>CM042168.1:13200015-13215015 GCA_023376005.1 Doryteuthis pealeii | reverse complement strand
CGGGTTTCTATCCCAGCTGTAGGTAGCTTACAAATATCTAGCCACACTGAAGAGACTTGATAAGTTGAAACACAGTGTCTGTGGATGACTATATATATATATATATATATATATATATAAAACTGTAATTTAACTAACATTATTGACAAACTAAATGATGTTGAACCCTCCATAAAATTTACTCATGAACTTGAACATAACTACTCCCCACCATTTTTAATATATATATATATATATATATAAAAAGTCGGGGTTGCCTAAAGTTGGTATCAGCCAGACAGAGAGGGAGTCTATCCCCTTTTTACTAGCACCAGACCAAGGAGATATTTTTTGCATCTGATGTGGAGCACCATACCTACCATCAGCTCCTTACTTTATTACACACATCCCTATGCTACTCATACGCTGAGTTGGCGAGAACCAGTATCGAACCCAAAGCATTGTGTTTCCTAGGTGGACACTCTACCAATTTAGCTAAACCGGCACTTTTTATATATATATCTAGGCACATATTTGCTTTGAATGAATCCCCAGGAAAATTTATGGGTCCCAACTAAAGCCATCTACCTCCGACCTTATAACCTATCCTGTATAATTCATTTTTAAGAAACTATTGAAATGTATTTACAGTTTGCTTGAAATGGCGAGGGAAGAAAAAGAAAAGCACTGGGACACATGGATAAGATTTTACTGTGTCCGTTTAGATTTTTGTGCATCAGGGATGCAGGACACGTACCTATCAGCATCTCTGTGTATATATATTTTTTTAAATGCAATTTTTTCTTTGAAACGCATTTTATGAAACCCATTTTTCCTATTTAATCCATAGATGGAACCTTAACAGGTACTACCACTCCGGGTCAGGGTGGACCTAGGAGTAATGGTGATGAAAAGGTACTCCATATTACCCAGAGGTTCAGAATTGGAACTTTACCATTGGATGCAGTTTAATGTCATACCCAAGAAACTAAGACCCTCACCCAACACCTTCTAGCACATATGACAAAAAGGGCTGGGGGTTTGCAATAAGGGCAATAGGGTTGGGACAATCATATTGGTGCTACGGCTTCACAGGGCTAGCTGATTGATTGGAGGGGGCCTCTCCAACCACCCATCCAGCTTAAGTAAGGGCCAAAGTGGAGTGTTGCATGTCATGGACTGCTCAGCCATCAGGGTTCCATCCTTAAGCATCATGGGTCGTTACCCACATCCAACAGTAGTTGCTGTGTCTAGCCACACTGATGAGACATGAAACATCGAAACACGGTGTCTGTGGATGACTAATATATATAAACAGTATAACCACACTGATGAGAGGTGATACCTCGAAACACGTGTCTGTGGATTACTTTATTATATGCTCCCAAATTTGGTTGAGCACTTTTAATTAGAAGGGATTTAATTGCAAAATTCACCGTATTCGGCGTAAAGCTAAGTCTCGCTTTGTTTACATAAAGTATAGTCCTCTAGTGAATTCATTTCCGCTTAGAAATGTAGCGATTAAATAGTCTCCTATATTTGACAGCTGCCTGTGGCCGTACGGATAAGAGGATGGGCGAACGAAAGTTCATTCGGGTCTCGAACCCGGCCAGAGGTAGCTGTTAAACGCTATAACCACACTGATGAGAGGTGATACCTCAAAACACGTGTCTGTGAATTACTTTATTATATATATATATATATATATATATATACACACACACACACACACACACACACAGAATTATATAGCAAGTGTCAGTCAAAAATACCTTAACTCTATTGGCATTTGCCTTTTAGGGCACCTCAGGTGTCCGGCAACAAACCTAACCCTTACCTCTCAGACGAGGAGGGGCAGATGCTGCCTGGGGATGGGGGTGTAGTCCCCCTAAAACTGAGCTGATTTATTTTTCCTACAACCTGACATGAACAGTTTTGTAGCGCTCAGTAAAAAGTATCAATACTCATGCTGTAAGACAGAAATTTACAAATGGTGATATACAGGCTACTTGAACAGGACCTGAATACATTCACTTGGTTATAATTTCTTCAATTTTTAAACTTCCCAGGCTTATTCATTTTGAATGAAGAAAGCTGGATGAAAGAAGGAACAACCGTGTTCAAAAAGTATTAAGACTGAAGCTGTATTTATCAAGAGAGAAACGAACAATGAATGAAACATTGTTTCTTAAAAATAGTCCCCTTGGCATTCAACACACTTCTTCCAGAAAGTTTTCCATTACATCCTATAAAAAAAAATCCTTTATTTTTAATAATGATCATCTTACCACCTGTATGTAATAATATGGATATGTACTGCTAGTTACAGAAAGATGCCAGCATGTGGTATGTTTAAAAAGTATTAAGACTGAAGCTGTATTTATCAAGCGAGAAATGAACAATAAATGAAACATTAATTTTCTTTCAAATAATTCCCTTAGCATATCAAAAGGTGTACACATACAAGGTGTGTTGAAAAGGTATCAAGACTGAAGCTGTATTTACCAAGAAAGAAATTTTCAATGAATGAAATCCCCTTAGCATATCAAAAGGTGTACACATACAAGGTGTGTTGAAAATGTATCAAGACTGAAGCTGTATTTATCAAGAGAGAAATTATCGATGATCGAAACATTAATTTTCTTTAAAATATCAAGACTGAAGCTGTATTTACCAAGAGAGAAATTTTCAATGCATGAAATCCCCTTAGCATATCAAAAGGTGTACACATACAAGGTGTGTTGAAAAGGTATCAAGACTGAAGCTGTATTTATCAAGACTGAAATGAACAATGAATGAAACATTAATTTTCTTTAAAATAGTCCTCTTTGTATTCAACATACTTATTCCAGAAAGTTTTCCATTACATCCTATAGAAACAAAAACCTTTATTTTTGATAATGAACATCTTACAACCTGTATGTAATATGGATAAGTAATGCTAGTTATAGTAAGATGCCAGCATGAGGTGTGTTCAAAAAGTGTTAAGATTGAAGCTGTATTTATCAAGACAGTAATGAACAATGAATGAAACATTAATTTTCTTATTTTCTTTTTTTCTTTTAATATCTTTTTGTTCTTTTAACAGTTGTTTTCTTTTTTAAATAGATTTTTCCCTATCTTTGTAACTAAAAACATTTTTTGAAAAAAAAACAAAAAAAAAAAAAAAAAACAAATTCTAACCAAGTATTTTTTTTTATATACATAAATTTAAACGTATGATGTTTGTATGATAATTTTTTAAAATATTCTTAATGCCAAAACACAATACAAACTAATTACATAATGAAGTGTATGAAAATGTTTTCTTTCAAGTCCTAACCACTAACATAAATGACGATTTAATAAGTAGATATATGATAATGATATAATGGGGAACACTTCCAAGATGAATCCAAGCAGAAATAGAAAGGTCAAATATAAGTAACTATCAAGCTATATACTTACTAATGTCCTATAGGTAATCATTATCACATTATAATAACATTCTCATTAGCTATGCACAGGATCACAAAATGGTGGTATACAGACTATTTACCACAATGACTATCATTACACAGATAATCATTATCATAGTGATTATTCACTTATACAATATCATTACAAGAGTAGGTTATTTGTCATTAGTAATAAGGTTATTTACCTCAAAACATGCAAAATAGTATCAAGATTGAAGCTGTATTTACCAAGATAGAAATAAAGAATAAATGGAATGGTTTTTTTTCAGAATACAAAGTGTGTCAAAAAAGTACCAAGCTGTATTTACCAAGATAGAAATAAAGAATAAATGGAATTTTTTTTTTCCAGAATACAAGGTGTGTCAAAAAAGTACCAAGTTTAAAGCTGTATTTACCAAGATAGAAATAAAGAATAAATGGAATGGTTTTTTTTTTCAGAATACAAGGTGTGTCAAAAAAGTACCAAGTATAAAGCTGTATTTACCAAGATAGAAATGAAGAATAAAAAGAAACATTAATTTTTTTCAGAATACAAGGTGTGTCAAAAAAGTACCAAGTATAAAGCTGTATTTACCAAGATAGAAATGAAGAATGAAAAGAAACATTAATTTTTTTCAGAATACAAGGTGTGTCAAAGTACCAAGTACAAAAAATTTTTTTTCAGACACAAAAAATCTCAATTTTTTGACACACCTTGTAGTTTATGAGAAGAAGTGCTGAACAGTTCTCGGCCAGACCAAGAAGAGAACCCAGAACTATAAAATTTGTTGGTTGGTTGATTTTACGGCTTGTCAACCCTTGTTGGGTTATTTTAAGCTGAAGACATTTTTGTTTTATTCATTCTTGTTTGGCACTCAATCTTTTTTTAAACTTATCTTTTGGTCTATTCAACCGATAGATAGGAATCTTAAAAGGTACTACCACTCTAGGTCATAGTGAACATGGGATTAGGGGTACTCCACACTCCCCAGAACGACTGATCATAGGGGTCTTAGTGTCCTAGTTATGACGTTAAACTGCATCTAATGATGAAGTTTGAATTCTGGAGCTTTGGTGAGTGTTGAAGTACCCCTTCATCACAATTACTCCCAGGTCCACTCTAACCAGGAGTGGTAGTACCTGTTAGGGTTCCATCTAGGAGTTAAATAGAAAAAAAAAAAGTTTAGAATAATGTGTTTAAAAAAAAAAGATTTTGAATACCCATCAAGAAAGAATAAAACAAAATGTCTTCGGCATAAAATAACCCAACAAGGGTTGACATGCTGAAAAATCCAACCAACCAATCATGGACTGTATTTTATTACTGAGGAATTTATAGTTGTGTTGGTATAAACTCTTTTTTCCTAAACTGAAAATTCATCTCAAAAGTGAGAGATTCGAGCACATGAAAGACATTTTAAGAAGCAAGATTGTGTGGCTTCACAAAATATCAAAAGAGAAGTTTCAAGGTGCTTGGACTAATAGGAAACTCGCTGGAATTCCCCAAGTATTATTTTGAAGAAAATTAACTTTTTATGTATCGTTCATTTCTGCCTTGGTAAATACAGCTTCAGTTTCAAAAGTTTTCGAAAATACATGTCTTTTTGAAAACTTTTGAAACTGAAGCTGTATTTACCAAGGCAGAAATGAACGATGCATAAAAAGTTAATTTTCTTCAAAATAATACTCAGGAATTCCAGCGAGTTTCCTATTAGTCTAACAAGGATGTCCCATCGTGGTGTAATGGTTAAGCTAAGTCTCACAATCCTATATTACTAATAGCTGATGCTGGTTAGCAAGCTAGTCTTCCATTATTATTAATAGCGAGGATGTCCATCGGGGGTGTAATGGTTAAGCAAGCTAGTCTCGCAGATCCAATTATACTTAATAGCGAGGATTTCCCCATCGGGGTGGTAAATGGTTAGCAAGCTAGTCTCGCAGATCCATTATTACTTAATAGCGAGGATGTCCATCGGGTGTAATGGTTAGCAAAGCTAGTCTCGCAGATCATTATTACTTAATAGCGAGGGGGTAACTAGTCTCGCAGATCCATTAATTACTTAATGGAATGTCCCAAGGGGGTGTAATGGTTAGCAAGCTAGTCTCGCAGATCCATTATTACTCTGAATAGCAAAAGATTTATTACTGAATAGCCTAATCCCAATGTGGGAGAATTGTTATATCAAATACAATTTCCTTGAATGCTATATTGCAATAGTCAAGCCAGGGATTTCTTCCTTAATATTGGCAACTGACATCTAATGCAGAGTTTTTCAACCTTTTTCATGGCACAGTGAGCTGGGTAATAAATTGATGAAAAATACACCATCAGTATATAAACATAATTATTTTATCATTTAAATTTTAAAAGAAATGGAGCAGTGAAAATGTGCTACAAGTGTAACATAATAAATACAAAAAATATCTTATTATAATGGAGATTGTGTGTTTTTCTGTCTGTAACCGAAACTATATCACTACTCAAGTCACAATTCCCTTTAGTTATTTACATCACATTCTCCATGATTTTATTTTTTATTTAAACTTCTATTATTAATAAAATTGTTTAAACTCATTAATACTTTTTGACCATATCTAGATACTAATAACAGGTAATTGTATTATAATAAATACAAAAATACCGGTTTACAGTGCAAAATGGAAAGGGTAATTTGCATATTGATCTTTAAATTTTGATTTTAATAAATTTGTGCTTAGTATTATTGATTTTCTAATTCTTTGTTTATCTTAATGAATATAAGCAATAATCTCGGGGATAAATCTTAAAAAAATCCATTAACAAGAAGAAATAACGGTAATTTTATTCTTTACTTCCTATTTTAACTAAATAGGTTAAATTAGGAAATTTACCAATGAAAAACAGGAGAAATGGGAAGATGATGAGAGAGTTCGTTTCAAAGTTGTCTCTATTTTTCAATCATAACCCCTCTGTTCCAAAACTTTCTATTGCATTCTTAATCAGTTTCATTAGCCTTTCTAATTTAACATGATATTTTATTATATTAAAAACTTAAATACTTGTACCGGAGGAGGTGCATATATTTGCTAGTTAAAGTAATAGAAATAAAAATATAGAGAGATGATCAACGTCCTCAACACTCATGACACACCCATGGAAGCTCCGCGGCACACTGGTTGAAAAACTGATCAAATGGCTTCGTGATGCTTGGAGAGAATTAACAATGCCAAAGTAATTCCCCCACCCACAACAATCCCCACCGGTGAAGAGAAGATGTCATAACCTTACAGCAGCATCAACTTGATACTGCGGTCAGGAGATAAGTGGTAATTTACTGAGTATAATAAACCAAGCAACAGAGAGAGACAAGAAATCTTTCTTTCTTTTTAATTAACCAATATCAAATATTAATTAATACTCATGTTCCTTAAAAGTACAACTTATCATCTTTCAACACCCTCTGGTTAAAAATGACACCAACCAAATCATCCAAGATAAAATGCCAAAATGTAAATCCTGATTATCTGGTGTTGTTTATCCACCAGATTCTTATTGCTAATCTGAGTGTCGTTACCTCAGGTAAATAATGGACCATTCCATGAGAGAGAGAGAGAAGAGAGAGAGAGAGTCAAATCAAGATTATCATACTTTTTACATATTGAACTATTTGGCAATAGCTCTCATGTAATCATATCAAATGTTGTAATAATTAAACTATCATACTGTGGTATATCCACAGGTCCTGCTAGTCAAATATCAATATACTATAATACAATATTTGTCTGATTTGTTTTTAGATGAGGCTTGATGTGTACTATTTTGATTTTTTAGACTCTAGTCCTCATCTTTATTGTGGTATGTATATATTTACCAACCCCTCCCTTTGAGCAGGATGCAACACAAGGTCAATTTCTTAAGCGGAGTTTAACAGGTTTAAATTCAGAGTTTTCCTTCTCCTAGACTGATCACCTAGCCAAGAAAGAGCCCAATCGGCGCTATTTTTCCCATAGCTGGAGGTAGAGTAGGATTCATACCTTTCCCAGAGGTATTAAGCGCCATGTAGAAATGCAAACAGCGTCGTCCAGGAATTGAAACTCAGGTCGACTCTCATTTCTAAGACTCTAACCATATTTGAGACCTACGCCACCTCCTTAACTTAATGTGTGTGTATATAAAAAATGTTTCGGCCATACTATCCAGTTTCAGGCGTTCCCTGTTTATCCACATTATAAGACCCAAGAGAGAAGGGAAATCAAGAGAAGTGGAAAGATTGATAAGATAGAAAAATTTTGAATACAATATAATTTTTAAAAATATCATGATGCTTCTTGTGGTGCATCTCAGATTGATAAATGTACAAAAACAATGTTATTATTTGAACGAGATCAAAAGTTGTCCAGGCCCCACAACCAGTTATAATAATATGTAACACAAAGTTTAGTGTGGTGAGTGCACAAGCATACACATAAGAAAAAATCAAAAAAAACTGTCCAGGCCCCACAACCAGTGTTACAAAGGTTTCAAACTACCTCAAGTTTCTTTTTTGGTGCAATGGAGAAAGTGCTGGTTCAAAATCCCCAGGGTCAGTCACACTTCCTTTTTTACCATATCTGACCTGAAAACAATAATACAGGTGCGGTAGATACACCAATAATCATGATCGGAATGCAAAGGCCAGAAAGTTGTGTTATAGACACAAAATGTAAGAGCAGGTGAATAACAGTAGTTGTAGTACTCAAGGGTCGTAACCCATCTATCGAACAGTTAATGAAATTTCAAATCAATAGTCTTGTATACTTCCCCACAAATTCCAAGAACAACCTAATTTTCTAAGTGTGTAATTTCTATGCTACCATTAATGCTTAATGGCATTTCAGTTTATTTCAAATGGGGAAAATTGATTTGATATACAAAGAAATTGAGTGAAGACCACGATGAACTATACTCATGAGTCAAGATACAACTGTATTTAAAAAAAACTTTTTTTAGATGAAGTTATGTCAATTATTATTCTCAATAATTTGACTACGTATATGATCCACATATATATAATGTTTATCATTATTATTCTCATAATTTTTGTTCTAGTATTAACCTCCAATCTTCTTAATTCTAATATTGTATTCATTCAGATTCAATAAAATAATTTGGAGATTATCCTCCTCTTCCCTAATTCTACTTGAAGTCAAATTTATTGTGAATATTCATCTTCTATAATTTATGAGTAGTATTATCTTCATTTTCCTATATTTCTACTTGTTTTGTCAATCATTTATTAACTCATCTAATTTTGATTAGTATTATCAATTTCTTCCTAATTCTACTTGTTTTGTCAATCATTATTATTCTTAAATATATTTTTATAAGTATTATTCAATCACTACGTATTCTACTTGTTTTGTCATCTATTATTCTCATAATTTTTACTAGTATTATCTTGTCATTCTTCCTTATTCTACTTGTTTTTGTCAATCATTATTATTCTCAAATAATTTGTACTAGTATTATCCTTCATCTTCCTAATTCTACTTGATTTCGTCAATCATTATTCACTCTCAATACTTTTTAACTAGTATAATCTTCATCCACTAAATTCTACTTGTTTGTCAATCATTATTATTCTGACTATTTTGATTATTATTTCACTCCTTCTCTACTCAATTCTCTACTTGTTTTGTCCACTCCTATTATTCAAAATATTTGCCGTATTATCTTCACCTTCCTAATTCTATTATTGTATCAGACATAATATTATACTCATACTGTATTATCATCATCTCAATTCCGTTTGTCAATGTAATTATACTTTGATGTCATCATTATTGATTCTCAATAATTTTTATCTAGATTATTCCCTAATGTCTACTTGATCAATTTCATTATTTTACTCTATAATAACTTTTTACTAAGTATTTATATCCTTCATCTTCACTAAATTCTACTTGTTTTTCCATCATTAATTACTCTAATATTTTTAGAACATATCACGTAATTTTAAACTTCACCTTCCCCACTCTAACCTTGTTATCGCTATACAACATCTTTCACTCACAAATAATCTATTGTATATTGACTTTTCCTACAGTTGTTTTGTCAATTTATTATCAACTCTTAATAATTTTGACTAGTACTTTATTCCTTAAATTTCTCTAATTCACTTTGTTTTTGTCCCATCATTATGACGTCTGTATTAGTCTTACAGCTTTCCTAGTTACTTTTTGTCATCATTTATCATTTCAATAACTTTTTACAACTGAGTATTACGTTACATTTCACTAATTCTACTTGGTTGCGTCCCCATTCATTATTTATTACTAAATTATTTTTTGACTCGTATATCCTTCACCTTCAATATCTACTTGGTTGTCGAGTTCATTATTATTCTTCATAATTTTGACTAAGTATTATCCTTCATCTTCCTATATTCTATTTTTTGTCAAATCAATTATATACAATAATTTTGACTAATAACCACTTCCCTAATTCTACGTTGCATCTCATTATTATTCTCATATTGACTGCGTATTATCCTCGCTATCTAGTCCTATTACTTATTTTACTTAGTCATATCATTCTCCTAATGTCACATACCATTAGTTATTGATTATCTCAATTATCACACCTTCTAATTCATTTGGTTTTGTCAATCATTATATTCTC
The DNA here is from genome assembly GCA_023376005.1 of Doryteuthis pealeii. NCBI lineage: Eukaryota > Metazoa > Mollusca > Cephalopoda > Myopsida > Loliginidae > Doryteuthis > Doryteuthis pealeii. Next base: position 13,204,959 of record CM042168.1, on the reverse strand, counting down.
TAATTTATTTGACTAGTATTATCCTTCATCTTCCTAATTCTACTTGTTTTGTCTCACTATTCATTATTTTGCTAATTCATGTCCTTACTAAATCTATTCTATATTATTACTCATTTTTGATCTATTAGTATGACTCTTTATTTCATCTTCCTTCTTCCTAATTCATCTCATTATTATTCTCAATGACATTATTGATCGGTTTCAATCTAATCATCTACTTATATCTCTTTCATCCTGGGTCATCACTCTCTGAATCATAATTCTGTTAATAATTTTGCTAGTATTATCATCTTCCTAATACTTCCAATACTTCTAGTATTATCTTGTCTTGTTTGTCAATCATTTATTTCTCAATAATTACTAGCTCATCTTCCTAATTCTACTTGTTTTGTCAATCATTATTATTCTCAATAATTTTGACTAGTATTATCCTTCATCTTCCTACTATCATTATTATTCTCAATAATTTTGACTAGTATTATCCTTCATCTTCCTAATTCTACTTGTTTGTCAATCATTATTATTCTCAAACTTTTTACTAGTATTATCCTTCATCTTCCTAATTCTACTTGTTTTTGTCAATCATTATTATTCTCAATAATTTTGACTAGTATTATCCTTCATCTTCCTATTCTACTTGTTTTGTCAATTATCAGTATTATCTTCATTGTTTTTGTCAATCATTATTATTCTCAATAATTTTTGACTAGTATTATCCTTCATCTTCCTAATTCTACTTGTTTTGTCATCATTATTATTCTCAAATATTTTTGTATTATCGTTCATCTTCCTAATTCTACTTGTTTGTCAATCATTATTATTCTCAATAATTTTGACTAGTATTATCCTTCATCTTCCTAATTCTACTTGTTTTTGTCAATCATTATTATTCTCAAATTTTGACTAGTATTATCATAATTCTACTTGTTTGTCAATCATATTATTCTCAATAATTTTGACTAGTATTATCCTTCATCTTCCTAATTCTACTTGTTTTGTCATCATTATTATTCTCTTTTTACTAGTATTTATCTCTTCATCTTCCTAATTCTACTTGTTTGTCAATCATTATTATTCTCAATAATTTTGACTAGTATTAATCCTCATCTTCCTAATTCTACTTTTTTGTCAATCATTATTATTCTCAATACTTTTTACTAGTATTATTCATCTTCCTAATTCTACTTGTTTTGTCAATCATTATTATTCTCAATAATTTTGACTAGTATTATCCTTCATCTTCCTAATCTACTTGTTTTGTCCTAGTATTATCTTCATCTTCCTAATTCTACTTGTTTTGTCAATCATTATTATTCTCAATAAATTTTGACTAGTATTATCCGTCATCTTCCTAATTCTACTTTCTTTGTCAATCATTATTATTCTTAATAATTTTGACTAGTATTATCCTTCATCTTCCTAATTCTACTTGTTTTGTCAATCATTATTTTCTCAATAATTTTGACTAGTATTATCCTTCATCTTCCTAATTCTACTTGTTTTGTCAATCATTATTATTCTCAATAATTTTGACTAGTATTATCCTTCATCTTCCTAATTCTACTTGTTTTGTCAATCATTATTATTCTCAATAATTTTGACTAGTATTATCCTTCATCTTCCTAATTCTACTTGTTTTGTCAATCATTATTATTCTCAATAATTTTGACTAGTATTATCCTTCATCTTCCTAATTCTACTTGTTTTGTCAATCATTATTATTCTCAATAATTTTGACTAGTATTATCCTTCATCTTCCTAATTCTACTTGTTTTGTCAATCATTATTATTCTCATAATTTTGACTAGTATTATCCTTCATCTTCCTAATTCTACTTGTTTTGTCAATCATTATTATTCTCAATAATTTTGACTAGTATTATCCTTCATCTTCCTAATTCTACTTGTTTTGTCAATCATTATTATTCTCAATAATTTTTGACTAGTATTATCCTTCATCTTCCTAATTCTACTTGTTTTGTCAATCATTATTATTCTCAATAATTTTGACTAGTATTATCCTTCATCTTCCTAATTCTACTTGTTTTGTCAATCATTTTATTCTCAATAATTTTGACTAGTATTATCCTTCATCTTCCTAATTCTACTTGTTTTGTCATCATTATTATTCTCAATAATTTTGACTAGTATTATCCTTCATCCTAATTCTACTTGTTTTGTCATCATTATTATTCTCAATAATTTTGACTAGTATTATCCTTCATCTTCCTAATTCTACTTGTTTTGTCAATCATTATTATTCTCAATAATTTTGACTAGTATTATCCTTCATCTTCCTAATTCTACCGTCTTTGTCAATCATTATTATTCTTGTGTGGCAACCAGTCTAAGAGAAGGAAAACTGTGGTTAAAAACTGTTAAACTCTGCATAAGAAATTGACCTTGTGTTATATCCTATTCGTGAGGAGGGATTGGTAGATATGTATGTATATCTTCAAAATTCAAGTTAAACACCAAGAATTACCAGAGTGGTAGTACCTATTAGGGTCCCATTTATGGGTTAAATAGGAAAAAGTGTTTATAAAAAAGAGTATCCATTAAGAATTAATTTATTTCAAAACTTGGCATTAAATGACCCACTGAGGTTGATAGGCCATAAAACAAACCAATCCAAGAATTACTAGAAACAAATTTCACTGATCTACAAGGTGATTGTAAAATAACCCCCTATCTTAAAAATCTTATTTATTTCTAAATCATTATTTTTACAAAAACTGAATATGAGAAAAACCTGCATGGTGTTTTATTTAAAATTCTATATGGGCACCAACATTCACCTCCAGCCTCTCAAGCTGTTCGGGAATTGCATCAATTTATCTTCCCAGGAACTCTTGTGGAATGGCAGAAATAACTTCTGCTGCTGCTGTTGTTATTTATACTGGCTGATTCTAATCTTAGCTCACTACTACTGGATCTTCTTGGACGACGGACCCTAAAGGATTCTATATATCACGGGACTTATTCACTTACCAAAGGATTCTATAACGGGACTTATTCACTTACCAAAGGATTCTATAACTCGGGACTTATTCACTTACCAAGGATTCGGACTTATTCACTGGATAAAGGATCTATAACTCGGGACTTATTCACTTACAAAGATTCTACTTATTCACTTACCAAAGGATTCTATAACTCGGGACTTACTTACTTATTTACTTTGAGTTCTTTCCAACTGGCCAAGGATGGCGGCCAGATACTTAACAGGTTATGGGCCCAGGACGCTTCCACTGCGTTAGCATATGTTAGCATCGTTGGTGATCATGTTGAGGGATTAGTTTTGTATTGTATTGATTAGGTTTATGTTTATATCTTATGGTATAATTTTATTTCCCTCAAAAAGGACAGAATGTCATCTATATTGACTTTTTCAAATAAATCTTTCATATTATTAGCATATAAAAAAAAAAAAAAAAAAAAAAAAAAATTAAAAAAATCGTTTCTGATATATGAAGCAAAAATCCCACATTCGAGTGTCTTTTTGTTGATATAACCAGTTCTTGCCAACAGTACTTGGTTTTCTTGTTCATTTCAAATTGTGATGAAGTGCAATGTTACCAAAAGAAGCATTGAATAGGTGAGGTGAGGCTAGTCTGCACCCCCCCCCCCAAAAAAAAAAATGAGCTGCAGCCATAGGCCAACACAGACAGCTGCATGTGACAAAAATGGCTTCTTGTCATGTAGCCAACATAAAAAGAAAAAAAAATTAAAATTGTTAAAAAAAAAAAAAAAATTAAAAAAAAAAAAAAGGTGAGATTGAAAAGATCCTTTTGGAATAAATAAAAATTAAAAAAAGACAAAAAGATAATAAAAGAATTCCTCGAAAACAGAAAAAAAAATTTTTTTTTTAATTAACTAATGAATTTAAAGGAGCCAACATGATTATAAAAGAAGAAATAACACACAATAAAAAAATCTTTTAAAAAGGTTTGAAAAAAAAAAGAAAAAAAAAAAAAAAAAAAGAGTTGCTAGCTAGTATCCATGCTGGAACTAGCTAGTCACCATGACAACAAATCTAGAATTTCAAGATGTCTTGGACGTTAGTTAGTGCAACTAGACACCTCAAGTCACATGACTCAGATGTGTCTGAGAGGATAGATCCAGTTCACAGTATTTTTTTTTCTTCACTTAATGCAACAACACTGTGCACAGAAAAAACAGAAACCGTCTTTTTTTCCCCTACTCTGCTTGTTCACACATAGAGAATGAGAAGAAAAAAGAAAAAGAGAGAGAGAGAGAGAGAAAGAGAAAAAGAAAAACAAAAAGAGAGAGAGAGAGAGAGAAATGAAGAAAAAAAGAAAATGAAGAAAAGAACGAAAAAATGATTAAAGAATGAAAAAAAAAAAAGAACGAAGAACAAGAACAAGAACAAAAAAAAAGGAAAAAAGAAAATGAAAAAATGAAGAAAAAAAATGAAGAAAAAAAAGAAAAAAAAAGAAAAAAAGAAAAAAAGAAAAAAAGAAAAAAAAAGAAGATTCCTCACTTTTTATCAAGGTAGAAGGAAAAAAATATGCTCTGACAGAAGTCAGATTCTGCCAATTTTTTTTCTGTCTCTCAGAGAATCAGTTACCATTCCACAAGACCCAAAACTAACAATTCAACTGTCAAAGAGAAGAAAGAAACGCCCCCACACAACAAAAAACCCAACTTAAATTTAAATTCTCTCTCTCTCTTTCATGCTAAACACTGACTACCTTTCCTTCTAAAATCCAATAAACCCCAAAAAGCACAAAGATATCATTAATGACAAAATAAAAACAAAACCCAAAATTGGTCTGAAGAAATCTTAATTAGATGCCTTTGTTTAAAAAGGGTCAAAAGTGAGAAAAAGAGCAATAAACAATAAGATACAAAGTGGTAAAGAAAATAGGAATATTTCGCTGAATTTTTGAGATGAGGTTTCATAATTTGGATTATTTGGACT
>CM042168.1:13025015-13197515 GCA_023376005.1 Doryteuthis pealeii | reverse complement strand
TCCTTTTTGAATCAATTTTATTCTTTGATATTTTTTTTATCGTAAATAAACAATTACTATTTGCAACATGATGTAATTTAAAAAAATCTTATTCATATATAAAAGTTATCTTTGAATGAGGCTCGATAAGTATTATTTTGATTTTTCAAACTGTTGTCTTCATGTTTATAGTGAAATATAAAAACAACATTTCGGTCATTGTATTCTCAACAGTCAAACTATTTAAAATGATTGCCCAAGTTGAATCATTGCTATGTTTAAATAGACAAGGAATACACATAGAAGGATGGAAGGTACAACATCTGAAACATTGTGGGTTTTTTTTTTATTTCACAATAAAAATGAGGACAACAGTAAAAAAAAATCAATTAATGAAGGGCCTTGTTTGTATTTTATTTATATATTTATCTTGCATGAGAGAGGTGTACAACAAATATAAAACTGTACAAAACAGAGTACCAAGCAGCCATAGGTGAGATTTAGAAGTTTTTGAACACCACTTACATACACAGGGCACCTCATGTGGTGTAATGGTTAGCAAAGTAGATTCGCAGATCGTTTTTGGCAAGTTTGATTCTCATTGGGTGCCCCATAACTTCTGGCCTTGTGCCACATCTAAGCTAAGCTTAGACTATATACATACATACACACATTATATATATATATATATATATATATATAATCAAAAGCAATAGAGTAAAAATAAAAAAGAACACGTTACAAATTAGCTATCTCTGAACACTCCCACCAGAGGAATGGATAAGAACAAGGAAAGATAGCTGTGTGTGAGTATATTATATATATATATATAATATATATATATATATATATATATATATATATATATAGTTATATTTTTATACAGATACAGAATGTGGTTAATAAAAGCTTGAAGATACCAGAAGATCCGAAAACACGTGCTGCTGAAGTAAAATAAATAAAAAAATTGTTTAAAAAAACATAATTCAATTTGAGGACCTTCTTTTTTATGAAATATCTAATTTTCTCCCATTGGACCCATAACAACGCTTATATATATATATATATATATAATTTAGACATAATGAGTCTGATATATCTACTAATAGTTTCGCTTAGCAGCTCATCACGGCAAGATTCTGACTCAGATTCTTGCCCTGATGAGCTACTAAGTGAAACTATTAGTAGGTATATCTGACTCATTAGAATTAACTTCATTATTTGCTCTACTTAGGTATCGAGCACTTTTTACATTTTAGCTTTAGACAATCCTAGCGGTTTTTATATATATAAAATATTTTTTTCTTTTGGCCAAGTGTTATATATTGTTAATTGATTATTTTCAGTTGGTGTGACACTCTTGTCTTTTCTTTTTTTCATCCCCCCCCCCAGGTGAAGCTTGGTAGTATATTTTTACTAATAAATTATTTGCCACATTATTTTTTCTTACAGCAAGGGTTTACTAATAAGATTAGTATTCATACATATATAAAGATAAAGGATTCATTCAAGGAATTATCGCACCCACCACCACCAACCCAAAAAATGCTTCCACCCTACCCAGGAGATACATTTCAATATTAACTATAAATATGATATAAAATATTTTCATTTTAACAGCATTGTGTGTTTTCATACCCTTTTATCTATCTATCTATCTATCTATATATATATATATATATATATATATATATATACATACACACAAACCCGCACCTGCTTTATATATAATTAAAAACCTTGACTATGTTTATTTGTAAATGTGCCATCAATAATTAAATGAGATTTTGTTTGTATTTTGCAGCCGACCATGGAAAATTGCAGACGATGCACCTAGAATAGAAAATATTAAGAAAACTAAAAAAATTTACTGAGTCATAAATGCATAAAATATTTGTATTACTAATCCATTTCACCACAGTATGTAAATTTATGGTAGTAAAACCATAAATTTACATATTATATATATATATATATATATTATACATACTAGCAAATATATGCACCCTCCGGGTGCAAGTATTTAAGTTTTAATGTAATGAAATATCGTATTAAATTAGAAAGTCTAATAAGAAGGCAGATAAAAAGATATGTAACAGAGTGGGGGTATAATAGAAAAATAGAAATGAAACTTACTCTTCCATCACTCCTGTCTTTCATTGCTGAATTTTACTTATTTAACTATTTAGTTAAATTAGGAAATAAAGAATAAAATTACACTTATTTTTTCTTGTTAATGGATTTCATTTAAGATTCATTGAAGAGATTTTTGCTTATATTCATTAAAATAAAACCAACCAATTAGAAATCAATAATACTAAGAACATATTTAATAAAATCACATTTTTAATATCAATATGCAAATTAGCCTTCCCATTCACACTGTAAACTGCTATTTTTTGTATATATAAATACAATTGCATGTTATTTGTATGTAGATATGGACAACACTAATAAAATGTGAATCAATTTTATTAATAATTGAGGTTTAAATATAAATAAAATCATTGAGAATGTGATGTAAATAACGAAGGGAATTGTGACTTGAGTAGTAATATAGTTTCGGTTACAGACAGAAAAACACACTATCTCCATTATAATAAGATATTGCATCAAATACTGTATGTCTACTGTATTGCCCCCATCCCCACCCCTGTTAGTCAACATTGTAATTTTAAATTTATAAAACATATTGTTGCAGTATCAGTTGGTAGCATATCCAGCTGGGAACCATAAGGTTCCTGGTTCAATACTGGCCCTTGTGTGTGTGTGTGTATACATATGCTCCCCATCCCCATAGGGTTGAGCACTCTGGAGGGGATTCAGCTGAGGGCCGCCAACTCAAGCGTAAACGCGACGCTCTCCTATATATAAGGGATGGAGCACTCTATGATGGCCTTTACATACAAAGCGATGTGCGTATTAAAACAGTTAAAATCCCCTTCGTATTCTGTAGGTGATGACAGCCTGATGGTTAAGGTGACAGACTAACACCCAAGCGATTGGATTTCAATCCCGGCTGTAGGTAGCTTAGAAATATCTAGCCACACTGAAGAGATTTGATAAGTCAAAACATGTGTTTGTGGATGACTATATATATATATATATATATATATATATATAAAAGGTTGCATGGACATGGAGTCAATGGTACCAGGTTACTGACAGTTTCTCACCTATGTGATCTTCAGACCAATCACTTGGATCACACACACACACACACACACAGACACATATAGTGATTTAAAAAAAAAAAATTGAATGAAGAAAAATATAGTGCTCAATTACATTTGTAAGAGCTGTATTTATTATATTCTATACATTATTGGCAGATTATTACAGTTGGTCTAAATTTATTTTTATTTAGATTTTTATTTAGGTGTCACTTCCAAGGCGAATTATCTGACGAAAGGCATATGAATCCTTGAAACTGACAGTAATAATCTGCCAGTAATGTATAGATTATAATAAATATATATATATATAGGGCCGGGTTTAGCTCAGTCGGTAGTTCCTGGTTCGATACCGGCCCTCGCCAACTTAGCGTATGAGTAGCACAGGGATCTGTGCGGTAAAGTGGGGAGCTGATGGTATATGTGGTGCTCCACCTCAGATGCTAAAAACAATCTCCTTTGTCTAGCGCTAGTGGAAAGGGGATAGACTCCCTCGCTGTCTGGCTGATACCGACATGGGAGAAATAAGAGGAAATTAATCCGACAGTATGTGAGAAAGGTAGATATTTTCTACAACATCCCATGTTTGTCTACCTTTCTCCACACACATATATATACGAGTTAAGAGTAAGGAAATGAATCTGACTGTATATGTATAGATAAAAAGGGTATGAAAACACACAATGTTGTTAAAATGAATATATTTTTATATCATTTTCATCTGATGATGATTTTTTATAAATCGAAATATTGTCAATATTAGCAATGAAAATGATATAAAAATATATTCATTTTAACAACATTCTGTGTTTTCATACCCTTTTTTATCTATATATATATATATATATATATAATATATATATATATATGAGAGTACGTAAATAAACACTGTGTTTATTTGATATGGCTTTTAGCCGACAATTTTTGGAGGATATGTGCTTAATTGAAGTCATACCTAATTTTTGAAAATTAGTTAATAATTAATGAATTTTAGGCGGGCATATATGTTTAAATGTAAGGCTAAACATTTTCTCGATTTGTTTAGCCTTACATTTGAACATATATGCCCGCCTAAAACTCATTAATTATTAACTAATTAATTTTCAAAAATTAGGTATGACTTCAATTAAGCACATATCCTCCATATATATATATATATATATATATATATATTATATATATATATATAATACTACACACACAAATTACAGTGTAGCATCAAATGTTCAAAATTTGAGATTCGCCTATCACTTGTATTTCCAAAAATTAAAAGTCAAGAGAGACTGGAAATATTAAGAGATGGAAAAATAATGGATTGATTTTGAATAAGACTGAATATGTCTTAATAATAAACAATTTAGGAGAGATCAATAGATTAAAAAGGTCAAAACTGGAAACACAAAAGGAAGAAACAAAAAAAAAATATATACAATTACTAAATAGTTGTGTTTACTCACAATCCAGAACAACAAAAAATGGTTGACATTAAACTAGAAATATATAAATACTACCTGAAGTATCTGCATTGGTAAGAGATCAAAATTTCGAAGGGCAACACTAACGGACAAATGTCAAAAGTCTATTCTCCTTTCTCTCTGAATTTTTGATAATTTGGATTATTGGGACTATTTTCCTCATCTTTATTGTTATCTACACAACGTTTTGGCCGATGTGCCCTCCAGCCGTCTTCAGGTATTTCTTGTTGGACTCGGGAACCTTCTTTTTCGAAAACAAGGTTCCCGAGTTTAAAGAGAAGGTTCCTGAATTAGACAAGAAATACCTGAAGAAGGCAGGAGGGCACATCGGCCGAAACATTGTGTAGATAACAATAAAGATGAGGACAATAGTCAAAGTAATCTTTTTTCAAAACAATTTCTACTTCATAATATCTGTCGTCAATTTAAATTTTAAAAATGAAAAAAAAAAAAAAAAAAAAAAAATGAAATCTGCAACCCGAGTTTGTGTTTCACTTCACACTAACACCCTTGGGAAAGGCAGGAATCCATATCGTCTACCTCCAGTAAATAGTAGGGCAGACTGGGTTCTTCATCCTTAATCAAGCAACCAATCTAGGAGAAGGATATATCTGAATTCAAAGCTTTAAAATTGACCTTAAAAAAATAAAAAATTCTATTAATTTCCTAATTAGGAGAATGAAATAAATCATGTTAACCCATTGCCTATTTTAAACCGCCCACAGCAGTTCTCCCACCACTACATTCTACAGTAAGCCACTGCATGAAATGCCCCAAAATTCTTGGTAGCGTGGACATGGAGTCAACGGCGCTCGGTTAGTGACAATTTCATACCTATGCCATTATTCAAACTAAGCCTATCCACAATATTGAGCACTGTTTACTTATAAATATAACAACCATAATCTTATATATAAAATAAGTATCACTGATATTGAACACTCCACTAATAAAAGTGCAAAAACCTGGTCCATTACTAACTCTCAAGTGAGTTAGTGAGATATATATATATATTATATATATATATATATATATATATATAGATAGATAGATAGAGAGAGAGAGAAGAGAGATAGATAGATAGATAAAAGAGAGGGAGAAAGAGAGAGAGAGAGAAGAGAAAATAGAGAGAGAGAGAGGGAGAAAGAAAAATAGAGAGAGAGAGAGGGAGGAGAAAGAGAAAGAATAGAGAGAGAGAGAGAGAGAGGGAGAAAGAGAAAATAGAGAGAGAGAGAGAGGGAGAAAGAGAGAAAGAGAAAGAGAGAGAGAGGAGAGAAGAGAGAGAGAGAGAAAGAGAAAAAGAAAAAAGGGGAGAAAGAAAGAGAAAAAAAGAGAGAGAAAGGGGGAGAAAGAAAGAGAGAGAGAGAGTGAGAGAAAGAGAGAGAGAGTGAGAGAAAGAGAGAGAGAGTGAGAGAAAGAGAGAGAGAGAGTGAGTGAGAGAGAAAAGAGAAAAAGAGAGAGAGAGAGAGATTTATTGGTTGTAAAGGCTATCACAGTGCTTGTGTAAAGGAAAACAAGGTAACTAGGATGTTGTTCATTTACCTGTGATTTATTTTCTTAAAAAAGAATATAAATCACAGGTAAATGAACAACATCCTGCTTACCTCCTTTTCCTTTACATTTGCAGCATTGTGATAGCCTTCAAAACTAACGAGAAAACCAATCTCTCTCTCTCTCTCTCTCTCTCTTATATATATATATATGTAATATAGTGAAAAATTTAAAAAAACACAGGTTCAATAAAATGAGTGATATTTATTCAGCCAACGCTGCAGTGTTTCAATCTGTTTAGTAGATCTTCCTCAGGGCTTTTGTTGATTTAAGGAAAAATAAAATTTATCACAGATAATAAGGAGACAGTGAGAGTCTTTTGTTGATCAGTCTGTTTAAAAATGTTTGAATGAAGAATTAGCGCTCTTAGAATTGTTTGAAAATTATGAACGCTAGAGAAAAACGGTTTTGAAGATGACATAGAACATTCTCTTACGTTGTGTGTGTGAGAAATATATATATATATATATATATATATATATATATATGAGAAAAGTAGACAAACACGGGATGTTGTGGAAACTTGATGTTTATTGTCGACGGTGCAACGTTTCGGTCTCTTATTAGACCATCTTCAGGACTTGAATATAGTTCTTACTCCAATACTCAAGTCCTGAAGATGGTCTAATAAGAGACCGAAACGTTGCACCGTCGACAATAAACATCAAGTTTCCACAACATCCCGTGTTTGTCTACTTTTCTCCACATACTGTCGGATTAACCTCCTCACATTTCTACCATATATATATATATATATATATATATATATATATATATATATTATATATATATATATATATATAGCGATAGGGTGGATGTAGTAGAATCTGACAGTATGAGGTAGGTAAAAGGATGGTGAACAAGAAATGATGACTAAGATTTGTTTTGAGTCATCATTTCGTTCACCATCCTTTTACCTACCTCATTATATATATATAATATATATATATATATATATATATCAATGGTAATATTATGGTTTTACACTCATAACTTAAAGTTTCATGGTAATCCAATCATCAGATGAGATCAATGGTTGAGATGTTAAAAACCAGTCGTGAAATGGTTGAGATGTTAAAAACCAAATTTTTTAGCGTTTATATGAAGCGTTTTCACACGATGGGAAATATAAAGCTAAAAATTGTTTTTTTAAAACTGTGGCTTGTTTAACGTTTATGTGACGTGGATCGTGTTCACGTGATGTAATGTCATGACGTTAAATTTGTATTTAAAAAACATAATCAAACATTGGTGTTAATGCACGCAGTGTTCAGATGAATTTTTTTTTTTTCCTTTTTTAAATAAATAAAAGGAGAGCGAAATTTCAGGGATCAATTAGGGTCAGGTGGTAAGTGACACAGTAAAAATTTGTTCAAATGCCTACATTTCGAAACGAGTTCACTTCTCTTATTTAACAAGTTATTGCTTGTATTTTTAATATACACAACATATATATATATATATATATATAACATCCAATCTAATGCATTTAATCCCAACATTAATATTACAAATTTCACAGCTTATTTTTTCAGAATAAAATTTAAAAAAAAAAAAAAAGGAAAAAAAAAAAAAGAATTTTTTATATTGTAACAATGCTAAAATTTTTCTTTGTGTTCCATACTTAGGATTGAACAATAGATGCTATGATTTCTAACCTTATAGATTTTTTTTACCAATACCTCCACCACCCACCACCCCCCAGAGCCTCAACCACAGAGATCATATTTGACTAAACAAATTAGTATCAGAGAGTGGGGAAGGAGGAAAGAAAGTGCACTGTTTCAGTTAAATATAACGATACCAATATATCAGTTATTCCATACTGGTGGTAGTCGATCCATAGACTTAAAGAGTCAGTAGAACAATGCTGTAGTGTAAATAGATCACTGCTACTCAAAGAACTGGCAGTTCAGACATAGTAAAAGTTGCAGTGTTTCCAATATATGAATGAATGCTGAGACATGTCTCTATCAAGCCCATTTGGTGCCTAATAATAATAATAATAATAATAATAATAGGTCACTGTATAGTTGTATGTTGAGTCACTTAAGTGCTTCTGTTTGTTATACACAAATAAAAACAACTGATACTTTATCTAACATCTACTTTATCTAAATGAATGATTAGCATCAATTTAGCATTAAGCGTAAAACGGAGTCTTTATTCTTGTGTGTGATGAATATAAGTTTACAATCGACATTGTTTTTTTTTGTTTTTTTTTACGGAGACCCCTCCATCTCCTGCCTGTCTTCATGCTTGGCCTTTTTGCTGTAGATCCTTTACGTTTATAGGGATGCATTTATCAAAGTATTTTATTTTTTTTTTTACATTTGTACACAAAATTATTTAAAGTATTAATTTAATTCACATAAAGCTTTTTTTTTTTAAACAAAAATCATCTATCTATATCTATATACAATATATAAGGGGCAGTTGTGTGTATGTCTGGAGGAAACTTTGAAGGTAAACAATTAACGACAAAGTAATATATATATATATATATATATTATATATATATTACATTAAATATCACTAGGGCTTGGTTTTTTGAGGAAAAAATAAGAGATTTGATTTATATTCGTGAAAATAATAAAAACATAAAATTAAAATAACAGCATGGAATTTTTTTTGCATTTAATATTTTAATAGGAGACATTAATTTTTCTTTTCATAAACGTAAGGTGTTTTTTTTTTTTTTTTTTTTGAATAGGGATTTTAGTGTGGTATCCTGCGGGGATCCAACTTGCAATTCAACAATAATGGATCTGCGAGACTATCTCTCCCCCATACCTCTACCCAGGTAACGCCAGGTAGCCACTTCTAGTTAAGACTAAAGATGTTGTAAAGAAAAACAAAGCCCTGTCGGTTGGGGCTGTAGAATACGCTGATTGCATCTGCAGATGGGGCCACCTGTTGGCCGTGAATAGAGAATAAGTTGGATAGAAAGAGAAAGTGGATAGAGAATAAGGTGAAGGGAAAAGATTACTATTACTAATACCACACACACACACATAAATACATACATACATACACACATATATAAAGGGCAGGTGGTGTGTACATATGTATGTATGGGTGTATGTCCGGTGGGGAATCCTGTGAGGATCCAACTTGAGATTCAATAATAATGGATCTGTGAGACTAACCCTTTACTCCCCACACCACCAGGCAACACAGGGTAGCCGCTTCTAGTGTGTGTGTGTGTATGTATGTATATATATATATATATATATATATATATATATGAGAGAGAGATAAGATAAAATGTTCTTTTTTGAAATTGATGATAAAATAATAAAAATTAAACATCTTAGACTATATCCTCTGGAAGTTGAAAATGTTTTTTGTGTTAATTTAACTAATAAAACTAAAAAAAGAATGCAGATAAAATGATTTGAAAAAGAGGGAGCACAATCAAAAAATAGAACAATTTTGAAACTATCATTTTCCATCATTTCCTTCTTTCATTGCTAAATTTTCCTAATTTAACTATTTAGTTAATTTACGAAGTAAAGGATAAAATTAGTTATTTCTTCTTGTTAATGGATTTCTTCTGAGATTTTTTCTCATATTTCTTAAAATAAAACCAAACTATTAGAAATCAATAATATCAAGCACACATTTATTAAAATCAAATTTTTTATCAATATGCAAATTAGCCTTCCCGTTCACACTGTAAACCGCTATTTTGTTTTATATATAAATACAATTGTATGTTATTAGTATGTAGATAAATTGATAATGTAAAATAATTTTATTAATACTCGAGGTTTAAATAAAAATAAAATCATGGTGAATGTGACGTAAATAACAAAGGGAATTGTGACTATAGTTTCGGTTACAAACACACAATCTCCATTATGATAATATAAGATATATGAGAGAGGTATATCATGTAGCCTAATGGTTAGCAAGCTAGCTTAGCAGACCATTGTTAGTGACTTTGATTCTCACTGGGTGCCCCTTTTTCTGGCCTTGTGCCACAGTTAAACTTAGTAAATAACTATATATATATATATATGAAAGTACGTAAATAAACACTGTGTTTATTTGATATGGCTTTTTTAGCCGAAAATTTTTGGAGGATATGTGCTTAATTGAAGTCATACCTTGAAAATTAATTAGGTTAATAATTAATGAATTTAGGCGGGCATATATGTTCAAATGTAAGGTTAATAGAACAGATCGAGAAATGTCAATCCCTGAATGTACATTTCGACCTATTAGGTCTCATCAGCAAGGTTATAGACATGGGAGACTGCTCCGTGTGTGACTCGAAACCTGTTTTAGAATCTCCGTTTGTCATCTTGGCAATCGAAATGTACATTCAGGGATTGACATTTTCTCGATCTGTTTAGCCTTACATTTGAACATATATGCCCGCCTAAATTCATTAATTATTAACTAATTAATTTCAAAAATTAGGTATGACTTCAATTAAGCACATATCCTCCAAATATATATATATATATATATATATATATATGTCATTTGCCACCCGACCTAATTAATCCCATATTTTTCACCCTCTATTAATATAATTTTTTTTTATTTTTCTGGACACAACATACATTAAGACTAAAAGTCTCACGTTATAACATTCCCTTATGTGAGCACATTTCACATTATATAAATGCTGAAAAAGCCAGTTTTTTTAATTTTTAAAAACAGTTTTACCTTCTGAATTGCATAATATGCATGAAACTGCAGTTACAGACACCATAATATTTAACTGATACTTTATCTAACATCTACTTTATCTAAATGAATGATTAGCATTAATTTAGCATTAAGCGTAAAACGAGACGTCTTTATTCTTGTGTGTGATGAATATCAAGTTACAATCGACATTGTTTTTTTTTGTTTTTTTTTACGGAGACCCCTCCCATCTCCTGCCCTGTCTTCATGCTTGGCCTTTTGCTGTAGATCCTTTACATTTATAGGGATGCATTTATCAAAGTATTTTTTTTTTTTTACATTTGTACACAAAATATTAAAGTATAATTTATTTCACATAAAGCATTTTTTTTTAAACAAAAATCATCTATCTATATCTATATACATATATAAAGGGGCAGTTGTGTGTATGTCTGGAGGAAACTTTGAAGGTAAAACAATTAACGACAAAGTAAATATATATATATATATATATATTATATATATATATATATATACACATTAAATATCACTAGGGCTTGGTTTTTGAGGAAAAAATAAGAGATTTGATTTCGTGAAGATAATTAAAAACATAAAATTAAAATAACAGCATGGAATTTTTTTGCATTTAATATTTTAAATAGGAGACATTAATTTTTCTTTCATAAACGTAAGGTGTTTTTTTTTTTTTTTTTTGAATAGGGATTTTAGTGTGGTATCCTGTGGGGATCCAACTTGCAATTCAACAATAATGGATCTGCGAGACTATCTCTCCCCCATACCTCTACCCAGGTAACGCCAGGTAGCCACTTCTAGTTAAGACTAAAGATGTTGTAAAGAAAAACAAAGCCTTGTCGGTTGGGGCTGTAGAATACGCTGATTGCATCTGCAGAAGGGTAAGATTCCTCCCAATAGGGCCACCTGTTGGCTGTGAATAGAGAATAAGTTGGATAGAAAGAGAAAGTGGATAGAGAATAAGGTGGAGGGAAAAGATTACTATTACTAATACCACACACACACACATAAATACATACATACATACATACACACATATATAAAGGGCAGGTGGTGTGTACATATGTATGTATGGGTGTATGTCCGGTGGGGCATCCTGTGAGGATCCAATTTGAGATTCAATAATAATGGATCTGAGAGACAAACCCTTTATTCCCCACACTACCAGGCAACACAGGGTAGCCGCTTCTAGTGTGTGTGTGTATGTATATATATATATATATATATATCTGAGAGAGAGATAAGATAAAATGTTCTTTTTTGAAATTGATGATAAAATAATAAAAATTAAACATCTTAGACTATATCCTCTGGAAGTTGAAAATGTTTTTTGTGTTAATTTAACTAATGAAACTAAAAAAGAATGCAGATAAAATGATTTGAAAAAGAGGGAGCACAATCAAAAAATAGAACAATTTTGAAACTATCATTTTCCATCATTACCTTCATTCATTGCTAAATTTTCCTAATTTAACTATTTAGAAGTAAAGGATAAAATTAGTTACTTCTTGTTAATGGATTTCTTCTGAGATTTTTTCTCATATTTCTTAAAATAAAACCAAACAATTAGAAATCAATAAGATCAAATATTTATTAAAATCAAATTTTTTTATCAATATGCAAATTAGCCTTCCCGTTCACACTGTAAACCGCTATTTTGTTTTATATATAAATACAATTGTATGTTATTAGTTTGTAGGTAAGGCCAACAGTATTGATAATATAAAATCATTTTATTAATACTCGAGGTTTAAATAAAAATAAAATCATGGTGAATGTGACGTAAATAACAAAGGGAATTGTGACTATAGTTTCGGTTACAGACAAACACACAATCTCCATTATAATAAGAAGATATATGAGAGAGGTACATCATGTAGCCTAATGGTTAGCAAGCTAGCTTAGCAGACCATTGTTAGTGATTTCGATTCTCACTGGGTGCCCCTTTTTCTGGCCTTGTGCCACAGCTAAGCTTAGTAAATAACTATATATATATATATATATGAAAGTACGTAAATAAACACTGTGTTTATTTGATATGGTTTTTTTAGCCGACAATTTTTGGAGGATATGTGCTTAATTGAAGTCATACCTAATTTTTGAAAATTAATTGGTTAATAATTAATGAATTTAGGCGGGCATATATGTTCAAATGTAGGGCTAAACAGATCGAGAAAATGTCAATCCCTGAATGTACATTTCGACCTATTAGGTCTCATCAGCAAGGTTATAGACATGGGAGACTGCTCCGTGTGTGACTCGAAACCTGGTTAGAATCTCCGTTTGTCATCTTGGCAATCGAAATGTACATTCAGGGATTGACATTTTCTCGATCTGTTTAGCTTTACATTTGAACATATATGCCCGCCTAAATTCATTAATTATTAACTAATTAATTTTCAAAAATTAGGTATGACTTCAATTAAGCACATATCCTCCAAAATATATAATATATATATATATATATATATATATATATATATATATTATGTCATTTGCCACCCGACCCTAATTAATCCCATATTTTTCACCCTCTATTAATATAATTTTTATTTTATTTTTCTGGACACAACATACATTAAGACCTAAAAGTCTCACGTTATAACATTCCCTTATGTGAGCACATTTCACATTATATAAATGCTGAAAAAGCCAGTTTTTTAATTTTTAAAAACATTTTTTTACCTTCTGAAGATTGCATAATATGCATGAAACTGCAGTTACAGAATGTTAACACCATAATATTTAATCCCTGATTTTTTATATATATATATATATTTTTTTTTCTCGATTTGTTTAGCCTTACATTTAAATAGGCATTCCCGCCTAATTAATTAATTATTAATCAATTAATTTTCAAAATTAGGTACGACTTCAATTAAGCACATATTCTCCCAAAAATTGTCGGCAAAAAGCCATATCCAAACACATCGTGTTTACATTATCATATATATATATATATATATATATTATATTATATATATATAATCTGAGAAATAAGATAAAAATGTTATTTTTTTTTAAATTGGTGGGTGATAAAAATTAAAAAAATAAACATCTTAGATTATATTCTTTGAAAATTGAAATTGTTTTTTGTTAATATAATGCTATTTCATATCTAAACATACCCCCCCCCCCAAAAAAAAAGAAACCCCAGGGTTCCACTCTTGCTCTAAGGGCCAAGAGGATTTGCCATTCCAAGAGTTAAAAAAATACACTGGATACAAGATTTTATATCGCAGAATAACCAGGTATTCAGAGGCTGTGAAAACAATTCTAGTGGACAGTAATTAGATCTGTGGGGAATAAGTGTGTGTGTGTGTGTGGTGTGGGGAGGGGTGTAGGGTAGGGATCCCTGCCTTCACAGTGCTAATGAGCTTAAGAAAAGACAGTCCCTTGCCAACACATTATTAATGAGCTTGTGGGGAGACTGGCTTCCACCTGTGTCGTATTAATGAGGTTTAAGGAGACAGCTCCTTGCCTCCACTAAAATGAATGATGTAACAATATTCCTTATACATCCAATGTTGGCTCTCAGCGACATGCTAATTAAAATGGGCTGGGCCTTTATCATTATTATTATTACTATTATTATAATAATGATCGAAGATATTTGTTTTTCTTCAACCTTGAATGAAACCCTTGCACTTGATAAGATTAGAATTTAAAGGATTTTTGAACCATATGAACTTTAGGCACCCCTTTTTGATCTCGATTCAGAAGGACATGTTTTTCATTTACACCGTCAATATCCGGTTGTTTGTTAGCGATTAGGGTTAGGGTTAGGGGTTAGTTTGATAATTAAAAAAAAAAAAACTCTAAAAATCGTCTGTTAACAAACAACCGGATATTGACGGGGTAAATGAAAAACGTCCTTCTGAATCAAGATCAAAAAGGGGTGCCTAAAGGTCATATGGTCCGGATTTTTTTTTAAAGGAACTCAGGGGAAATGTGTTAATAGGGGTCTTTAAAAATTTCTATATTTGATATGATAAATATTTTAGAGTATATGTCATCTATAAAACATCCATCAATTTCTTCACCCCATAATACATCCTGATGAAGGTTTAAAGAAACCGAAACGTTTAAGCGTCGATAAATAAATTCATCTTATTTTTGGAACACTTGTTTTTTCAAATTTCTTAATATTGTCAGATTTATTTCCATATTTACTCCCATATATATATATATATATTATATATATATATATACACACACATACACTGAAAAACGATCAGTAAATAGAGTCAGAAAGTAATCTTAGATGTGAATCAATTTAGTCACTTGATTAATGTAAAACGCTTAAAATGCATCTAAAACACCTTTTTTATTCGCCCCCCTCCCCCTTTCAAGATAATGCGAGATCTAAGTGAATGCCATTAACATTACTTAAAAACATTTTCTAAAACACGAGAGAGGACGTGTATCTTTGTATAACAAACAAGAGAAAAGCAGGAAACACTTAAAAGGACAAACACCTGATTTTTTAATTGAAGAAATTCTTTTCATAGGCACAATCGTTAAAGGGGCATAAATGCATAACACTTATAATAAAGGGAAATATCCTATAGAATAATCATGGCAAACTTTAAATGGATATCAATAAAATAAACACATATTTAGGCTGTTTGGGTTGGAGAAGATAATGTGGGGGGTGGGAGATGCTGATAGGGACGCAGGATGTGTACCTGACGCATAAAAATCTAAAAGGACGCAGTAAAATCATATCCATGTATCTCAGTGTTTTTCTTTTTACTTCCCTCACCATTTCAAGCTATCTGTAAATACATTTCAATAGTTTCTTAGAAATGAATTACACAGGATAGGTTACAAGGTAGGAGTTAGTTGGGATCCATAAATTTTCCTTGGGGACTCATTCAAAGCACCCAGGATGCACTAAATAAAAAAGCTATCAGCATTACTAAATGAATATCAATAAAATAAACATATATTAAAAATAATGGGGGGGGGGGGCGTGGTATAATGTTTGGTTGGATTTTAGGGCATGTCAACCCTTGTCGGGTTATTTTATGCCGAAGATATTTTGTTTTCTTGTTTTTTTCTTTAAACGCAATTTAAAACTTTAAATGAATATCAATAAAATAAACATATATTTAGGTTGTTTGGGTTGGAGAAGATAATGTTGGAGGGGGGCAGGAGTCCCAGTGGCATTATGGTTGGTTGGTCGGTTGGATTTTAGAGAATGTCAACCCGTGTTGGGTTATTCTACGCTGAAGACATTTTGTTTTATCTATTATTCATGATGGGTATTCAAAATTTTTAAAACTCAATTCTTTTTATACACATTTTCTATTTAACCCATAGATGAGTTTGCTTTGGTCTGTGGGATTTCATGGCATGTCAACCCTTATTAGGTTATTTTATGCTGAAGACATTTTGTTTTTGTGGTATTATTAGTGGAGTGCTCAATAACAGTGATAGAGCTTATATACGACAGGAGTATCAGTCTGACGAATGTGTTAAAGCATGAAACTGGGGTGCCATAAAACTCCCATGTAATATATATATATATATATATATATATATATGCAAGATAATCCAAATGACTGGTAAAAAAGCAATGATTCTGTTTGGGATCATTGAAATCTCACTGTCCATCCATACTGTATGCTCTTGTAGGTGCAAACTTATAGACTCATACAAGGATTTTTATAAATCCCTAAGAGAGCTCAATGTATAACTAATAAATTAATTATATTCAGAGCAATATTTCATGATGGTTTGTTAAGTTTTTCTTTCCTTGAAAGTTTATATATAAGGTGTGTCATAAAAGTGCCGAGTTTGAAGCTATATTTATCAAGATAGAAATGAACAATGAATGGAACGTTAATTTTTTCTGAATACAAGGTGTTTCAAAAAGTACAAAAAATCTCAATACTTTTTGTATATATAAATACCTTGTATGTGTGTGCGTGTATATATATATATATATATATATACATATATATATATTTTTTTATTTGTGTGCAAGAGTGCACACACACACATATATTATATTTATAACTTTCAAAGAAAGAAAAAACCTAAACCGTCATTCCGTGATAAATTTATTACGGAATGACAGTTTGTTTGTTAAGTTTTTTCTTTCTTTGAAAGTTAAATATTGCTCTGTATTTAATCTAATTTATTGATTATTATACATTGAAATCTCTTAATGGATTCATAAAAATCCTTGTATGAATATATGTTTGCACATTCCACCTGGACAGAAGTCACATTCATTTTCCTAATATGCCCCAAACAATACGCTTTGTTTAAATGTAATATTAAACATATTTAGGGGTCTTTGATTTAAGTGAAATAACAGGTAACTTTAGATGCAAATGGGGCCGGGTTAGCTCAGTCGATAGAGCGTTCTGCTAGAAACCACAATGTCCCTAGTTGATACCGGTCCCCGCCAACTCAGCGTATGAGTAGCACAGGGATCTGTGCGGTAAAGTAAGGAGATGATGGTAGGTGTGGCACTCCACCTCAGATGCTAAAAACAATCTCCTTGGTCTAGCGCTATTGAAAAGGGGATGGACTCCCTCGCTGACTGGCTGATACCGACTTTAGGCCACCCCGACGACTTTACTTTTACTTACTTAGATGCAAAGGCCATTTTTAGCCATCTTTTGATAAATCCTTATAGGAATTGGGCTCTGAACTTAGAAAACTCTCAACAGGATGTTAAGAAGTTAACTCTTAAAGTCCTTACCACCTCATTCCACCCGGCTGGAAGTCACATTCATTTTAACTAATCAGCCCCAAACAATAGTCTTTGTTTAAATTTAATATTAAATGTATGTAGAAATCTTTGATTTATGGGAAATAATAGGTAACTTTAGATGCAAAGGTCATTTTTAGCCATTTTCTTATATATCCTTATAGGAATGCTCTGGACTTAGAAAAATCTCAACAGGATGTTAAGAGTTGAATACACTACTACCAATATTTTTCTAAAAAGTTCCCCTAAACTAATGGTCAGCCATATAATCATACCATAGACCTTCCATCAACACAAGAAGAGAAGAATGATTCTTTATGTTGTAAACACTGAACCAAGTGACACTTTACATGTTAGTATAAGGCCAGTAAGACATAATTATTTGTTTACAAAGTCAGATTATTTGTTGGCTGCAAAGTGCACATTTTTTTTTTATAAAGGCCAATAAAGTATCCACTTAAAGGCAATTAACATCTTTTTTGTTTTGTTTCTTTTTCTTAAATTGTTTCATCAATAAAAGTAAAACAATAACAGCAGTCACTTTAATGTGTTTAACAAAACATTTCAACAAAATCATCAGCTATTTTGAAAAAATATCAAGGTTGGATGGATTTTAAGGCAGCACTCTGAAATTTGGTTGGTTGGATTTTATGGCATGTCAACCCTTGTTGGGTTATTTCATTCATGTTGGGTATTAAATTTTTTATTTATTTATTTATTTATTTTTTTTTACAAAATTATTTTTTTCTTTAAATTTTTAAATCCATCTAATTTTCAAATCTAAAAGATCTTTCCTTTGTCTATCGAAGAGAAACTGCTTCAGATCTCAGAAGGAGAATAAGAATGGTTAGTTGGATTTTATGGCATGTCAACCCTTGTTGGGTTATTTTATGCGGGGTACGTATGTAATATTTCTCTCGTCTCATCAGATTATAATGCAACCTATTTGTGGGTCAACTGCAAATATCCACTTTGACAACCACAAATTAGGGGTGTGCCTATACACGAGTATTACAATGTTTTAACATTTTAACATATATTCTCATCTATACTAGCAAGAATATGTGCCATCCATCGGGCACAAGTATTAAAGTTTTAATGTAATGAAATATATTAAATTAGAAATACTAATGAAATTAAATAAGAACACATAAAAAAATTACTTATTTCAATTATATTTTTATTGGTTTCTTATATAAAATTATTCATAGGATTGATTTTAAAACGGAGAATAAAACAATAATATTTGAGATCAACAACATCAAGTAATTATTTATTAAACCCGGTTTTGTTAAATCCAGTACGTAAATTAGCCACACCCTAAAACTTTCTAAGTAATATATAAGACACATAGCAGGATTTTAAACGCACTAATGGCTGTTTTGTAGCAAATCTAACTCAGATTTTCATTGAGACATTGTTAATAAATAAGGTATATTCTATGTATGAATATTAATGAATTTGACTATAAATTAAATACTCATTGATAAATTTACGCAATTCCTGAGGGTCTTGTGACATAAGCAGTGATATAGTTTCAGTTACAGACAGATCCTGAATCTCCATTATAAAATTATATCTATTTCTCTGAATTTTTGAGATGAGGCTTGATAATTAGTATTATTTGGATTATTCAAACTATTGTCCTCATCTTTATTGTTATCTGTACAATTGAACACATAGCATAGTGGATAAAGGTGTTAGGTTAAGACAGTTCTAAGTGACAGTAACATAGAACGATAATTAACACAGCTTAACACCTGTAACCCAGCTATGGTTAGTGGAATGAGAACAGGATACCCCTGTGGATTGAATAAAGGCTTGGGTTCAAAGTTGATGGCTCTCTATTAGAAGGTCCCCGATTACGAAAAGAAGGTTCCTGAGTCCGAAAAGAAATACCTGAAGAAGTGCGTAGGGCACATCGGCCGAAATGTTGTACAGATAACAATAAAGAAGAACTCAGGAGACATTTTAAATTTTCTAAAAAAAAAAAAAAAAAAAAAAAAGCAACTTTTTCAACAAGAACTAACAAAACATAACCGAATGCCTCTGTGGCGTTACTTTCGTGTTTGCCTGGAAAGTTGTTGCCCGTTTAGTTCGAGGGTTCCCACTAGGGGCCGTTTATATTTAAGCGGCTGGTTTGAACGTCTCTTTCTCTTTTTCCGGTTCCTCGACCTACGAGACACATGGGTTAGACACGGTCTACCCCTTCTCGTTGGGCTTCGGCCCCCCTTTACATTACTGTAAGTGATTCATACAGCATGGACTATTCCTAGTCTCATGTCTGTTGCTTTTATGTTTATCTTTCTACATGTAACTTTGTATTACGTATGTATGTATGTTCATGTACACCTTGTATTATGTACCCTGTTTATCCATGTGCTGTATACCTATTAAATGTTTTGTCTATCAACCTGTGTCGGAGTTTTATCCTCAAGTATATATCACTTTGAATTTTACACCTCCATAAAACTGCTACTTTAAAGACTGAAATCCATAATAACCTTTTCTGGCATTAAATGACCCACAGAGGTTGATATGCTGTTAAACAGAACTCAAACTCAAAGATGAGGACAATAATCCAAAGATTGTTATTGCTGATTTATCTATAGAGTTACATCATACTTTATGATTTAGACATCCTTTCTTTCTTGTTTTTTAAAAAATTCCAACTTGTGGCTTCCAAACATATCCTGGTCTTTTTATAGATGCCATTTTGTCATAGACCAGTTTATTTAGACATCTGTAAATAGAGTAATGCTTTCTTTTTCAATGAACATTTTTAGTTAGTTTATGAAACTATTTCATGATTTTTATTGACTTTTTTGTCTTTTTAAAAAAATATATTGATTCCTATATGATAGAATGAATGCCGTTAGCCAATCAATAGAGTTCATATCAATTTTGGACCAAATGATATTTTTATCAAAAATCTACCAAAGTCAATCTCCAAAAATAAAAGGTAGAGAATTGTGGTTGCTGTTGGCATCCTTCCGCTCGCAAAAGACGATTGAGTAATGTCCAATTTATTTTGATTTAAAAAAAAATTTTTTTTTTTATTACTAAGTAGCCTGGGTGGGGTGGGGTGGGGTGGAGGATGTGCTGTTACCCAAGCAGTAGATCCCCCCTCTCCACACTGCTGCTGTGGTCCAAAGGAAAGGATAAGAACCTATGCAGTTTGAGTTTCAGAGAATTGTGGCAGTCCTCTATTTATGAGTAGGCTATATGAGTGTTCTCCAATTCTCTCCCCCCTCCCCCCAGCTGAGCAAAGGAAGCCATGTTATACTGACATCTATATTGGCCTGACTTATATAACTAAGCAACAAATAGATAGAAACTGTTACTTTAAATTCTCTCACTCTCCAGCAGTTGATATATTAGCGACTATTTTCAGTTCAACATCCATCTTGTTTTTAAAAAGGAAAAACGGAAAAAGACCCTACTGTTTCCTTACAGAAGACTGTAAAAAACATTGGCAACACCATTGTGGTTTCAACATCACCAACACAAAGAATGGGATATATATATATATATATATATATATATATCATAGTGTAGAATACATTTAAGGTGCAATTTTTACCATTGGTTTCCAAGCAGCATATAAGCCACTTTTCTTCAAGAACAGGTGTGTTGTCTTGAAGAAAAGTGGCTAACAGCCTGCCTGGAAACCAATGGTAACAATTGCACCTTAAATGTATTGTATACTATAATAAATAAATACAGCTCTTACACACATAATCAAGCAATTTATTTTAAATTATCCAATACTAAAAAAGACATATATATATATATATATATATATATATATATATATATATATATATATATATACACACACAACAAATGTGGCCTGTTGGGTCACCTATTGAGCACTGAGTAGATAATTGGGATTAGGGAAAAGTGAGTTTACAAAGTGAATTGAATTTATTAAAAAATAAAAATACAGCTGGAGAATTAAAAAAAAAAAAAAAAAAAACAAACAAAAAAAAAACATTGAAACCATTTTGTAAGATTTTTAAGAAAGGGAATGTTTGACCTAATTTAAGTTTATTAAGTGCCAAGATGTTGGCCTGGGCTGGGTGCTTATGAAACTTAACATACAAACATGTTCCAAACTCTCCAATCTTTCTCTACACTCACTGAGAAATGAACATATATAACAAGGAGGTAATCACAATATATAAAAAGAGGGAGAAAGTGACAGGCAGAATGGGAAGTAAGATACTGATCATTTTTTTTTTTTACTTAATTGCATTTTATGAAGAATCAATTAAAAAGGATTTTTTTTCAAAACATAACAATCCTAAAACTAAGGAATAATTCAGTATAACTTTTGTGTCATTAAACTAAACAGTAAAGAAGCCTTTAGGAGACACACATTGATTCGCTCAACTTTAGTATCATAATAGATATTTGCAAAAAAAAAAAAAAAAAAAAATTATTTCAAATGATTAAAAAATTTTCTTTTGAATAATTAAAGATGTACACATATACATACACAAAGCATGTATATAAACATATATTTACAAAAAAAATCTTTCAAATAATCAAAACAATTTTCTTTTAAATAGTAAAAAATGTATACATAAATAAAAAAAGAAAATGCACACATTCTGCACAAAGAAAAAAATAAACAAAAACTCCAAACACTAGAAGCTTTATACATCAAACAATACAAAGCATCCTTAAATAATAAGATTAATTTTCAATGCAGTACTCACATTTTAAAATGCCTATAACACTTTTCCTACCAATTTTTCTCCACACAGCCCCTTAATATAATTTCTACAAGTTCCCCTACTAATTACTCTCACTACTACTAACTTTAAAAAAAAAAAAAAAAAAAAAAAAAAAAAAACACAAACACATCACCTCTGATGATGGCACTTTGAAGTGCTGAAAGTACTTGAGATAAAAACTTTGGTGGACTAATCTACGGATTCCATCCAAATGTAAAAAAGTTAGCCAGAAAGCTTGAAAAGATCGTTAATAAAATTGTTAAACAGGAGACGTACCTTTTGTTTAATTCTACATGTATAAATAAAACATGTATATAAACATATGTATTTATAAAAAAAAAGAAAATTAAAATGAAAAAAAAAAATTCTTAAAAACATTCACATTCAACAGAGCCTTATACCACTACACAGAATGCGTAACTACAAATTAAATAATTAAAAAAAAAAAAAAACAATTTAAAAAAATTAAACCTTTTTAATTTTTTAGCCTGTGTAGAACCAAGAAGACTTGACATTGGATTTTCTTGTTTTTAATTAAAAAACAAAATGAGAGAGAGAAAGGGAAGTGTGTAGGGTGGTAAAAAAAGAAATCAGGTAGAAGCTGAGAGATGCCTATAGTATTGACATTCCACTTGCGTTTATTTAGAAAATTCCAATTTGATGAAGTGATAAGGAAATTAAAAAAAAAAAAAAAAAAAAAATAGCTAAAAGATAACATTTAAAAAAACAAACAAACAACCCCCCCCAAAAAAAGACGAAGGTGACAATTGGTTAATGTTTATTTATTCCTTATCACATATTTATTGCACATAAATGGATGTAAAAGAAAAATATAATAAGAAAGAGAGGAGGGGAAAGAAACAATGAAAATATGAAAAGAAGGAAAGAGAGAAGAGAAGAGAGAGAGAGAGAGAGAGAGAAAGAAACATAAGAGAGAGAGAGAGAGGGGAAAGAAACAAGAGAGAGAGAGGGGGAAAAGAAACATAAGAGAGAGAGAGAGAGGGGAAAGAAACATAAGAGAGAGAGGGGGGAAAGAAACATAAGAGAGAGAGGGGGGAAAGAACATAAGAGAGAGAGGGGGGGAAAGAAACATAAGAGAGAGAGGGGGAAAAGAAACATGAGAGAGAGAGGGGAAGAAAGAACATAAGAGAGAGAGAGAGGGAGAAAGAAACAAAAGGAAAGAGGGAGAGAGAGAGAGAGGGAGGGAAATATATATAGAGAGAGACAGAGGGAGAGAGTGAGAGGAGAAAGAGAGAGAGGGAGAAAGAGAGAGAGAGAAAGGGAAAAAGGGAGAGAGGGAAAGAGAGAGAGGGAGAGAGGGAAAGAGAGAGAGGGAAAGAAAGAGAGGGAGAGAGTTAAATCAAGATTATTATTGTAGATAAAACAAACTATGTAAAAAGGTGTGAAATTTAAGTTTAATTTCAGGAGGAAAATTTCACACAACTTTTTAAAGATTTTTGTTACAGTTTATTCTTCTTATCTATAACAGTTTTTTTTAACTGCACTACATAACAAGCTAGTGGTTAGAGAGCTGAACTAAAAGCAGCTAATTCAATGGTTCAACATTCAGGCTTTCTTGATAATATAAGGCTTATTTTTATTTTTACTTTTAAAAAATAAATAAATTTTTATGAAGCTCTCCCATTGCAGATTAAGAATCTAGTCTGCCCTACTATTTACCCACCGTGGTGCGTGTATGTGTGTGTGTTGAGGGGAAGGAGATAGATCGGCCCATCTGTCTAAGACCAGGGTATTTGCGTGCTCTCATCATGGTGTAATGGTTAGCAAGTTAGTCTCACAGATCCATTATTACTGCATAGCGAGTTCGATCTTCACAGGATGCCCCATAAAAAATCCCTTTGTAAGAAAGGCCTTGTGTTAATCTAGTCCGGTGGGAGATCAAGAAAATCATTTTTTTTCTTTCTTTTTTTAGCACAAAATGAAACAATCAGCTTCATCCATGATTTGAACTCAGGTCGCCAATTATATAAGGTGTGTAAGATGATAACCATTACACAAGTACACCTCCACTTATATATATATATATATATATATATATATATATATATATATATACATACACACACACACACACAGTACAAAAATATATTTTCACAATCATTTATCTATATCTATACATATATAAAGGGCAGTTGTGTGTATATGTATGTGCGGAGGAAACTTCGCAAATAAAACAATTAACGACAAAGTAAATACATATACACATTAAATATCACCAGGGCCTGGTTTTTGAGCAAAAAATAATAGAGATTTGATTTATATTCGTGAAGATAATTGAAAAATAAAATTTAAAGGATAACAGCATGGATTTTTTTTTCATTTAATATTTTAGATAGATATTAAAATTTCTTTTCAGAGTAGCTGGATCAATGCAGCGTGATGGGATAATTCCACACTCTCCAGAGCTCTAGAGCTCTGCCAGTTGATGCAATTTAGTGTCATACACACAACATTCTTTTTGGGTGGGTCTTATCTCTCTGCAGGGGTTGCAGTCGGCACATTCCGACAGGGTGACAAGAAAAAGGAAAAGACTGAAGAACACATAGTGAAGAATAGTCACATACAATCGGAGTTCTTTATTAAGACAAAGTAAATATATATACACATTAAATATCACCGTTTTTTGCTTTTTGTGCAAAAATAATGAAGGTTTGATTTATATTCAAAGATATTTAACAAAATATACATAGAAATAGCAACGAAATTCTTAAAAATTACGAGAATTTGTAAATCTCAAAAGTAAACAAATCAACGCTCCAGGGTTATTTTTCCCCTCTTCTACCCAGGTGATGCTGTGTAGCTGCTTCTAGTTAAAATAATGACAAATTAGAGTTCAAAGTCCACCATAAATCTATCTCACACCACATCATCGACATGCTTATAGTATAATAGTCTTAAAACAATTTTTATTTGACCTTTTTCTACAGGTATAAAAAGATGTGAATAACATGCAAGTGTCTATCCCAAATAAAACATATTGGAAAAACACTATTCATAATGAATATAAAACCATGATTTTTTTAAATAATCTATTTATGAGTAGTGTGCACTTTATAACTTAACAGACTAAACTAGAGCCATATAAAGTGTAAATTTAGTCGGAGTCGGTATAGTTTTACCAACTCAGACTCCAGTGAACCCCTAATTATGCCAGACTCCAACTCCACAGATTGTAGTAGATATTCTGATAAAATTTTCTAAGTCTTTAGAGTGGAATAATGTATAATGTTGCAATTTCATATATATATATATATATATATATATATTATAAAGATAAAGGTTGCTTACCGGTGAAAATGGGCACAATCATTGAAGGTGCAAAATTCAGGGGTTAAGTCAGCGTTATAACAAATACAAAAGTGCTCAATACGGAGTAGAGCAAATTTATTATAAAAAAATGGATATAAAAGAAACCTACTCGAGTTTCACCATAAGGATCTTCAGGGTTAAATCCACAGAATTAATCGAGGTACCGATTAATTGCAGCCGATTGCACGTGTGTTCACTGAATAAGATGTTATGTTGGATATATATATATATATTATTATTATTATTATTATTATTATTATATGGATGGAGATTCGATGTCTGTCTGTAATGGAAACTACGTTACTACTTACATCACAATACCCTCAAAGATTACATAAGTTTATCAACGAGTATTTAATTTATAATCAAAATCATTAATACATAGAATAAATCTTATTTATCAACAATGTCTATGCAAAACCGAGTTAGATTTGCCTCAAAACAGCCCATGTTATTAATGCATTTAATATCCTGCAATGTGCCTTATATATCACTAAGAAATAAAGGTTTTCATAATATATGGTGTGGTTAATTTGCATACAGGTTTTAATAAATAATTACTTGTTGCTAGTGTGTATATATATATATATATAAGTGGCCTATTGTCGGTATCAGTTAAACAGCAAGGGAGTCTATCCCCTTTTCACTAGCCCTAGACCAAGGAGATTGTTTTTGGCGTCTGAGGTGGAGCGCCACACTTACCATCAGCTCCTCACTTTAACACACAAATCCTTGTACTACTCATACGCTGAGGTGGCGAGGGCTGTTATTGAACTCAGAACCTTGTGGTTCCTAGTCGACGCTTTACCGACTGAGCTAAACCGGTCCATTATATTATATATATATATATATATATATGAGTAAAATGAAACATTTCTCAAATATCTGTAGGCCAAATGTGAGATTATCACATGTATGAGAATATGTTATTATTTGATGTCCAGTGATCAAATAAAAAGAGGTAAGTAAGAAATAGAAAATGGACTTAACACATCCCAGGAATAATGGGAGCATAGAACTAAATCTATATCCAATAGGATGTGAACGTCACCATCACCATGGCAACCTTTACCATTTGTGAGAAATAATTCCATCACATTGCTCTCTCTCTCTCTCAGTAGAATATTGTCACAAGCCTAAGAATTTAATCCATGCTTAATTTTGAAGAAAAAAAAAGAGTGAAATGAAGAGAGAAAGAAAAGAAGAAATTTAAACTATTACAAAAATGAGTTTACTGATTTAATAAAAAAAAGGAAAAAAAAGGGAGAGAAGGAAAGAGAGGGAGGGGAGGGAGAAAGAGAAAAAAAAAATTTAAGGAAATTTAATGTTTAAGCTTTATTTCTTAAAATCTTCCCCCCCAAAAAAAAAAATTATTTTTAAGGAATGCTTTAAATATTTTTGTCAAATAACCTTTAAGGAATTAAAAAAATAAAATAAAAATAAAAAATAAGCAAGAATGTAAAGGTGTTAGAATTTAAATAGAAAGAAACTGGAAAAAAAAAAAAAAAAAAAAAAAAAAAAAAATGGAAGAAAAAAGGTAAATTAATTAAATACCAACAAAACAAAATGAAACTTTAAAAAAATAAAAAAATAATTCACCCAACCTGTTCTCTACGGGTAGGATCTGACACAAGGTCACAAGTATGGGGCATTCAGTGAGGATCAAACTCACTTTTCAATAGTAATGAATCTGCAATTCTAGCTTGCTAACCCTTACACCACTGTTATATATTGATAATGTATCGTTTTTAGATGGTTAGTGTAGTTAGATTTTGAATTAAAACTTTTTTGAAATTCAAAATCAGATCGGGTTAAATGATTGACACTCAGTAACATCAATTTGACCCCACGGCTTCTGCCACTGGGAAAACATGAGAATGGAAGTTAAGTTTAGCTTAGTCAATTAACAGTTTAGCGCAAGATACCATGATGTAGACATTGTCTTTTGCTCCACTCCAGCTGCAGTTGAGAAGTCTGGTTGAAAATAAAAAGGTGATTGTTTAAAAAAAAAAAAAAAAAAAGAAGCCTTATGTCGTCTTTGTGAAATAATTGCGAACCAGCTTCTACAAAACGCTCTCTTCATATATATCTTATTATAATGGAGATTGTGGGTTTGTCTATCTGTAACCGAAACTATATTACTATACAAGTCACAATTCCCTTTGTTATTTACATCACATTCTCCATGATTTTATATTTTATTTAATTTAAATCTCAATTATTAATAAAATTGTTTTACATTATTAATTGTTGACCATATCTACATACTAATAACATACAATTGTATTTATATATACAACAAAATAGAGGTTTACAGTATGAATGGGAAGGCTAATTTGCATATTGATCTTAAAAAATTGATTTTAATAAATATATGCTTAGTATTATTGATTTCTAATTGTTTGGTTTTATCTTATTGAATATGAGCAAAAATCTCTTCAATAAATCTTAAAAGAAATCCCTTAGCAAGAAGAAATAACTGTAATATTATTCTTTACTTCCTATTTTAACTAAACAGTTTAAATTAGGAAAATTTACCAATGAAAGACGGGAGTAAGGGAAAATGATGGAATAGTTTCAAAGTTGTTCTATTTTTCAATAATACCCCCTCTGTTCAAAATCTTTTTATCTACATTCTTATTCAGTTTCATTAGCCTTTCTAATCTAATATCATATTTTATTATAAAATTTAACTAAAATACTTGCACCCGGAGGGTGCATATATTTGCTAGTATATATAAG
The DNA here is from genome assembly GCA_023376005.1 of Doryteuthis pealeii. Classification (NCBI taxonomy): domain Eukaryota; kingdom Metazoa; phylum Mollusca; class Cephalopoda; order Myopsida; family Loliginidae; genus Doryteuthis; species Doryteuthis pealeii. Next base: position 13,169,122 of record CM042168.1, on the reverse strand, counting down.
TCAGATTGGATGTCAATACAACATATACAAGGTTTAACCTTATAGACATAGTAAGTTATAAAGTTACAAGAAATATATTCTATGATATATAATCCCCTCCTATTAACTGTATGCATTTAAAATACAAGTTTCTATATTTTTCTCAACAATTTCAATCGGCTGCAAACTTGTTTCTTGAATTTTTAGTTTCTAATTAACAAAACACGGTTTAAAGAAATAATTGACTTTTCTTTCCCCCAATTTGTAAATTTCTTTAATCAGACTGGGAAGAAAAACATAATTTTCAACAACATCTGTGTGTGTGTGTGTGTGTGTGTGTGTGTGTGTGTATATATATTTGTTATAGTGTACTCAGTGCATATTGCATAAATGCGTCCTGGTCTCCTGCCCTAAAAAATACTAACTGGTGCCTGCTGAAAAAACAACCCATGCTACGATTGACTCCCTAGCTGTTTGGAGGCATTTTTCCTGAAAAGTTAATGTGATATGAAAGCATTATTTCCACCTCACCCAAGTCTTTTCTCGACAAGTAAATGTAAATATTTCAACCTTCCCCCTCTTTAAAATATTTTTTTAATGGTTTGAAAACGTTTTTATCGACATAACTTTTTTTAGTGCTTTGAAGGCAATAAAAGTAAGCCACCACCCTGGTTCTTTATCGACAAGTAAATGTAAATATTTTACCCCACCTCCTTTGAAATATCTTCTTTTTTTTTTTTTTGTATTTTCATTTTATTTTAATTCAAAACAACTGTTACAAATTTTTAAATAAATAGGACCGAGTTTTGAAAATAAAAACAATGGCCTATTGTCAGTATCAACTGAACAGTGAGGGAGTCTATTCCCTTTTCACTAGAGCAGGGAGATTGCTTCTGCGTTTGAGGTAGAGCACCACACCTACCATCATCTCCCCACTTTACACACAGATCCAAACCATACTACTCATACACAGCCGGTATTGAACCCAGAACCTTGTGGTTCTGAGCTGGATGCTCTACCGACTGAGCTAAACCGACCCTGCTGAGCTAAACAAAAAAGAAATTAAAACTACAAGAGTAAGGTATAAATAACAGGTGTAGACAAAAGTAAAATTAACTTTTCTAAACATTGGCAACAATGCCCTTTCCATCAGTAAAGTTGGCAGAGTGGTCTATTGTCAGTATCAGCTGAACAGTGAGGGGGTCTATCCCCTTTTCTCCTTCTGTACACAGTCTTATCTAAGTAAAATATCTTTTTACCCATATATAATAGATGCTCAAAAGTAGTAACTTGTTTCTAACGTTTCCAAAAAGAAAAAAAAACTGTCATATAACCAAAAGAAATACAAGACCTTTTTTTATATGGCTTTAGAATAAATTAAAATATATATATACATAAAAATCATAGATTAAATATTATGGAGTTAATATTCCGTAATTGCAGTTTCATACATAATTGCAATCTTCAGACAGTCAAAAATGTTAAACTTTAACATTTTTGCTCACACAATGGAATGTTATAATGTGAAACTTATATTTAAAGAAATAAAAATGCTTAGGTCTTAATGCACGTGGAGTCCAGATATATATATATATATATATATATATATATATATATAGAGGGTGAAAATAAGGGATTAATTTAAATGACATAATAAAAATTTGTTTAAATGTCAACATTTGGAAACGAGTTCACTTTTCTTGTTCAATAAATTTACATTTGTATTTTGGAGAATACACAATTTTTCTTTGATGCTAAGTTCACAGTAATATATATATATATATATATATTATATATATATATATGGTTGGAACGAAAGTCTTGTCCAATAGAAAATAGTATTTATTTATCCAATAAAGATTAATTTACATGTCTTTATTGGTTAAATAAATACTGTTTTGTATCAGACAAGACTTTCATTCCAATCCTATATATAATCTCAATAACTGAAATTAAATAAAACTAGAATAAAAAAAAAAAGTATTTATTTGTGCATCATAATTATAATGAACAAAGAAACATGAAAAAAAAAAAAAAAAAAAATCAGCTTTTAATATTTATCTTTGAAATGGTCTTAAAAAAAAAAAACTTTCTTAATTAGGAGAAAGAGGAGGGCTAAAGGGGAAGCAAGAGAGAGGTAGAACAAAGAAAGAAAGAGGCTGATAGAGAAGGAAGAGCATAGAAGGAGAGAGAGGGGTGGAGACAGAGAAGAAAGAACAAAGAAAGAAAGAACAAAGAAAGAGAGAGAGAGAGAGAGGCAGATATATAAGGTAGAACAAAGAGGGGGAGAGAGAGGGGCAGATGGAGAAGGAAGAACAAACAAAGAAAAAAAAAGAGGTAGACAGAGAAGTATAGAAGGAAAAACAAAGAAAGAAAGAGGTTGAGATGAAGAAGAACAAAGAAAGAGAGGTAGAGGAAGAAGAAAAAAAGAAAAAAAAATGTTAAAGAAAAAAAAAAGAAAAAGGAAAAAGATTTTTTTTAAAAACAAAGAAAAAAGAAAAGGAAGAACAAAGAAAGAGAAAAGAAGAGAAAAACAAAGAAAGAGAAAACAAAGAAAGAGAAAAGAAGAGGAAAACAAAGAAAGAGAAAAGAAGAGGAAAAACAAAGAAAGAAAAAGAAGAGGAAAACAAAGAAAGAGAAAAGAAGAGAAAACAAAGAAAGAGAAAAGAAGAGGAAGAACAAAGAAAGAGAAAAGAAGAGGAAGAACAAAGAACAAAGAAATATATGGAGAGGAAGAACAAAGAATGAGAGAGAAGTAGAGAGGAGGAAAAACAAAGAAAGAGAAGGAAAAACAAAGAAAGAAGTACGTGAAGAGGAGTAAGAACAAAGAAAGGGGGGGAGATAGAGAAGAGGAAAACGAACAACAAAGAAAGAGAGGGGTGAAGAAGAGAGAGAAAAGAAGAAACACTGGTAGTCATTGATGTGTTATTATGTTATGACAGTCAATCATTATTTGTCAAAAGCTGTTTACTTTCACTTTTCTTACCCCCACCCAAACATCACCCCCTTCCATAAAAAAAAGATCGTAAGCCATAAATATACCAAACATAATTTAAAAAAGAAAATCTTCTGACACAAATTGCAAATGTTATGCTTAGATTTATTTTGTTTCTTTGCTTTATCTTTCATGTTTTTTATCTGGGATGTATGGATTCTCTAGACATCTGTGTTTGGCCTATCAGTTAGTTATTTTTATGCAAGGTGGATAAAGGAATTCTTTGCCTCATTATCAATAGCTTTATATATATATATATATATATATATATATATATATATATATATATATATATATATATATATATATATATATGTGTGTGTGTGTGTGTGTGTGTGTGTTAGAGAGGGAGAGAGAGAAAATGTACCAGATTTAACTATACAGGCTGTGTTCATAAAGTATTACAGCAGTTTTAAAATTTAAAATGTATTAACTCGTATTAATGATAGATTCAATAAACTAATATATATATATATATATATATATATATATATATATATATAAAGTAAAGTAAAGTAAAGTCGACGGGGTGGCCTAAAGTCGGTATTAGCCAGTCAGCGAGGGAGTCTATCCCCTTTTCAATAGCGCTAGACCAAGGAGATTGTTTTTAGCATCTGAGGTTGAGCGCCACACCTACCATCAGCTCCTTACTTTACCGCATAGATCCCTGTGCTACTCATCCGCTGAGTTGGCGGGGACCAGTATCGAACTAGGAACCTTGTGGTTTCTAGCCGAATGCTCTACCCCACTGAGCTAATATATATATATATATATATATATATATATATATATATATATATATATATATATATATATATATGTGTGTGTGTGTGTGTGTGTGTGTGTGTGTGTGTGTGTGTTAGAGAGGAGAGAGAGAAAATGTACCAGATTTAACTATACAGGCTATGTTCATAAAGTCTTGCAGCAGTTTTAAAATGTATTAACTCGTATTAATGATAGAATCAATAAACTAATATATATATATATATATATATATATATATATATATATATATATATATATATAAAATGTTTGGCTATTACTTTGGACAAAATTGGTAAGTCAACAGTATTTCTAAAATATTAGTCTATTTTAACACTTACATTCATCACCAATTCATGCTTCAAAAAAAAAAAATAAAATAAATAAATAAAAAATAAAAAACAATCCAGTATTTTTATTTTTTATAACACAAATATGTGAAGAATACACAAAACCATTACAATATATATATGTATGTATATGTTTATCTATACATATACATTGTATATGTATAGATAGAAGGGTATGAAAATGCACAATGTTGTTAAAATGAATATATTTTTATATCATTTTTATTGCTAATATAAATTGAAATATTGTCAATATTAGCAATTATAAAAAATCTTCATCAGAGCAGATTATCATTATGCCCTGATGATGATTTTTTATAAATCGAAATATTGTCAATATTAGCAATTATAAAAAATCTTCATCAGAGCAGATTATCATTATGCCCTGATGATGATTTTTTATAAATCGAAATATTGTCAATATTAGTTATGAAAATTATATAAAGATATATTCATTTTAACAACATTCTGTATTTTCATACACTTTTATCTATACATACACCGTCGGATTCATTTCCTTACTCTTAACTCCTATATGTATGTGTGTGTGTGTGTGCGAGAGTGAGAGGTGGGGGAGAGGAAATGTACCTGATTTCTAAAATAATTATACAGGCTATTAATAAAGTCGTGCAGCAGTTTTGATATTTAAAATATAATAACTCATTGTACAAATAAAAGAATTGTTTAGTAAAAACAAGTTTTATTTTATGTATGTTTTGATTATTGCATTTCAACAAGACAGCCATCTTTGTTCTTACATTTTAAATCTGTTGCTGGACTTTATAGACACCATATATATTTACTTTCTATGTTTTAGCTAAGAAAATAAAAGCCTTATGGTATATAGTTAAGATATAAAGTATTCATTGTGCCAATAAATTAAATAGGCCATATATATATATATATATATATATATATATATATATATATATATATATATATATATCTTATTATAATGGAGATTGTCTGTTTTTCTGTATGTAACCGAAACTATATTACTACTCAAGTTACAATTCCCTTAGTTATTGACATCGCATTCTCAAAGATTTTAATTTTTATCTAAACCTCAATTATTAATAAAATTGTTTTACATTATTATTACTGTTGTCCATATCTACATACAAACAACATGCAATTATATTTATATATACAACAAAATAGCGGTTTACAGTGTGAACGGGAAGGCTAATTTGCATATTGATATTAAAAATGTGATTTTAATAAATATGTGCTTAGTATTATTGATTTCTAACTGTTTGGTTTTATTTTAATGAATATAAGCAAAAATCTCTTCAATGAATCTTAAATGAAATCCATTAACAAGAAAAAATAACTAATTTCATTCTTTATTTACTCTTTTAAGTAAATACTTAAATTAGAAAAAATAACAATGAAAGACGAGAGTGATGGAAGAGTAAGTTTGAGTTGTTCTATCTTTCGATTATACTCCCTCTGTTTCAAATCTTTTTTTATCTGCATTTCCCATTTAGTTTCATTAGCCTTTCTAATTTAATACAATATTTTATTACATTAAAACTTAAATACTTGCACCCGGAGGGTGCATATATTTGCTAGTATATATATATATACAAACAGTATCAGACTAACTAGTCCGAGATATTTCTATCTGTACTTTGGGATGTTGGTATTTTATATAACAAGCTCTGGGTAGATAACTGGAATTAGGGAAAAGTGAGTTGGCAAAGCGAATTAAACTTTTTTTTTTAAATAAATAAATAAATAAATACAGCCAGTGAATTAAAAAAACAACAAAACTAAAAAACATTAAAATCATTTTGTAAGATTTCTAAGAAAGGGAATATTTGACCTAATTTTAATTCAAATGGACCTGATCAAGATGTTGAGAAGATACGCGCTAGCTGCTTCTGATACATAATATACAAATACGTTTCATACTCTCTAAATCACTCTTTAACCTCACAGAGAAACTAAAATATATAACGAGGTCAGATGGACTGTCAGAGAGCACCTCCAATCATATGGCTGGTTACGTCAAGCCCTAGCATCTATATGATTGTCCCGACCCTATTGCACTTATATGTGCTAGAAGGCAGTAGTTGAGGGTTTTAGTGTCCTGGGTATGTCGTTAAATCGCATCTAATGGAGAAGTTCCAATTTTGGAGCTCTGGGGAGTGTGGAGTATCCCTTCATCGCCGTTACACTCAGGTCCACTGACTTGGAGTGGTAGTACCTTTTAGGGTCCCATTTATGGGCTAAATAGAAAAAAAAATGTTGAATACTCTTCAAGAATGAATAGAGAAAACGTCTTCAGCATAAAATAACCCAAAAAGCGTTGACATGCCGTAAAATCCAGCAAATTAAACCAAACCAAAAATAATGGAAGCTAATATGTAGGGGTGATAAAATTTTCAAACCAGCGTGTATTTTTGTTTTTAGTAAGCACAAAGTGATGGTGATGGTGGTTTGGTTTGTTTTACGGCATATCAACCTCAGTGGGTCATTTAATGTCGACTAAGTTTTGAAATAAATTGATTCTTAATGGATACTCAATTCTTTTTTTATAAACCAGAGATGCTAATAGGTACGCGTCATGCACCCCCCCCCCTACATATAAAAATCTAAAAAGATGCAGAAAATTTGCATCCATGCATCCCAGTGTTTATTTCTTCTTGTTGTGAGGTTTTAAGGGGTCAAATAAGAACAAAACGACAGGTTACAAATGTAGGAAAATGTATTAACAGAAAGTAGACAAATACAATACAGATAAGTGGAAATTACGTCCGACAAATAGAGTTATTGGCTTACTCGACAATTGTGGCTTGGCAGTAAGCCACAATTGTCCCTGTTACTTATAGTAACCCGTCGGCGCATTCCATTAGTCTTATAGGGTGTATCACCTATAACACTTCTCCACGATTTCCAGCTAACTGTAAATACATTTCAATATTTTCTTGGAACAAATTACACTGTATGGGGTACATGGTAGGGGTTAGATGGTTTTAGTTGTTCATAGATAAAAACTCAGCAATTTATTAAGAAACTTTAGTTGGGACCATCAAATTTCCTGGGGACCCATTGATAATGTGTGCATGTATATAATTAGATATCCTAAAAATCAAATCAAATCCGTGTGTCCCAGGGCGTACTAAATTAAAAAGCTATCAGAAAATCACTGTAAACTCATGTTTTTCTATTTGACCCATAGATGGGACCCTAACAGGTACTACCACTCCGCTGTGGTGGTGGTGAAGGAGAAATATGTGTGTGTGTGTAGTGTGCAACAAAACGGAAAATTATAACTGTTATGAAAACAAAAATTGGGGACATAACATTTGAGGCCTTTAATAAATTTTACAGTCAAGGTCGTCCATTGTGAAACGTAAATAGAAATCTCTGCAAATTCTAACTCGATTGTTGAAAAAAAAAAAAAAAAAAAAAAAAAAAAAAAAAGAGAAGAGAGAGAGAGAGAGAGAGAGAGAGAGAGAGAGAGAGAGAATAAGTATAAAAACAAAACAGTCAAATTATGCTTCATAATCATGGAGGAAAAAAAAAAGTTAGCCATCTTTTCTCTATGTAGATGTTATAAGTAGAATTTCTGAAAAGGCTAAATGGCATATCAACTTTCATGGGTTATTTAATGCCAAAGCTATTCTTGAACATAGCTATCAACCCCTCCATAGGAGGTTTCCTTACAGAAGACTGTAAAAAAGATTGGCACAACCATTGTAGTTTCAACATCAGAACCACAAAGAAGGAGTTTATATATATATATATATATATATATATATATATATATATATATATATATACTATGCCTGTGAAGTATATCGTTAGTATACATCGCTGAAGAGACTTAATAAAGTCGAAACAGTCTGTATATCCTTTGCGGGATTTCTTGTCAAGATTATTTTCTATAATTATCGAATCTTATTCGATACATGCATATAATTGCTTCAAGCAGAAATATAAAGAATAATTTATTCAACTTGCTTCTATTCCAAAAATCTTATTCACTTCGCCGAAGAGCTAAACGGCCGGGTTTGGTCTACTTGCCTGCTATGGCAGGGGCGTGTAATGTATCATCATTGACAAGGTTAATTTCGCAGGGATTGTTCGCTATGTACAACGGATATGGTCTCTGACTATGCCTGTGAAGTCATTCCTGTCGGATCGTTAGTATACATCGCTGAAGAGACTTAATAAAGTCGAAACAGTCTGTACGGTGTTCTGCATAGCGAGCCATTTTGCGGGATTTTCTTGTCAAGATTATTTTCTATCGAATCTTATTCGATACATGCATTTACAGAAATCACACTAGACAAATCGTGACCCGTTGGGTCACCCATTAAGCTCTCGCTAGATGATCTGTCAAAATATCATCTGCTTTTCATTTTAAAAAACGAACTAAAATTTATTAAATTGATTATTTAAGGTCAAATTTTTGTCTAAGTCAAAAAGTAGTAACAATGAAATCATGCCGTAAAAAAATACTTTTGTTTTTATATTAAAACAAACCAAAACGTTTGCTCATTTGCATAAGATTCGCCTGGAGAAAGGGAAGTGGGCGAATCTACAGTGGGTTAGTGTTGTGTGTGAGGTGATCTCCCTGGCTGTTGGATTTTTTACTCTTTTTTTCCCCTCTGCTTAACTTACAAATAGAGAGTGGGAGGAGAGTTAACTTAACTGACAAACGGAGATGGGAAGAGAGACAGGAGTCTCTAAGACAGGGATTGGTCGGTCATTGACTTAATTGCTAATTATGCCTAATTAAAGCCAATTAAACTGAATTTTTTTTTCATACACTTTGTAGTGCTAACACCAAGGAATATCTAAGTATAAATATTGTGTCCATAACATAAATAGAAAAAAATCCTTTAGCTGGAGAAAGTAGATATATAATTGAATTATATTACCATGACCAGACAACTCGGCAAACACCATTTGCGACATCTGGAGCACTGGACAGCTGTTTCAACCTCCTTTGGTCTCATCAGCAGTGCACACCACAATCTCCACCACTAGAGATTGAACCAGTGGACCACAGAGTGACGTGCGGAGACGCACACAAATCTAAAAATGCACAGTAAGATCATATCCGTGTGCCCCAGTGTTTTTCTTTTTTCTTCCCCACACCATTTTAAGCTAACTATAAATACATTTCAATAGTTTCTTAGAAATGAATTACACAGGATAGGTTACAAGGTAGCAGTTAGACGGCTTTAGTTATTTCCCCCAGATCATAAATACAAACCCTACAATCTATTAAGAAACTTTAATTGGGACTCATAAATTTTCCCAGGGACTCATTCAAATAAATATGTGCATCCCAGGATGCACTAAATCAAAAAAGCTATCAGCATCACTGTATATAAGATTCATAATTGTATAAGTTTTTGGGACTTGGAAATAATATACATATTATTTAAACATCTATCTATATTTATTATATATCTATAGATCTCTATGTAAATAAACAGATATTTATATCTATTCTTTGACGGCACTAAATATCTATACGTTGTATACTTCTTACGTCTTACTCTGGTCTATTCTTCCGGCCGTCTTCTGATCGTCTATCGTCTATCTTGGTCTGGTCTTTCTTATCTGGGTTCCGTGTCTGGTTCTGTTGGGGACCATTTCTTATCAGAAGCCTTGTGTCATTGTTAGCTTTTAGTAATAACAACAAGACTTCGATTTACTTTTGATGTTACTTTATTCCGGATCTCCAGACCAGACAACTGCGCGCGGAGAGTCACATCTTGCAAGCTTCTAACTCTGCAACTGACTAACTCTAACTGAAACTCTGAGTTGCTTACACCTTAAACCGGAAAGGGCTTTCTATCGGGGTTCCGTTCTCACGATTCTATCCCCAGAAAGCAAGGTGAGAGTGAGGTCAAGCATTGTCACTCACTCTCAAGGCCATCAGCTGTACTGATTGCCATAAGGATTTCTATACTACCTTAAAAAGTAATAGGGATCCAATTAATATGTAACACATCTTATAGGCAGCTAAACTGTTGGACCCTTGGGGGCTGAAACTTACTCTACAAGAGTAACTTGACTAGAGGATGAACATGTGATATGTGGTAATTTGCTCCAAGATCACGAGAGTTTGTCAGAGAAATGAGTCATAATATCTATTTCCAGTCAAATAGGATTGGTTAATTAGTTTAACGGCATATCAACTCCTTATGGGTTAATACTAAAATTTGATTTATTTGTAAATGATTCTGAAAATATATTGTCAATGTTCCATTGCATTTTTTTAAACTGCATTTATTAAACTGATTTGTCTATAATCATTTGTTTATAAAGTTATATCGTTTCAAGTATTCCTATTTGCACAGTTATATGGTTTCAAGTATTCCTAATACAAATACTTTGCACAGTTTAATGATTTCAAGTATTCCTAATACAATACTTTGCACAGTTATATGGTTTCAAGTATTCATATCTAATACTAATAATTTGCACACAGTTGAATGGTTTCAAGTATTCCTATCTAATACCAATAATTTGCATACAGTTGAATGGTTTCAAGTATTCCTATCTAATACCAATAATTTGCACACAGTTGAATGGTTTCAAGTATTCCTATCTAATACCAATAATTTGCACACAGTTAAATGGTTTCAAGTATTCCTATCTAATACCAATAATTTGCATACAGTTGAATGGTTTTCAAGTATTCATATAATGAAGGATTAGGTAAATATATACATCAATGGTGTAATGGTTAGCAAGTTAGTCTCACAGATCCCTTACTACTGAATATCGAGTCCAATCTTTGGTGCATGTCCTATAATTAAGACCTTGTGTCACATCCTACTCATATCGAACAGGTTGGGTAAATAAATAGTAAATAATAGGGCAGACTGGGCTCTTTAGTTATGGTGAGGCAACCAGTCTAGAAGAAAGAAAACTTAATTCAAACCTGTTAAACTCCATTTAAGAAATCAACTTGTGTCACATCCTATTCATATAGAGGGATTGGTATATATATATATATACATCTGGGCACTCACAGGGCACTGATTCTACGATCTGCGAGCACCTAATTAATATAAATACTTGCCGATCCAAATATAGTGATCTCTAATTTTCTATTCTGCACAAGGCTAGGACGAAACAGCATTTAAACATCTTAGAAGCTGTTTCTATTTTCTTTTCTCGTCCTACCTTGTGCAGACAAATTAGGCCTAAGTACTCACTTATTTTATTGGGTGAGCAGCTTGGGCCTGGCGCGATTTGATGGGGGATTTCTTAGTTTTGTTTCGCCCCCCCCCCTCTTGTCACCGTTTCCTTAATCCTTCCATATCCATTTGTGTCAAAAATGTGTTTACAACTTGACTTTTAATCAATTCCAGGTGTATAACTTGACAAGCACCGGATGAAAGGGCCCTTGTTTTACTAATAAACTTCTTTTTTATTCCTTTCATTCCATCCATTGAAGTGGTGATCACTATGATAACCCTCAATATATATATATATATATATATATGTAGTATATTAAGAAAGAATGAAAAAACACAGGTTTAAATGAGTTAAGTGGTGAGTTTATTGGCCGATGCTCACACCGTAAAAGAGAATATTTGATGTCATATTTCAAACTGTCTCCTTTTTTCAAACCTCAAATTTTAAACAGACTGAATAACAAGGACTACCACTCGCTTTTCTCGTTATTCTGTGATAAAAATTTCTTATTAACTTCAATATATCAACAAATGCCCTGAAGATGATCTAATTAATAGATCGAAACACTGCAGCGGCGGCCAATAAACTCACCACTTAACTCATTTAAACCTGTGTTTTTTCATTCTTTCTTAATATACTACATACCGTCGGATTCATTTCCTTTTCTTTATATAAGTTAAGATAATGTGCACTTGCTCTGAAAAATCACATAGGTGAGAAACTGTCAGTAACCAGGTACTGTTGACTCCATGTCCACACTACCATAACTTGGATATAATGATGATATTAAATACATTTTACTTATTAATATAGCACACATATTATCTATATAACATATATAAGAAACAATTTTTTTTAAAATGGTATAATAAATCACACATAAGAATCTTTACCCACATTCTTACTGACTTCCCAATTACTGCCCCCACCTACAATTTACCTAGAGTGAAAAAGAAGAAAAAAAAAAATCAAATCTCAACAGTATAAATTTTATGACTCCTAAATCTAGAGAGTTCCAATTTGGCCCAGCTAAAAACACATTTAAAATCTAAGAACAAATAAAAACTGAAAATGTGAAAGGAGTTAACGTAAACACAATTATAGAATGAAAATCATCACAAGCATCATCATGATCACAAACATCATCATCATCATAGTCAGCATCACAAACATCATCATCATAGTCAGCATCACAAGCATAATCATCATGTTCATCATAAAAGCATCACAAGCATAATCATCATCACAATCATAATCATCATAAACATCATCATCATACAAGCATAATCATCATCATCATCATCATAATAAGCATCATCATTAAAGCATCGCCTGATCTTAAACGAAATTACCAAAATATTTACTCGCAGAATATTTTTAAAGAGGTGTTATTTATATCTTGCCAAAAATTATCACTGGCATTAAAAATCATTCCAAGATATTTACATATCCACTTCAATAAACCTCGAATTATTGATTTTTTTTTTTTTTTTTTTCAAATATGCAAAGTAGGATTAGGAAGAAATCTTCAACGTTAATGATTTTTGTACTAACGCAGGAATTTTAAATCAACCATCTTTATCTGATTTTATTTTGCTCATATTTTTTTTTCCTTTTCAACACAAAGAAATTCACAGAGTGAGAAAATAGCAGTTTAAGCTTTAAATTAGATATGACAAATTCAGAGCGCTGGTTGGTTGGATTTTATGGCATGTCAACCCTTTTTGGGTTATTTTATGCCAAATATGTCATTGTTTGATTAAATCTTGATGATACTCAATTTTTTTTAAACACGTTTTAAAAAAAAATCCTTTTCGCCTATTTAACATATAGATGGAACCCTAACACGTACTACCACTCCGTGTTAGAGTGGACCTGGGAGCAATGGTGATGAAGGAGCATTCCACATTCCCCAGAGCTCCAAAATCGGAACTTCACCATCCAAGACCCTCAGCCACCACCTGGTAGTACATATACAATAAAAAGGGTTTGGGCTTGCCATAAGGGCGATAGGGTTGGGACAATCATCTAGGTGCTAGGGCTTGACATGACCAGCTAATTGATTGTTGCAGTCAGTGGATTCATCAAACTACTACAAAATTGAATTAAAATGTTTTTTTAATTTTTTATTTTTAAATTTTAAAATTGAAATAGATCACTAAGTAGACCCGAGCCTATTCTAGTAGTGACCACCCCAAGTAGAGATTTAAGTGGTCTGAATTCAGAGTTTTCCTTCTCCTAGTCTGGTTACCTAACCAAGGTTAGAGCCCAGTCTGCCCTACTATTTACCCATAACTGGAGGGAGAATAGTTGGATTCATACCTTCCCCAAGGGTATTAGCGCTATGTGAATTGTGGCTTTGTACAGGAATTGAACTCGGGTTAACGAGTCCATTTCCTGCGACTCTAACCAGTACACTACTGCACTTCCCTAAAGAAATTTAACAATCCACTTGCTTAAAGGCCACCTTTAGCAGCCATTAATCATGATGTCAGATCATATGCTATTTATAGAATTTAAACTATAATTGGAGATGTCAAGTGTCAAGATGATGAAAGATCACATCCACTTGGAAATGTCAAAATGAAAAAAAAAAGAAAAAATCCTTTCACTTATAAAATGACAGGATGACAAAAATACTTCCACTGTGAAATGTCAAGATGGAAAAAAATATACCTCCACTGTGAAATGTCAAGATGGAAAAAAATATACCTCCACTGTGAAATGTCAAGATGGAAAAAAATGTGAAAAAAGATGGAAAAAAATATACACTGTGAAATGTCAAGATGGAAAAAAATATACTCCACTGTGAAATGTCAAGATGGAAAAAAAATATACCTCCACTGTGAAATGTCAAGATGGAAAAAATATACCTCCACTGTGAAATGTCAAGATGGAAAAAAATATACCTCCACTGTGAAATGTCAAGATGGAAAAAAACTGTGAAATATGTGTGTGAAATGTCAAGATGAAAAAAAATATACTTCCACTGAAAAATGTTAAGATGTCAATGATGAATTAAGCAGTATCAAACCTGATAGGTGTTTAGATGGGGAGATCAATTAGGAGAAATACCAGATACTCTAAACTCATGATCTTGTACCAGACTAGACAAAGATTAATAAATAACTATAAATTGTGGTTCATGTTCCATACTATAAAAAGGAAAGTTTTCTAAAAGAAGAAAAAAAAAAGAAGACTTTTTAAAAAGAGAAAAATTGATGTACACATAAAAAAGATTCAGTAAATAAAGATTCTTTAAAAAGTTGGTATTTCCTAACACAAATGTGAAAATACATTTTAAAAAAAAAAAAAAAAAAAAAAAAAAATTAATTTCGATTGGATGTTAAAGCCACACCTATATTCATCATTAAAGACATGTTATCTACTAAAATAAAAGGATAGTCACAATTTTAACAGATGCTTGCAAATGCTTCTTTTACACGAACTGAATATATCCAACAGTATAAAACAGTGTTTCTCAATCTGTGTGCCACAGCACAATAGTTTGCTACAATTATTTCCAACTAGCGCACACACACACACACACACACACACGCTGATAGGTACACATCTTGCATCCCTGGTGTACACAAATCTAAAAGGACGCAGTAAAAATCATATCCATGCATCCCAGTGTTTTTTTTTTCTTCCCTCTCCATTTCAAGATAACTGTAAATACATTTTAATAGTTTCTTAGAAATGAATTACACAGGATAGGTTACAAGGTAGTAGTTAGACGGCTTTAATTGTTTCCCCCAGATCATAAATAAAAAGCCTACAATTTATTAAGAAACTTTAGTTGGGACCCATCAAATTTCCCAGGGCTTCATTCAAAGCAAATATTTGCGTGCCAGGACGCACTAAATCAAAAAGCTATCAGCTTCACTGTGTGTGTGTGTGTGTATGCGTGTGTGTGTGTGTGTGTGTGCGTGTGTGTGTGTGTCATCCACAGACACTGTGTTTCGACGTATCACGTGTGGCTTGATTTCGCAGGCTACCTCCAGCCAGGATCAAAACCTGACCGATTTATCAGCAGTCAGAGTTCTTAACAAATATATATATATATGATGGATGGGTTAGGATCCGACGATATGCTGTAGATAGAAGGAAAGTGGTCAAGAAATGATCAACTCAAACAAGTCACAGGGTGGTACGTTTCGTCTGTATGCACAGACTTTCTCAGCAGATCGGCTGAGAAAGTCTGTGCATACAGACGAAACGTACCACCCTGTGACTTGTTTGAGTTGATCATTTCTTGACCACTTTCCTTCTATCTACAGCATAATATATATATATTATATATATATATATATATATAATACATGTAATATCTGGTAAATTCAAATGGATTTTTTGTGTAAACCAATCCATTCATCATATTGAATTATAGATAAAATTAAGTGTGTGTGTGTGTGTGGGGGGAGTTGTATTCAACAATAGATGAAGGATAAAATGTCAGTATATTTGATACTAAGCCAGCTGGCAAGAATAAAATGATCAAAACAACAAAGATAAGGATACTAATCTGAAGTAGTAACTGAGTAAATGTGAACTCTTAGTTACATAATTATTTGCTACTAAACATCCAAACAAGGAATTATTCATCCAAATTTTTAAGAAATTGAGGAAATATCATTATTATACAATGATGTACTCAGACCAGTGTACTAATCTTGATTAGTTATAGCCACAGCTGGAGAACAGCCAAAATGCAGCATCTTGCCTTTGGAGGGAGGGTTGTTTTCGTTTTGTTTTACGGCATATCAACCTCAGTGGGTCATTTAACTCTTAATGTCCTATACCGCCTCATTCCACCCGGCCGGAAGTGACATTAATTTTCCTAATCTACCCCAAATGATAGCCTTTGTTTAACTCTTAACATCCTGGTGAGAATTTTCAAAGTCCAGAGCATTCCTATAAGGATATATCAAAAAATGGCTAAAAATGACCTTTGCATCTAAAGTTACCTGCTATTTCCCTTAATATCAAAGACTTCTAAATATGTTTAATATTACTTTTAAACAAAGGCTATCGTTTGGTGTAGATTAGGAAAATGAATGAGACTTCCGGCCGGGTGGAATGAGGTGGCATAGGACTTTAAGAGTTAAATGTAATATTAAACATTTAGAAGTCTTTGATTTAAAGAAAATAACTCAGGGAAACTTAAATGAAAAGGCCATTTTTTTAATAAATCCTTATAGGAATTGAGCTCTGGACTTAGAAAATTCTCACCTATGTTAAGAGTTAATGCTGATAAAATTTTGAAATAAATTCATTCTTAATGTATACTCAATTTTTTCATAAACATTTTTCTATATAACCCATAGATGGGACCCTAACAAGTACGACCACTCCAGGCCAGAGTGGCGTTGGTGGAAGGGTTGGGAAAATACATACAAAATTCTTCTACTCTGGTTGCTATACCAAAATAAAAGAACCAAATTACCCAAGCTGTGCTACTCATGCTCTGAGTTGATGAGGAACAGGATTGAACCCAGAACTTTGTGATTCCTAGATGAATACTATACCAACTAAGCTAACCCACTAACGAGCGTTTAATTCTCACTGAAATGTCCCAACCAACCTGATACCTTTGTTTATCAAAATGACTTCATTTTGTATTGAATGACCCGGAAGGGTTTGATATGCCGTAAAATAAAACAAAACAACTAAAAATGGCCTAAGCTGTGCTACTCCTGCTCCGAGTTGATGAGGGCCGGTATCAAACCAGGAACCTTGTGATTCCTAGGGAAATGCTCTACTGACTGAGCTAAACATTTAACGAGCGTTTTAATTCCCACTGAAATGTCCCAACTGTGGTGAGGGACCATATGACTTGTAGGCACCCCTTTTGCTTTGCTGATTCATAAGTACATTTTTTTCTTCATTTAAACCATCAACATCCGGTTCTTTGTTAGGGGTTAGTTTTATAATTTAAAAAAAAAAAAAAAAAAAAAAAAAAAAACCTCTAAAAATCGTCTGTTAACAAACAACCGGATGTTGACGGTGTAAATGAAAAAAATGTACTTATGAATCAGCAAAGCAAAAAGGGGTGCCTAAAGGTCATATGGTCTGTGGTGAGCTTGTGCCAGATAAGATTAAGCTTTGTAATATACGCACACACGTGCACAGTTGTTGGAATTGATTGTAAAATTTAGCATATCTTGTATTATTCCAATGCAGATTCATCTTAATGGGGTTAATTCAAATTGACATATCCAGTCTATCCAGATTGATCATCCCTGTTAGACATTGGGGTTAAACAAGAGTTTTGTTATGTGCTTAAAATGAACAAAAGAAGAGAAATTAATTCCCCCCCCCTATCTTTTGTGTTCACATAATGGCAAAAGTACTTGGCACCAAATCGAGGGAGAAGAAACAAACAAAAAACAAAACAAAACAAACCCCCCAAAAAAAAAAACGACTAGTAGTGGGTAATGTTTAATATAGTGATCAAAAATAAAAGCTACAAGATTTTATAAATACTAGCAGGACCTGTGGATATACCAAAGTATGCTAGTTTAATTATTATGATATTTGATATGTTTACTTAAGAGTTATTGCAATTACTTCAATATGTAAAAAGTATAATGTTGATTTTAAATCTCACTTTGTTTTTTCTTTCTTTCCTTCTATTCATTATTTTCAATTGAAGCAGATTAGGGAAGCATAGTGGTGTACTGGTTAGAGTCGCAGAAAATGGACTCATCAACTCGAGTTCAATTCCTGGATGAAGCCACAATTCACATAGCGCTAATATCCTTGGGAAAGGTATGAATTCAACTAGTCTCCCTCCAGTAAATAGTAGGACAGAAAGAAAAAAAGTAGGGCAGATTGGGCTCGTTAACATTGGTTAGGCAACCAGTGGTGTACTGGTTAGAGTCGCAGAAAGGACTCATCAACTCGAGTTCAATTCCTGGATGAAGCCACAATTCACATAGCGCTAATATCCTTGGGAAAGGTATGAATTCAACTAGTCTCCCTCCAGTAAATAGTAGGGCAGAAAGAAAAAAATAGTAGGGCAGATTGGGCTCTTTAACATTGGTTAGGCAACCAGTCTAGGAGAAGAAAAACTTTTCAATTTAATTTTAAAAAGGAAAAATCCACCTAACCTATTACCCATGCCTGGTCTATAGTTTGTATTTTATGTTTAACTGAACACTACATTAGATGTGGATCAGACACAATAAAATTAACTGAAAAAAGTTATTTTAGTCAAAGAAATGTTGTGTAACTTTGCTATTGAGGGGTATTCTTGAGATGAAAGAAATTTGGAAATTTAGTGCTACTACTTCAGAGAATGAATAGAGAAAGACTTTATTATCTCCTGAAGTATCAACTAAAGAGAGTGGAGAGTATGTGTGAGGGAGTGTACCAAAAGGGTTAGGACTGTTTTTACACAAGGATACATTCCAAGCTCACTCAACCAGACTGACCCCCATGTGGTAAGGACAACAATAAAACTAAATGGATACAGAAAGAAAGAAAAAAAAAAAGAAAGAAAAGAAAAAAAAAAAAAATTGTATACACTAATGAATATAATTCTAAAATATTTTGTTCATATATATTTCAAACATATATAATGTTTATATATATATATATATACATATACATACACACACAAGGTATGTCAAAAAAGTAAAGAGATTGAAGCTGTATTTACCAAGATAGGAATCAACAATAAATGTAATGTTAATTTTTTCAGAATACAAGGTGTGTCAAAAAGTACAGATCTTAAAGCTGTATTTACCGAGATAGAAATGAAGAATGAATGGAAGGTTTATTTTTCAGAATACAAAGTATGTCAAAAAATACTGAAAATCTCAGTACTTTTTTTGACACACCTTATATATATATATATATATATATATATATATATACTGTTTATATAGAATTTAGATAAGCAATATGTACATGTGACATACTTTCTTCTTTCATACATACATATAATAAGAGAGACGTTGGTTGGTTGGTTTTTATGGCATGTCCACCTTTGTTGGATTATTCTATGAAGATATTGTTTTAGTCATTCTTGATTGGTATTCAAATTCTTTAATAACTATTTCTTTTTTAAAACTCTTTGATATATTAAACCCATAGATGGGACACTAACAGGTACTACCACTCCAGGTCACAGTGGACTTTGGAGTAACGGTGATAAAGGGGTACTCTATCCCCCCAAACCTGGGATCAAGAATTTGAACCTCCCCACTAAATGCAGTTTAATGTCATACCCAGGACATTAAAACCCTCAGCTACCGCCTTCTAGCACATATGATAGAAAGGAAGGAGGCTTGCCATAATAGCAATAGAATCGGGACAATCAGGGATGCAAGGGCCAGGACTTGATGTAACCATCTGATTGATTGGAGGGAGTCTCTCCAACTGCTCATCCAGCCTAAGTAGAGTGTTGGATGTCATGGACTGTTCAGCCACCAGAATTCCATCCTTAAGTATCATGGGTTGCCAACAGGTGGCACCATTGGGGGGGGGTCCTTATTCCTCTG
This sequence comes from Doryteuthis pealeii, assembly GCA_023376005.1. Lineage (NCBI taxonomy): Eukaryota > Metazoa > Mollusca > Cephalopoda > Myopsida > Loliginidae > Doryteuthis > Doryteuthis pealeii. Next base: position 13,149,350 of record CM042168.1, on the reverse strand, counting down.
CAGGAGTGAAGTCTTTCTACAGCTGACAGGGCTATAGAAAGGTTGGTAGATAAAAAATATCATAAGGGAACATTTGTACATCATCTATCTATCTATACATATATAAGAGGCAGTTGTGTGAAACTTTGAAAATAAAACAATTAACGACAAAGTAAATATATATACACATTAAATATCACCAGGGCTTGGTTTTTGAGCAAAAATAATGAAGATTTGATTTAAATTCATGAAGTTATCTAAAAAATAAAATTTAAATGATAACAACATGGAATTTTTTCCATTTAATATTGTAGACATAAATTTCTATTTTCAGAGTGACTGGATCAACGCAAGGTCTTTTTTTACGTAGGGATTTTAATGGGGCATCCAGTGGGGATCCAACTCACAATTCAGTAATAATGGATCTGTGAGACTAACTTAAAAAAATCCCCCCCCTCTACCCAGGCGACGCCGGGTAGCCACTTCTAGTGGTATTATAAGGATCAATGCTTGTATTAAGATATTGATGATTTCTGATTTTTTCATAGCAAGATCAATATCCCAATATGACAATGCATGATTATTTGTACCAAAAAGATAGTTTGATTTTTGCTCAGAACCAAAGCTACAACATTTTGCAAAAATTTGTTAAAATTTTTCCTCTTCAATTTTTCTGAAATTTAGTCCAGGTGCGGACTATCTTAAAGTTAGACAATGATTTCTGATGCTATAGAAAGAAAGATGTTGTTCGGGAAAGAATAAAACAAAAACATCATTGGCATAAAATAATCCCCCCCACCAAAAAAATACCCTGGTACCCCCTCACCATTATCTGATTGGACAGTGTCCTCTATAAATATTCGACACTGTGGTGGTACAAGCGCCTAAGCTTACACACCTACTCGCCAGAATACCACCACAACTGCTCAGAAGACGTTCTGCCATTCGACGCACCAGCTACTACTGCGATAATATACCTTACTACCAACTTCATAATATATCCCTTAACCCGGATATATCACTTGTTTACAATAATTTTAGTATTATCTGCATTATTCGGACTATTGTCCTCATCTTCATTGTTATCTGTACAACGTTTCGGCCGATATGCCCTCCGGCCTTCTTCAGGTATTTCTTGTCGAACTCGGGAACCTTCTTTTTGGACTCGTTTTAATTCGGACTGTGTTAATTACTATTCTATGTTACTGCAGTAACATAGAATAGTGCTTAACGCCCCTACCCCAGCTATGGTTAGTGGAATGAGAACAGTATACCTCCGTGGATTATTGCCGTAAAAACCAAGCATCCACCCAACCAATAAAATCATTCAATGAACTTTTGGTTGGTTGGTTGGTTGGCCGATTTGTTTTACGGCATATCCATCCTTTTTGGGTCATTTAATGCCGAATTAAGTCTTTTCTGATAAACAAAGGACTCAAGTTGCTTACAGTACCTGCTATTGCTTAAGTGGTCACCCAGTTAAGTATTGAACAGGCTCATCACTACTTAACTTTGGTGATCTAGTTGAAAACTGGTGGGTTCAACATTACGTGACTGCAATATGACTTTTGGAATGAAAATGACTTTTCTCAAATATAGAAGGTATCTTCCAAAACTGATTGTACACGAAAAACAGAGCCTTAACTCTTAAAGTCCTATACCACCTCATTCCACCCAGCCGGAAGTCTCATTCGTTTTCCTAATCCACCCCAGATGATAGCTTTTGTTTAAATATAATAGTAAACATATTTAGAAGTCTTTGATTTGAGGGAAATAACAGGTAACTTTAGATGCAAAGGTCATTTTTAACCATTTTTTTTATATATCCTTATAGGAATGCTCTGGACTTAGAAAATTCTCACCAGGATGTTAAGAGTTTTAATAGGGCAACAATAAAAGATAATAAGAATGGTTGGTTGGTTGAATTTTACGGCATGTCAACCCTTGTTGTGTTATTTCATGCTAAAGACGCTCTGTTTCACTATTTATTGATGGGTATTCAAATTTTTTTTTTAATACTTAAAAAGGTTTTTAAACACATTTTTTTCCTATTTAATCCATAGATGGAACCCAAACAGGTAATACCACTCCGGGTCAGAGTGAACCTGGGAGTAATGGCAATGACACTTACCAGAGCTCCAAAATTAAAATTTCACCATTAAATACAGTTTAACGTCATACACAGGACACTAAAACCCTCAGCCACCACCTTCTAGCAGATATATGATAAAGTCATGGGAAATGGACTCGTCGCCCCGAGTTCAAATCCTGGATGTGGTAATTGCATTTCACTTAGCGCTAATACCCTTGGGAAAGGTATGAATCCTACTCTCACTCCAGCTATGGGTAAATAGTAGGGCAGACCGGGCTCTTTAACCTTGGTTAGGCAACCGGTCTAGGAGAAGGAAAACTCTGAATTCAAACCTGTTAAACTCCGCTTAAGAAATTGACCTTGTGTCACATCCTGCTTGTGTGGAGGGGTTGGTAAATATATATATATATATATATATATATATATATATATATGATAAAAAGGGTTGGGCATTTGCCATAAGAGCAATAGGGTTGGGACAATCATATAGGTGCTACAGCTTGAAGTGACCAGCCAATTGATCGAAGGGGGGGCCTATCCGACTGCCTGTCAAGTCCAAGTAAGGACCAAAGTGGAGTGTTGTATGTCATGGACTGCTCTGCCACCAGGATTGTGTACCTAAGCATTATGGATTGCCACCCAAAGCCAACAAAGTAAACATATCAAATATTATAATAATTAAACTATCATACTTTGGTATATCCACAGGTCCTGCTGGTATTTATAAAATCTTGTAGCTTTTATTTTTTATCACTGTATTAAACATTACCCTCTAAGAAACTATTGAAATGTATTTACAGTTAGTTTGAAATGGTGAGGGAAGAAAAAAGAAAAACACTGGACGCATGGATATGATTTCACTGCACCTTTTTTTATTTTTAATGCACCAGGGAAGCATCTCTGCCAAATAGGTGATAAAAAATGTTAATATTTTTATAGAAGTATTTTTAATAGTAAAAGCAAGACTGATATTACAGAGACCACCTGGTAAAGATTCTCTCACATGATTCTCAACATGGGTCCTTAACCCAATGAGAGCCTGAGAAATTTTAAAAATGAGCCTAGAGTTGGCCCAAGGAAAAGAGGGTGGCTTTGAAATTCTGTGTTTTGTTTAAGTATGTAAAGTCGATGGGGTGCCCTAATGTCGGTATTAGCCAGACAGCGAAGGAATCTATCCCCTTTTCACTAACACTAGACCGAGGAGATTGTTTTTTAGCATCTGAGGTGGAGCGCCACTCCTACCATCAGCTCCTCACACTTTACCACACAAATCTCTGTGCCATTCATATGCTGAGTTGGCGAGGGCCAGTATCGAACCAGGCCGATTTTTTTATTTTTAAAGGCAAATAATCAATACATTATTTAAATGAAATTTTCAATGTTTTTTTTTATGATAAATTATATTTTCAATTTTTTTTTCGACTTTGTAGGAATTTGTTTTCATGCCTGCATTTGGATATAAGCTCATATTTTTTTCTAGTTAAGGTTTACAGTGTCTTGAGAAATTATTGTAAGCTGGTGCTAGTTTTCCAGGTTATTTTTATAGTGTTTATGGTTCTTTGGCATAATAAATTTGGAAACTCTAATGTCTTTTTCTTATATAAATTTATATTTTCAAATTGATTTGAAACATTTTTAATTTTTTTTTTTTTGTGTGTGTGCGTGTTTGTGTGGTGTTAGAAAGACTGTGTTCATTTAATTTTCATTTATTTGAGACTAGCATTTTTTTAAATGTATTTTTAAGTAAGTTACAATATGACAGAAATATGCTGGCTTTAATTTTTTTGACACCAAAAGATGGGCCACAAGGATGATAGGGTTGAGAAACACTGATCTAATATGAGCCTGTTGGTTTGAGATCTTGTCTGGGAGCTGGTAAATTTACTACTACTGCAACCGATTCAAGTCTTGTATTTATTAGCAACATTCACGGTTCTCTTGCTGTTATAAGGTATGCAGGGTTTCTCATACATAACATTGTTTAGTAGTAAAAACAATGTTGACACTATAATGTATATAAAAAAAAAACACAGACTATTCACATAGATAAAATGAGACAGATGCGTGTCTAAAGTAAAAGAAAGGGGAGGGATGAAAAAGAAGCTATCTTTGTTGTGTCGAAAGTTTTAAGTCAAGGAAGTTGAACCAGGGGTGGGGAAAGAAGAGAGAGCGAGAGAAAGGAGGGGGAGAGAATATGGCATGCCTATGATGTAGAAATAGGCTGGTAGTCGAAATGTGTTAGAGTTGGGGAAACATTCTATCCATTGGTCCGTGTTAGTCTGAAGCAAGTTAGCTAACAACAGGAGATAATAGTAGTAGTAGTAGTTGCAGTGGTTGTTGTGGTGGTATTTTGGAGTGTGAATTAAAAGTAGGCGATACTATCTCCATCCATCCAAGGAAGAAGAGAAATCTAAGAGATTATTAATAGGTGGGTATTTCTTATTAAAATAGAATGAGGCTAGACTTGCAAATCGGTCGGAAAATTAGGGTGACCCAGAAAAAACAGAACCCAAATTATTTATTTATTTTCCCATTAAACTAACCCTAAACCCCACCCCTAGTTAAAATTAAGTTTTATTACAAAATTTGTGGGTTCTGATTTTTTATTTAAAACATTTTGAAGTTTATATAAATCTTGAACAGTAAAAATAAATAAATGAATCTAGATCTTTTTTTTTTTTAAAACAGTTTTGGGGGAAAAAACAAAAACAAAATTAAAAAATTGTAGTTTTTAAAAAAAGGGGCAGGAATTACGAGAAAAAATTACTATACACAGCACTAATTCTCAATTCATTTTTATTTTTAAGCTTGTAACCATAAAAAAAAAAAAAAAAAAAAAAAAAAAAAAACGCCACATTATAGTGTGGTTTTTATTAAAGCAATATATTTTGATTTAATAATCTTAGATTAATAATCTAAGATTATTAAATCAAAATATTTTCATAAGTTAGATTATTAATCTAACTTATACAAAATAAAAAAATTTGTTGGTTCGTTTTTGTCCTGAACGTTTTTATTTAATTTATTTTTTATTTATTAACTAAATTCTCGACTTAACTAAGAAATATTAAAATCTCTCATTCGTTTCTAGTGCTATCAATATTCAAAGACAGTATAAACGTGAACGTGAACAAAAAAACAAAAGGTATTACCAGGTAATTAACTGAGTGTTACTATGTCTTACCTAGTGTTATTTTTTTAAAATCCAAAATTTTTAATTTCACCATTAAAATAAATACATTATTTTAATTTCATTTAGTTAAGGTTTTATGATTTTTACAAGTTTTAAAACATTTAAGTAGAAATTTTCGTAATATGAAACTTAAAAAAAAGATACTTGCTTCCCACTAATTTTTGATAGAGATACATGTGATAGAAAAAAAACAACTTTGACAAAACGACGATATAATTGAAAACTGATAGACACACACATGGCAACACTTCATGAATGACACTAGACAAGCTGACCCTGAGAAGTAGTAGTCGTAGTAACAGCAGCAGCAGCATGAATGAAAATATGGCTAAGCTATGTTAGGCTAGCATTTACATTAAAATAAATGTACAGAAAACACATACATGCACAGGGGGTGGGGGAAAAAAGAGAGAGGTGTGGGGATATTTTACTACAAGTGTATATACAGACATTAACCTGAATGTGTACATACACCTATATATGTATACATATAGATATACATAGGTGTATTGTACACATTCATTCAAGGGAACACGTTGACCTTAGTCATGAGAGGGATATTATGATATTTTTGGAGTAACGTTTAGACCATAAATTGTTGGCATTTCCCAGGAAATTAATAATAAAAATGTCATTTTCTTCTGACAGCAGTTTCACAATTTCCCCAAAAAACTAGATCGAATAAAATAGAGGTTAAGAGGCTGCATTTAAAGTATTCAGTATTATGTTTTATTCAGAAAAAATGTTTTTAAAATTCTATTCATAAAAAAAAAGAAAAGAAAATGATACTATTTTTTTTTTTTACTATTAATAATCGTATCTTTTGTCTAAGCTTTGATATGTATTACAATATCTTGATATTTCATTAAATAAAAAATAGAAAAAAAAAACTAGTGTAGGTAGGTCAATTGTAAGTTTTTAAAAAAGGGGATATATATTTGTATTCACATTTAAAACAGATTATTTTCAATAAGATTTATTAAAATGTGATTTATTTGCGTAAAAGAAATTAATATAATTTATTAAACATAAATAATTAGTTTTAGTTACAAGTTTATTTGGGAGCTTAAAATTGAGAAGTAAATAATAGTAGATAGTCTATTTTACATTTTAATTTCTTCATGCTAAAGTATATTTAAAAAAACATACCACAGTGTATTGTTGTGCTTTATGGTACACTGAGTATTTCGTAGTAGTACCTTTATCATAAAAGTACCTTTAACAAAATTTCCATTATTATATAAGTTAGGATCGAAAAAGAGGAATTTTACAAAGGTATTTGTCGCGACTTTTTATGGCACACAATATATATATATATATATATATATATATATATATCTGATGAATACCGAAAGAAGGAAAAAAACATGAAACCTAGGGTCATAGAATTACTTAGATGCAATAAATAAATATACTAGTGTATGACTGTATGTATATATATTCATTGCATGGAAGTAATTCGGTTACCCTGGGTTTCATACCTTGTTCTTCGGTATTCATCAGATATATTTATAAAAATAAAAAGTTTTGATTGAAAAAGATGGTCTTTTTCAGAAAAATAATATTTGATGTGGCTTTTTATAGCACAATATTTTTCCTAAATGTTATTTATTCATTTACTGAATAAACATAATATTGATGATTAAATCCCGAACTAAGTCGAAGGAATGATGCAGAACATAGTGTTTGGTGTGGCCGTGTCTGGCCACAGAGATGGACGACGTCTTTAAAATGTAGCCAAAGAAGTACCAGATGTTATTAATAGAGTTATGGATGGTGGGATGAGGAGACAGACAGACAGACAGACAGACAGATACGGGCCAGAGAATGAATGGATGCTACGTACATGACAATGCTGATAAAGACGGGCAAATAACATTTCTTCATCGTGAAATATCCGTGTCTCCTTTCAACTGAAACGAAATAAGGATTTTTGCTATTTTCAGGATGATAAAGTGAAAATAAAAATAAACATTTTATACGAACGTACGCACTTAAAAAAAAAGTTTCATAATCATGTTATTTTGTTCTAAATAAATATATATATATATTTTTTTGTTTTTTCTTAGTGTATTATTAATTATTCTGTTTATTCATCTTATAATTGTTACATTGTTTTTAAATAGCCAACTGTTTTGATTTTAATCAATTTTAACTATTATTTAACCACTGGCTTCAATTGCAGAAAAAAAAAATTTTTAAATAAAAAAAAAAACAACTAATAAAATCGATAAAAGTAAGTCATATGTACTTTATTATTATTGTATGGTTCTGTTTTATTTATCTATTCAATAATTGTTATAATATTCTAAATATCCAATTGTTTTGATTTTAATCAATTTTAACTATTATTCAACCACTGGTCCCAATTGCAAAAAACAAAAAACAACAAAACAAAAAAACTAATAAAATCGGCATAAGTCATATGTACTTTATTGTTTTCTTATTAAATTATTCAGTTATATAATATTATAGACTATTTCATAATAGTTCCAATATTTTTAAATAACTAATTTCTTTGATTTTAATTAATTTTAACCATTATTTAACCACTGGTCCCAATTGCAAAAAACAAAAACAAAAAAATAAATAAATAAAATCGGTAGAAGTCATGTGTACTTTATTTATCTATTTAATACATCGTAGTGTATAAACATGTAAAATCTAGGCACCTCGCGTGGTGTAATGATTAGCAAGGTGGATCAGCAGACCATTTTTAATGAGTTCGTTTCTCACCGGGTGTCCCATACTTCCTGCCTTGCGCCACAACTAAAGCCAAGCTTAGTGAATAATTAGGGCGCCTCACGTGGTGTAATGGTTAGCATGCTGGACTGGCAAACCCATTTATCAGTGAGTTCGTTCCTCACTGGGTGTCCATCACTTCCAGCCTTGTGCCACATGCTAAGCTGAGTAAATAATTATTTACTACTAAGCTTAGCTTAGTTGTGACATAAGGCTGGAAGTATATGGCACCCAGTGAGAAACGAACTCACTAATATCTACATATCTAATTTAAAGGAAGGATCAACATGATGTTAATGTGTATTTTTCAATAATTAGACAAAAAACTGGGGGGAGGAGAATCCTATGGCTAAACTTGCAAATCGGTCGGAAAATTAGGGTGACCCAGAAAAACCAGAACCCACAAATTTTGTAATTTTAACTAGGAGGGGTTTAGGGTTAGTTTAATGGGAAAATAAATAATTTGGGTTGTTTTTCTGGGTCACCCTGTATACAGGGTGACCCAGAAAAAAAAGAACCCACAAATTTTGTAATAAAACTGTTGAATTTTAACTAAGGGGTTAGTTTAATGGGAAAATAAATAAATAATTTGGGTTCTGTTTGTTCTAGGTCACCCTGTAATATGTTTTAATTTTCCGACCGATTTGCAAGTTTAGCCAATCCTGTTTAAACTTCGCAAACAAGATGTCATGGTTTTATGGGGTGTCATGTAAAAGATACCTATATTTAAAAAGTATGTCGGGGCCACAGATTCAATGATTTTTTTAATAAATAAATAAATAATAATGTTTCTATCGCTTGCTGTTAAGGGAAACTTGAGCCATTTCGACGAGTTTTAGCGTAGCAAAGTTTCAAGATGTATTTTTCCGTAGATCCAAGATAGATGAGCGAGGTTTTGAGTTTTTAACGAGAATTTAACTAGGATTTGAAATATGAGAAAAACAAAATGCTAAGTTGAGACATTAAGTAGCAAATAGCACACGTGTGTCATTTTATATTTGATGTTAGAGTGGGGTAGGAGAAAAAGACTGTAGGTGGGGTAAAAAAAAAAAAAAGTTAAAAAAAATGACCCAGTGGACAAATACTTGTAGTCTCGTTTACACAAGTATCAAATTTATATCCATGCAACGTTACCCGCCGAAACTCTCAAAACGTCATTTATCTTCGTTGAATGAATTTTTTTTAATTCTATAATCAAAATTTGACATCGTAAATTATTGAGACAACTGACTATGTCACGGCCACCTAAAATGGTCTTGCTTGTGTACGATACTAGAACAAATAACATAAATGCGAAGCTGATTTTCTATTTCTATTATTTTTAATCTTAAAAAAAAAAAAAATTATATAAAGCTAGATATAATCTCTGACCACTTCTACAAAAATAATCAAATAAATTGAAATAAAATACGTATTTATTTTCTTTGTTCAGCATCTTAAACTGGACATCTACACAAAATAAAAGAAAGCGTTCACGAAATATCTCGTTATAAATAATGAAATTTTTAAATATAAAAATTGACCCAGAATTTTCTGTGATACATACCAGAAGAAAAAAAAAGATATGTATACAAAATATATATTTTCTTATGTTTATATAAACTATAGTAGTTAATACACTAGTGCCGAACAGGTGTACAACAAGAGGAGCTGGTCAACACATAGAGCAGCCATTATGTAGGAAGTGTCCATTTCTCGTGTATACAATTTGAATTACTACTAATTAATTAATTATTATAAGCACATACAGGTGTGGTACAAGAGTAGTGGCTATTTACATACCAACATACCTTTCTGCTTCTTTTTCTCTCTCTTACTATTTCAAATTATTGACACACATTGTCAAATAAGAAAATATCCTAAAATTGGAGCAAATGTAGCAATTTTCTATCAAGTACTTGTAAAATTTTAATTAAATTGTGTAAAAAAACAAATAAATACTAATCACTATCTAATATAAAAGCTGGAATCACGGACATAAAAATTTTACACGGCGTAACGTATTTATCAAAAGAAAGTTTACTGTAAACAATGTAATATTCTTGTTAATTCAATACGTAAATTTTTATATAAAAATGAAAAAAAGGGGGGGGGTAAAAAACAAATAAATATAAAAATTTTGTTTTATAAATAATCGGTAAAATCTGTGGGTTTTTTTAAAAATACAGTACACAAACTATAAAAATCTATAAATACTTCTATTTTATGTCGAGGAACTAATAAATAAATAGATGAATAAATAAAGTCATATACACAAGAAGTTAATAATAATAAATGAATTTATGTTAATTGTTAATATGTTATTGTTAATTCAATACGTAAAATTTATATAAAAATGAAAAAGAAAAAAGGGCTTAAAAAATAAAAAAAATTTTTTAAAAAAAACAAAAAAAAAACATGAAAGTTTGTTTTATAAATAATCGATAAAATCTGTGTTTTTTTTTGTTTGTTTTATCAATACTCAAAGTATAAAATTAAAAATATTCTATTTTATATCGAGGAACTAAAATGAATAATAAAAAATAAAATCATATACACAAGAAGTTAATAACAATAAATGAATTTGATAATAATAATACATACAAACTACCTGTGGCATTTGATATGACATTACCAATTGAAATCCACAGCTACTAAAAGCTATTTATTGGTCAAGGAAGATAGGTATTCATTTTCTCTAATAGCTTATATAGGTAACCAAAATAGAAAAAAAATAAATAAAAAATAACTAAACACTGATATAGACTCACGTTCAAGTCATGCCTAAAGCATTGGTTCTCACTAGATCATCAAAATTAAGGTGTGATAATCTTGCTCAGTACTAGGATGGGTGACTACTTGGTAATAACAGGTATTGTGAGCAACCTAAGGACTGTGTGTGTGTGTGTGCTAGATTAAGCAAGGTTTAGTAAATGACAACTATACGCTCAAGTACTCTGAACTAGTATCCTCATCTTAGTTGTTATTATAGTCACAATGATCAGAGTATATACAATAAATCTCAGTCTTAGAAATTCAGACAAAAACAATGACTAAAATAACTTATATAATAAAAAAAAAAAAGTAATAAAAAAAATAATAAACCTGGAACATTTCTTGGTCATTAACTCTTAACATCCTGTTAAAATTTTTAAAGTCCAGAGCCCCAATTCCTATAAACATTTATAAAAAAAGGGTAAAAATGACATTTTCATTTAAAGTTACCTGTTATTTCCCTTAAATCAAAGACTTCTAAATATGTTTAATATTACATTTAAACAAAGGCTATCATTTGGGGTAGATTAGAAAAATGAATGTGACTTCCAGCCGGGTGGAATGAGGTGGTATAGGACATTAAGAGTTAATCTTACTAGTATTTTCTTGAATCTTTTTAATGTCAGTTAGGATTTTTTTGTTTGTTTTTGTGTTTTTTTGTGTAAATTATCAAATGATTGAAAAAAAATCTTCATTTAATAATGAAAATAAAACTTAAGTAATTAAATTTTACAAGTATTTCTTAGATCTTTTTAATTTTACTATTTGTCTGAATTTTTTAGATGAGGGTTGATAATTTGTATTATTTGTATTATTCGGACTGTTGTCCTCATCTTTATTTTCATCAGTACAATGTTTTGGTCGATGTGCCCCCACAGGTATTTCTTGTCAGACTCGGGAGCCATCACGTAACTTTGAATCCAACCCTTTATTCAATTTTTAATTTTAGTTGTTTTTTAGGGTGGGTGCAAATTATTTAAAATGAAAATAAGTAAGTCCTCGAGGTGGCCTAAAGTCGGTATCAGCCAGACAGCGAGGGAGTCTATACCCTTTTGTATTTGAGATGGAGCGGCACACCTACCATCTGCTCCTCACTTTACTGCACAGATCCCTGTGTTACTCATATGCTGAGTTGGTGAGGGCCGGTATTGAACCAGGAACCTTGTGCTTCCTAGGTGGACACTCTACTGACTGAGCCCTAATGAAAATAAAAGTAATTTTTTTGTGTGCATATTTGCTGATCTCTTGCTGATTTTCACTTACTGCTGAAAAAACGTGTCCTTGTGCCAGACTTTATATAAGTAAAGGAATAATAAGGATACCATATGATAAATGATAACAAATAAGTTGAAATATTCCAATTATTCAGACTGTTATTCTCATCTCTATGGTTATATATGAAACAATTCGGCTGATGTGCTCTCCGCTCTTCTTCAGGTGTTTCTTGTCATGTTGTAACAGAATGAGAACAATCTATCCCAATGGATTAAATAAAAGGGTTTAGTTTGAAGTTCCATGAAGGCTCCAGAGTTTGACAAGAAACACCTGAAGAAGGCCAGAGGGTATATTGGCTGAAACATTGTGTATATAACAATAAAGATGAGGACAACGGTCTGAAAAATCTAAATGATACAACTTATCAAGCCTCGTCCCAAAAATTCAAACAAATAACTTGTTTTTCATTTATTCGAAATGAGCTTTAATTTTCATAAAGAAAAAAAGTTTTTTTATTTAACTCTTAACATCCTGTTGAGAATTTTCTAAGTCCAGAGCCCCATTCCTATAAGGATTTATTTAAAAATGGCTAAAAATGGCCTTTTCATTTAAAGTTACCTGTTATTTCCCATAAATCAAAGACTACTAAATATTATTAATATTACATTTAAACAAAGGCTATCGTTTGGGGTGGATTAGGAAAATGGATGTGACTTCCGGCCGGGTGGAATGAGGCGGTATAGGATATTAACAGTTAATTTACAAATTAGTCTGATCATAATTTCAATGGAAATCATAGTGTAATGGTTAGCAAGCTAGTCTCGCAGATCTTTGCTGGAGGTCCCACATTTGCAACCTTGTGCCACACTGTACTTGTAGCGAGTTGCATAAATATATTTTATTCTACACAGTACTCTGATGATTGCCTATCAAAATTAATGTTTCTTCACTAACCTTTAATGATTTTCTATCAACAGCATTCGTTGATAAATAATAATAATAAATGGTCAGCTAGGATACTCAGGAGAGTCCTGGAGATCTGAGGAGATTTGTTGTCACTCAGACTCCAGTGAAAGACCATCAGCTTACACAGCTATGAAAAACTCACAAGGTGTATAATAATAATAATGATAGACAAATACCTGGACCTTGCCAGAGAATTGAAAAAAAAACCCCAAAAAACTGTGGAATATGAGGGTGAAAGTGATACCAATTGTAGCTGGTGCTCTTATAACGATCCTCAGTAGTTTAGAAAACAGACTAGAGGAATTGGAAATCTGAGGAAGAATCGAGACCATCCACACAAAAGCATTGTTAAGATCAGCTAGAATACTTAGAAGAGACTTGGAGACCTGAGGAGATTTGTTGTCACTCAGACTCTAGTGAAAGACCATCAGCTTATGCCGGTGTGAAAAACTCACAAGAAGGAATAATAATAATAATAATGATAATTTGGAAAAGAGTCTGGAGAAATTGGAAATCCGAGGAAGAATCGAGACCATCCAAACAAAAGCATTGTTAAGATCAGCTAGAATATTCAGAAGAGTCCTGGAAACCTGAGGAGACTTGCAGTCACTCAGCCTCCAATGAAACACCAGCTTAGGCGAATGTGAAAAACTCATGGACAGAAAAATACTGTATTTGACGGCATATAAGATGCACCCCCATTTCAGCAAGTCAGATTCAGGAAAAAAATTTTTAGTGTATTTAAGCATATATTGTTGAAAACAGTCTAGCTGTGCATTACACAAGCAGAAACATAGCTGTATAAAAGCTATTTGGCAGTACAGGCAACCAATAAGCATACACAAGACATCTCAATAGCAGGAAATAATAATAACAAAATTAATAATAATAATAATAATAATAATAACAACAACGGAAGGTCTCAAACTTCACCTACGATGTATAAGACGTAGGGCAATTTTTGAGCCAAAATTTTTGAAAAAAAGTGCGTCCTATATGCCGTCAAATACAATAATAATAAACCACCCAACAGAAAAACAAAAATAAAAAACTGGCCTTTGTTATTTTTTTAAAAAGATAAGGTTTCAAATTTGTCCACAGTTTTTAAGAAAAACAATACACAAGTTTGAAACATAAGCTTCTAGATAAATAACAAAGGCTTTTCTCATTTATTTTTATTGGAACTTTTAAAAATAAATTCAAAGAGTATGAGCTAATCTATACAATAAGAAAAGTCGTCAGGGTGGCCTAAAGTCCATATCAGCCAGACAGCGTGGGAAGTCTATCCTCTTTTCACTAGTGCTAGATCGAGGAGATTGTTTTTGCATCTGAGGTGGAGCGCCACACCTATCACCAGCTCCTTACTTTACCGCACAGATCCCTGTGCTACTTATACGGTGAGTTGGCGAGAGCCGGTATAAAACGGGGAACGTTTTGCAAATTATTCAATAATGAAAATAAGTAGGTAAAGTAAGTCTTCGAGGTGGCCTAAAGTCGGTATCAGCCAGACAGCAATGGAGTCTGTCCCCTTTTCACTAGTGCTAGACCAAGGAGATTGTATTTTGCATCTGAGGTGGAGCACATCATCAGCTCCTTACTTTACCGCACAGATCCATGTGCTGAGTTAGTGAGGGCCGGTATCGTACCAGGAACCTTGCAATTCCTAGTTGGACACTCTACTGACTGTTCGATCCTCACTGGGTGACCATTACTCTCATGCAGTGAGTTCGATCATCACTGGGGTGACCATAACTATTATGTGGGCCGGTATCGAACCAGGAACCTTGTGGTTCCTAGTCGGACACTCTACTGACTGAACTAAACCAGCCCTATAATTTATACAATACCTGTCCCATAATGGTTGGTACATTTGTATATATATTTAATATACTAAATGTAACAACTTTTATCGTACTAAAGTTGTTAATGAAAAAATAAACAAAATCCCTGTTCATTTATCTATACATATATAAAGGGCAGTTGTGTGTATCTGTATGTCCAGAGGAAACTTCGAAAATAAAATTATAATTAATGACAAAGTAAATATACATACACATTAAATATTACCAGGACTTGTTTTTGAGCAAAAATAATGAAGATTTGATTTATATTTGGGAAGATATTTAAAAATTCAAATTTGAAAAGTAACAGAAGGGGAAGTTATTTGCATGTTATTTTGTTATCTTTTTTTTTTTTGTATATTTTTTTCCGCTTTGAAATGCATCCCTAAATCTTAAAAAAAAAAAATTTTTTTTTAAATCTAAAAGGACGCAGTAAAATCCTATCCATGCATCCCAGTGTTTTTCTTTTTTCTTCGCTCACCATTTCAAGCTAACTGTAAATACATTTCAATAGTTTCTTAGAAATGAATTACACAGGATAGGTTACAAGGTAGGAGTTAGACAGCTTTAGTTGAGACCCATAAATTTTCCCGGGGACTCATTCAAAGCAAATATGTGTGTCCCAGGACTCACTAAATCTAAAAGCAATAAGCATCACTGTAAGGATAGCCTTTAATACATTTTTCAGTTTGTATTATATGACAAAGTGATATAAGTCTTTCCATCTTGTAGTAAATTACTATTATTTTTTCAATAATAAAACTAATTCTATGATTATAGCAGGTTTTATAAAAGAAGTCTAGGTGCTCCTCTGGTAGGGAGCCCTGGCCAATTTCCCTCTATGCCCCCTTATAAATCTGTCCCTGGTTATAATGTATATCTACCCTTTGTTCATTTACTTTGGCCTGAACTCTGAATAGAGGTTTTTGGGGATTGAAATAAAATGAATTTATTTAAAAAAAAAAAAAAAAAATAAAAATAAATATATATATATATATATATATATACATACATACATACATACATATACATATGTAAACAAAATATATATACATACATATACATATGTAAATATAAGTAAACAAACAGACGATGTGTTTTGATATGGCTTTTTTAGCTGACAATTTTTGGGAGAATATGTGCTTAATTGAAGTCGTGCCTAATTTTGAAAATTAATTAATTAATAATTAATGAATTAGGCGGGCATACCTATTCAAAAATGTAAGGCTAAACAAATCGAGAAAAATCAATCTCTATGTACACACACACAGACACACATATATATATATATATATATATATATATATGTTAGGAACTGAAGAAAATGTTTGATTTTAGTTTTCTCAATTATATTGACAGTAAGAATAACATTTACTAAATTTTTCAGTTTGGTTTGGTTTGTTTTATAGCATATCAACCTCGGGTCATTTAATGCTGAAAAAGTTTTGAAATAAATTCATTCTTAATGGATTCTCAATTTTGTTTATAAACTCATGTTTTTCTATTTAACCAATAGATAGGACCCTAACAGGTACTACCACTCCGGGTCAGAGTGGACCAGAGAGCAATGGTGGTGAAGGAGTGCTCCACATTCCCCAGACCTCCAGAACTGGAACCCCACCATCTGATTTAACATCATTCCCAGGATATGAAGACTCTCAGTCACCACCTTCTAGCACATATAGGATAAAAAGGGTTGGGTCACTCATATAGGGGCTAAGGCTTGACGTCACCGATTTATCAGAGAGGGCCTTTCCGACCACCCATCTAGCCTAAGTAAAGGCCAAAGTGGAATGTTGCATGTCATGGACTGCTCAGCCACAAGGATTCTGTCCTTAAGCATCACAGTTGCTCCCTTATAAATCCGGCCCTGCCTAACAGGTTTGGTTTGGTTTGTTTTACGGCATATCAACCTCAGTGGGTCATTTAATGCCAACAAAGTTTTGAAATAAATTCATTCTTAATGAATACTCAATTTTTTATAAACACATTCTTCTATTTAGGGTGTGAATTTTATTGAACTTTGGTCTTTGTTGGTCTCCACCAATTTTCCTTTATAAAAGGAAATGTCCTTGGTTATTGTACAAACAAAATTACAAAACCTTTCTTTTATTTATATATACTAGCAAATATATGCACCCTCCGGGTGCAAGTATTAAAGTTTTAATGTAATAAAATATTGTATTAAATTAGAAAGGCTAATGAAACTAAATAAGAATACAGATAAAAAGATTTGAAACAGAGGGAGTATAATAAAAGATTTTAAACAGAGGGAGTATAAAAAATAGAACAACTGAAACTTACTCTTCCATCACTCTCGTCTTTCATTGTTATTTTTTCTAATTTAAGTATTTAGTTATAAGAGGAAGTAAAGAATAAAATGACAGTTATTTTATCTTGTTAATGGATTTCATTTAAGATTCATTGAAGAGATTTTTGCTTATATTCATTAAAATAAAACCAAACAGTTAGAAATCAATAATACTAAGCACATATTTATTAAATTTGATTTTTTAATATTAATATGCAAATTAGCCTTCCCGTTCACACTGTAAACTGCTATTTTGTTGTATATATAAATATAATTGCATATTGTCAGTATGTAGACATAGTTAACAGTATTAATAATGTAAGACAATTTTATTAATAATTAAGGTTTAGATAAAAATAAAATCATGGAGAATGTGATGTCAATAACTAAGAGAATTGTGACTTGAGTAGGAATATAGTTTCGGTTACAAACAGAAAAACACACAATCTCCATTATAATAAGATATATATATATATATATATATATATATATATTTATTTATTTATTTATTTTACAATGTTTTCATAGATCAATGTTCATTATCAACGACCGCGGTTTCATGCTAAAAGCAATCATCAGGTTGAGGAGCAAGATCCAATGGTGTTTGTTGGAGTTCTTTACTCCAACAAACACCATTGGATCTTGCTCCTCAACCTGATGATTGGTTTTAGCATGAAACCGCGGTTGTTGATAATGAACATTGATCTATGAAAACATTGTAAAATAAATAAATATTAGCTCTTACAAACTGTGATTGAGCACTGTATTTTCTTTGTTTCATCACAAAAGAAATTTTGTTTTTACATATACCTATATATATATATATATATATATATATATATATATATATATAGTGTGTTCAATATCAATTATAGAACATTTATATTTAAGTTAAGGTAGCATGGACATCGAGTCAACACATGATTATTGACAGTTTCTTGACTATGTGATCATCAGACTATATATATATAAGTTAAATCTAATGAGTCAGACGAACCTACTAAAAGTTTCACTAAATGCTCTTCAGGGCTAAGATCTGACTCTTAGCCCTGAAGAGCATTAAGCAAAACTTTTAGTAGGTTCGTCTGACTCATTAGATTTATCTTTATTATTTGCTCTACTTAGGTATTGAGCATTTTTTATTAGCTTTAGTCTCCTGGCGGTTTTGTATGAAGATATATATATATATATATTTGGGAGAATATGTGCTTTTTAATTTTAGTCAGACCTAATTTTTGAAAGTTAATTCATTTATGTTTAATTAGGCGGGATTTAAACTACTTAAATGTGAGGCTAAACAAATCGAGAAAAATCAATCTCTGAATATATATATCGTATCTATAACTCTGCTGATGAGACCTAATAGGTCGAAATATATATTCAGAGATTGATTTTTCTCGATTTGTTTAGCCTCACATTTAAGTAGTTTAAATCCCGCCTAATTAAACATAAATGAATTAACTTTCAAAAATTAGGTCTGACTAAAATTAAAAAGCACATATTCTCCCAAATATACTGTCGGCTGAAAATAGCTAAAAGTTGTTTACATATATATATATATATATATATATATATATATATATATAAATTGTTTTTTCTTTTGGCCAAAATATTCTACTAATAGATTATTTTTTGTTGGTACGATTATCTTGGTCTTTTCTTTTTTACAAAAATTTTTTTCTTCCCGGTTGATGTTTGGTAGTATATTTTTACAATCAAACTATTTGCTGTTTTTTTTCTCACCACGAGGATTTACCAACAAGTTTGGTATATTAAATTATATATATATATATGAGATTTATCCAAAATTTGGTAGTAAGGGATGATTCTATATGTGATTTCTAAGATCCACTGCATTAATATTGATGATCCAGTATGTATAAATACAGCGAATTTTAAATCACTGAAGAGAGCTCAATGTATAATAAACTTTTTACATTATATACAGAGCAAAATTTATCAATAAAGGAAGGAAGAACTCAACACCGTAATTCCATAATAAATTTATTTCGACCAAAATTGGGGCCTATATAAATCTAAGTTGATTTACTACAGCTCCCCAAATTTTCGTCTCATCAGATGGGTCTCAATTCACTTATGGACAAGCATATCACAAAAAAAAAAAAAAAAAAAGCTTCCCGCACACAATCTAAGCAAGCCTCTTTTCTTAAACTTACGCAATATTTCTATTAAAGTTTAACTAAAACTAAGTAAAGCCATATTGTTTTTGTTAGCCAGTCAAAAAATCTTTTTTTCAAATTCACCGTATGTTTATGGGTTTGGTCTTATAATTCACAAACGTCAAAACATAGGGAAAAAACAATATATATATATATATATATATATAAATATAACTATTTAACAAATAGTCACATTTAACGATAAAAAATAACATTTTTATGCAGTTCAAAATACTTTACAGATAAGCAAATCATTAAGGAGTTCGATTCTTACTGGGTGCCCTATACTTCCGGCCTTGTGCTACAAATAAGCTAAGCTTAGTAAAAGAACACCTCCGTTGGTGTGATGGTTAGCAAGCAAGACTTAGTAAACAATTACTAATGAATTTGAGTCACACTGGGTGCCCTCCACACATCCGACCTTGTGCCACAACAAAGTAAAGCTTAACTAATATTATTAGCTTTACTTTGATTTTTATGAGTCTAATAATAATCGCTTATGCTTCAAGCGAATTGTATTGCTTTTTTTTCAGATATATTTTCACTTAAACCTCATGAAATGAAAATAGTTGGGTATACTCTTCCAGAGGGTGGGTATTTTAAAGCTTTAGCTAGTACCTAGCACACACATACACACACACATTCTTCTAGAATACATCGTGGAAAAAATACTCTACAATACACCGTGAAAAAAAAAATCAATTTGGCTTGGCACGTGCGCTTTTTTATCTTTCTTTTTTTCTTCTCTCTCTACTCTGTGTAGTAGGTTTTGTCTGACGATGGGAGGGGGGTTAGAGTCCAATTTGGGCAAGAAAATGTCAAGTATAATAATAAAAAATAAATAGAATAAAAAAAAAATTAAAAAATAGAGTGTTTCTTGCTTGAACTACTGTCAACATGTGACGAATAAAGATCCCATTAATATATCCGAATGTGTGCGTGTGTGTTTCACATTCAGCATCTCAACATGCCAATGTATTGTTTTTTTTAGGTTTTTATTTCTTTTTTTAAGCATTTTTCTCCGAAAATAACCTGTCGCAAACAAAAGATATTCTTTCGCAGAACTTTCTTTGTACCTAAAATTTAAAGATGTATTAGCCATATAGTATTTTAAAATATAAAATCTATTATCTTTTAAGCTGTTAAAATGTCTTAGAAAAACAAAATAAAAATAAAAAGATGTTTAAAATGAGCCGTAGTAGTACCCTATCTCTACAATTTTATTTCTGTACGTACATTTTAACAATGTCAACATTATGGCGTTTTTCTTAAGATATACATAAAGATTGTTTTTAATTTTAAAATTCAAGGCAAATATTTTCT
The DNA here is from genome assembly GCA_023376005.1 of Doryteuthis pealeii. Classification (NCBI taxonomy): domain Eukaryota; kingdom Metazoa; phylum Mollusca; class Cephalopoda; order Myopsida; family Loliginidae; genus Doryteuthis; species Doryteuthis pealeii. The sequence goes on along the minus strand of CM042168.1, from coordinate 13,128,754 downwards.
TTTTAAAGAATTAACAACCAACCATAAATAAGATAAATATAACAGTGGACTGTTTATTAAGGGCCAAGAAGAGGAGGGCTAAAAAAAAAAAAAAAAAAAGATTTTAAAACCTTATTTTTGAGTTAATAAACAAAAAATATTAATATTTTTTGTTTATTAACAATAGAATTGCTTGGAGTCCCATTAAATTATTTACAAAATAATAATAATAATAATAATAATAATACTGTGATACAAATCCCATTTCATTTCAAATTGGGTCTGTGTATGCGTGCGTGACTGAGCGAGTGAGATAGATTGGGACTGTCATTTATGTACAAATAATGGTGTGTGACATTAAACCCCAGTCCAGTGGTATGTCACTGTTACAAATGACCAGACATTTATCAACAACCCACGGGACAGAAAAGAAACAAACAAAAGTAGATGCAAACATTACTTGTACTTGTCTGTTATGTTGCCTTTTACTTAGAAAAAGGGGCCTCTTTATTACCAAAAACTGGTCGAAGCATCAATCTCTTTCAAGGAAATGTGGAATCGCAATTTTATATTTATAAATCATTAAGGTTGGATAAGAAACAGTTTTAGATAAAATTGTTTTGTTAATAAAAAAATACATTTAAAAAAAATGTATTTAACTAAAGTTGCTAACCAAACCAACATACGAAGTACTTACTAATAACATTGATTTATAATATTACTATTATACTCAAATGATTCCATACCAAAGCTACAAGTCGGGCACCTCCAGTAATCCAAACAGTAAAATGCAATGCAACTACTATTTTACAGTAGTATAGTACTGCATGCCTTTAGAAAATACATTTTAGTACGGTACCTAAGAGTTTAGAATAGGGATACCCATTTTTTCGTCTTCTTTTCATTTTAAAAACGAATTAAAATTAATTAAATCGATTATTTAAGGTCAAATTTCTTTCTAAGACGAAAAGTAGTAACATAATGAGCATCAGTAAAAATAAATAAATAAAAAATATTACACATGTAATTTATTTATAATACATTTAAAACTATTTTTTTCAGTCAATTTTTAATATTGATACAATTACTAAACTTTAGTAATTGTATCAATATTAGAAAGAAAGAATTCCAATTGAATTGGACGAGTAAATGTATCTTTCTTTATATTTATAAGTGCAGTTGCCCTAGAGTGTGTGTGCATTTTGATGTACACAAAACTAACATGGAGCAACCTTGTACTTACTACAACTACTACAACCAAAAGTTGGTTTCTTCGTTTGGGAAGAAGAATTCTCTCGCAACAACTTAAAACTGTTGTCTACGATATTTAGTTGTAATTAGTAGCAGTTGTAGTTGTCAAATAATAAAAGTAGATACAAAACAAGCAAAGGTTATATATATATATATATAGTATACCCAATTTGTCGAAAAATACGTGTTTTGACAAAACAAATTCCCCACCCCCCCGTTTGAAAAAAAATTTACCAAAAATCAGGGAATTATCCGATTTTAATGTAATTTTCAGTGTTGATTTATCAATGAATTAATTTTATAATGCATCAGTTATTTTATTTCAAAACTTTTTGCTTTTTTTTTTTTTTTAGGTCACTTAACTTTGACCCCCTCACTTATTTTTGGGGTGCAAAATATCGGTGGGGTTATATATGATTGATACTGTATAGTATATATATATATATATATATATATATATATATTTATAGTATAATTGTCAGTCACGATTTACTAGTAGAATTTTGCAGTTTAGTTAATTTTTGAGGTGACGGAATTTCTTAGAATACGGACAGACCGAGATGAAGATATATATTTCATACTACAATACCATCACCCCCTACAAACAAAAAAAATAATAAAAATAAAAATAAACGTAGTGTATATACACACACACACGCATGTAGTTATTTGACATACATACCTAAAAGGGTACATACAGGTCACGTATTTAAAAAGAAAAGATATTTCACTTTCTTTCTTGGCACTTTCAATACAGCGATACCTCACTAACCGGTGCGCTTAGACATTCATTCTTCACTACATATTTATACACCGCAGGAAGGACGGGGTCACAAAATGGGGGTTCACTGTGAACCTTAGAAACAATTCCACACTGACCCCTCATTTTATGACCAACCCATATATCTCATCCCCTTTTTCGTTTTCTTTTTTTTTTAATACCAGAAAACCTCATTTTTTCACAGACACCACACACACACATCACTTTTAACATACACACACACATTGATACATACAGATGGATGAGACACATTCACACCCTTTCTTTCGTATTAAAATACAATAATAAACAAACGGCTACAAAATAATGGAACGGTTGGTGAGCAGGCTTAATAAGGTGAGATATTTCGGAGTTCTGTTTTTTGTTTTTGTTTTCTCATATTATTGTTTATCGGAGAGCCAGTACGAAGATGGACTTACTTGTATGCTGCTGGTCGCAGCACGGAGGACGTAGCAGCCATACTCTGGTCCCAGTTGTAGGTAGTGGGAGTAGTGAGAGGTAGAAATAAAGACGTGGTAGGAGGCTGTAGTGGTTACAATTAGAGAAGGCCGGAGGTAACAGTGGCAGAAGATGAAGAGAGGAAGAGGAGTAATAGTAAGAGAGGAATTTAAAGAAGTAGTAGTGGCGGGAGATGGGAGTGATGGTAGGAGTAGTGATTAGTATCAAGAAGAGAGGAGCTTTATTTTTTTAGTATGTCAGTAGTAGTAGGGGTTAGATAAAATAAAGAAGAGAGTAGTTTGGAAGAAGGGATATATATATATATAATATATATGTATAGAATATATGTGTGTGTGTGAAGAAAGCTTCTTAAAGAGACGAGTTACTGAGGGAGTAGTAAAAAGAAGGGTCCTACAGTGCAGAAAATTGATAAGGGTGAGGGAGGGACATTTTACAGAAAGAAGAGATTCACTATGAGTGTGATAGCTGGGATGGACTAGACGCATACACTCAAATAAAAAAAAGTAATAGAAATATGATGAATTTAAGAGGTAAGAAAGGTATAGGACGACAAGGATGACAATTATTAAAGAATAGAACTAGAGCTGAATTTGAATGACGGAGAAAACAACATAAGATTTTTTCTTCTTCATTCTTTTAAGGTGAGAAAGGTCTCAAAGAAGAAGAAAAGAAAAAAAAAAGCGAATAACTCACTGGCCTCAACAAATATAATAGAACGGGGGGGGGGAGAAATTAACCACTGGTTCGGTTAAAAAATGAGATACATAACTAGTTAATAACTAGTAAAGAGTTTGTGTGGTATTGGAAGAGGAAAACGGCTACTATTACAAACTGAACTAAATAGTAACAACTACTATATTGGTTAGTAGTACTACCATATCTCACAGATGGTAGCAGTGGTGAGCCCGTCTCTTCATCCCTACTTATTTTAACACACTTACACTGTGCAGAGAGAGAGCAAGCGTTTCACTTGTGCTCGGCCAAGGTCTATTCGACTTGCTACTGTAGCGATGTTTCTGGGAGTAGGGATGGCTTGGCTAGGCCAGTCACCATCGCATCACCATCCGCTCCGTTACCACGCCACATCAGACCACTCTCCCCCCGCACACACACATACACAACCCTGACTGCCAGCTTCCATTCTACCGTAGTAGTCATAGCGATACAAGCACTGACTTTTTAGTTTTACGAAGACTAAAAACAGGGAAATTCTGTTGAAGGAAAAAAAGGAGGGGGTTAGTGAGTGGAGGGTGGACCCTTTGCACAGCCAATTTTTTTATGCAAGAAAGAGGAAGAAAGAAAGAAATAGACACCTGGAGTTTTCTTTTTCTCTGTTGAAATGGTAATTTGTGCCAGCAACATTGGCAACGCACAAAATCTTTTTTTACCAGATTTCATATTGCAATATACAAAATTTTGAGAAACTATAAATAAATAGTCCTTTTTTTTCTTCTTTTTATATCAGTGATATAATATCACCGAAGCTTTTTAAAAATACCTACATTAAATTAATATTTATTCAACCAAGTTTTATGAAACTTATTATGAAGAATGTCCTATTCCATTTGTTAATTAAAAACAATCGTCGTGTTTGATAAGGGAGGACATTTTTGGGGTCATGTTACCATCTTATCTCAAAACACAGGAACATTTTTTTATCCAAATTATTTTGTATTCGTGCAGAATTTTCCATTCGATTTTTTAAAATTTGAATAAAAAATGACATCAAAAGTTTTTGTTTTGTTTTTATTTATATTTTGTATTTTTAGGGGGGGGGGTAACAAGATGGATTCAAAATGAGATCATGTATTTAATTAATTTAGCCTAACAGGTACAAGGCCATAATTTAGGAGTTACCAATTCTAAGTGTAAGTAATATTCGAATTTATTTGGCAACAGCTTACAAGAATAAACTGCTAACCATTACGCAACGGCAGGTATTTACAGATATAGATATTTTATCTGGCACAAGGTCAGTAGTGTTGGAGTGGGGGGGGGCTGGTCAGGCTTTATCAATCTTTGGCAAGCTCTGTCTGTCTGTCTGTCTGTCTGTCTTATCTTTTAGTTTCCATTTTAAATCTTATTATTTTTCCATGTAATATGGTACTTTTAATTTATCTGAAAATGGGTCTGTTCAATTCATAAGCGATTTAAGAAATGTTTAAGATAAAGATATGTAATTAGAAAGAATTGGGAGGAGGAGGTTGGATAGGAAAATATAATGATGAAATAATATTAGACACGTTTTTAAAGAAGAAGAAGAAGAAGAAGAAGAAGAAGAAGAAGAAGAAGAAACCATCAATTGAAATTTATTTTAATTTTTGAAAACAAAACGTCAACTAGTGTTACTTAGACATTCACAACTACCCCATCCACAAGGTAGGCTTATCTAATTCAGTTATTCAGCTTAGTTTGGCACAAGGCTACAAAAATGGAGCATCTATAAACGATAAATCTTACAACTCTACGAACAAATTGGTCGACGAGTCGAGCTTTGCTAAACTCCACGCTCCAGCAAATGACTTAATTACATGAATGATTACGTCTGTATTACGGGGGACCCACCAAGAAAACAACTTCCGACTTATTTCAATGGATGCTATAAAATATACAAAGAGCACAATATAATCATTTGATAGAGCAAGTTTTCAGCTATAAAACACTATTTTTCCACACGGTCATCAGTACTGGCTATGCATTTTAGTTGGCGATGAAGAATAGCCTCTATGCGGTTCTCGGGTGAGGTTTTCCTTAAAAAAATAATGCCTTCTATTTTATCATATTATCCCACAACGTCAGAGGCGGGTGTTGATGATATGGTAGCTGAGGATGAACTTAAAGAGTTAAGGTAGTGTGGGCATTGAGTCAAAGGCGCTTCGTCACTGACAGTTTCTCGCCTATGTGATCTTCAGACCAAGCTGTCGATCACATAGGCGAGAAAATGTTAGGTTTGATGACTACATAGGCGAGAAACTGGACAAGCGTCGTTGACTCTGATTACTCTATCCTTATATATATATATATATATATATATATATATATATATATATATATAGTGTGTGTGGGATGGTCACTGTTTCAGCTTTTGCTGGAATGGTGTACCAAAGGCAGTATTATTGGTAGAGTGCTCAATATAAAATAGAGCTGTTATATAATATAATAAGATAAATATATAATGGTTTTACATATCTATTTATTAGGTGACAAAGGAACATTCACAACCATATTGGTTTCATGCGATGCAATCATCACACATTCAATTCACCTTCACATACATACACACATCATTTTATCCAATCATACGCATACCATATCTATTGAATTTTTTTCGATTTTTTTCGATTTTACTTACATTTGAAACATCTTCACCTGATGATTGCATCGCATGAAACCAATATGGTTGTGAATGTTCCTTTGTCACCTAATAAATAGATATGTAAAACCTTTATATATTTATCTTATTATATATATATATATATAATTTAACCATGTTTCCTTAAAGACCACGGTATATTTCTATTTTATAAGTTTCAAGTGTAGACATTCAAGTCTTCTTATTGTTTTCCGTACATCGGGACGCAGTGGTAGAGAAAATGATCTTTTAGCCAAGCGCTTTCACACATTTCACTGGTCGTTCCCAGGGGGATTATTGGTTGTAGTGATTGTTTGTTTGGTGCGAGTTTTATTCGGTTTTGGGAGGGGGAGTGTATAGTTATCACTATCTCACTTGGTGAGTTAGTAGTGGGTCAATATTTTGCGATATTTTGATTGGGGGAGTGCTCAATATCTGTCATATAGCTATTATATGAGAATAAATAAATACATATTAGTTTATATATATATATATATATATATATATATATATATATATATATTGCATGGATATTTCTCGGCGACCCTTGAGTTTCATGCTATTACATTTCAGCATTTATCAGGTAGGATATGCCTGATGAATGCTGAAATGAACAACAGCCGTTTTTTTTTCACCATTATCTGTTATTTTTTCAGAAAACTTCATAATCTAATTCACCCTAAACTATAGGGATTACATTCTTTACTTGCCATTTGGCGCCAGGGGACACGAAAAGTAATTACCTCCCATGTCTGTAAATAGCTACCGTGAGGCATGACCGGCAGCATTATGGAAGTGGGGGCAGCAAAGTTAAAACCCTCTTTTACCTGCCAACGTCAAGAGCAGCAACAACGCACCTGTGCTTCTGCCCACGGACAGGGGGTTTGCGCCCCAGCAAACTCGTGTCGCATAAACACGATAACATGCTTAGCACGCAAGTCTTCACACTTTCCTTTTCTACTGGCTACATATCAAAGACTCAAGACTTTCTCAATTAAAAGATTCGTTTTCATATTAGGACATTTCACTCTAGCTCAGTCGGTAGAGCGTTCGGCTAGAAACCACAAGGTTCCTAGTTCGATACCGGTCCTCGCCAACTCAGCGTATGAGTAGCACAGGGATCTGTGCGGTAAAGTAAGGAGCTGATGGTAGGCGTGGCACTCCATCTCAGATGCTAAAATAATCTCCTTGGTCTAGCGCAAGTGAAAAGGGGATAGACTCCCTCGCTGATTGGCTGATACCGACTTTGGGCCGCCCCGACGACTTTACTTACGACTTTACTTACTCTGTATAAACTCTTCCTTGTATCTACTGTCATGTTTATATTCTCTTCTATAAAGTTTGTTCAGACAATAAAATGTCATTGTTATCACTTCGTCATGAATTGTTCACACTTTTAGTCCAAATGAGGAAAAGATAAACAAGTAACTAACGTTCTTCTTCTAACGTTTTAGCTTTATTGTTGCATACCCCTTTCCTTACTTTCTTACTTCTATTATTCTTCTTCCAGCGTCTCTTCTAGCGTCTGGACTTCATCTTGGGGACTTCGTGTCTGGTCTTCCATTGGGGATTTCTCTTTATCAGAAGCCCTGTGTCATTGGTAGTTTTTAGATAATAACACAAGACTTCGATTTACTTAGATCATATTTTATTCTGAAATCCCCACCAGACTACCTGCGCAGATTGAGTCGGCACCGTGCATAACACGACTTACCATCGTCGTGGCTTTGACCGATCTGACTAAAATCTCTTTCTAATCTAAACCGGAAGAGGGTCTTCTACACCGATTCTCACGGCATCCACCGGAAGGAAGGATAAGGACTGAGGTCAAGCCTTGTCACTCATCCTTCAAGGCCACCGGCTGCAACTTGTAACAGCCATTTTGGTTTCTACACTACTGTACATAAATATTAAGAATCTGATGAGGGGCCGGGTTAGCTCAGTCGGTAGAGCGTTCGGCTAGAAACCACAAGGTTCCTAGTTCGATACCGGTCCCCGCCAACTCAGCGTATGAGTAGCACAGGGATCTGTGCGGTAAAGTAAGGAGCTGATGGTAGATGTGGCGCTCCACCTCAGATGCTAAAAACAATCTCCTTGGTCTAGCGCTATTGAAAAGGGGATAGACTCCCTCGCTGATTGGCTGATACCGACTTTAGGCCGCCCCGTCGACTTTACTTTTACTTTTATTACTCAAGAACTATCCTAGTTCCTTCTTGTAATCTTCCATAAAAAATACATATATGCAGTGGGATTGAAAAGTAACTCCTTATTTCAAACTGATTATAATTTTTTTTATATGCAGTTACATTTTTCTCAATTCTTTAATGTAAGTTCCTTAATATATGGCAATTTGATCTGTGTTGTTAGTTGTGGTGCTCCTCCAAATTTTGCTATTGTTGTACGTGAATGGCTGAATCTGTGGGGATTATTAAAAATAAAATTAATCCAAATAAAAATAAATAAAACAAAAGTAAAATAAAATTAAATTAAATATTAAAAAAAAAAAGCTACAAATAGTAACAATCGCCCAGAGAGCCTCAGACCGGAAGAGCCCTCTGGGCATGTGCAGAACAACCTCGAATTCTTGTCGCCAAAAATGTATCTCAGCCGTTTAAGACTTTAAAGGAGAAACACCTATTGACTTACTCGGGAAATATTTCCCCTCAAAGAAGTAGTGTGAATCACGAATAAAAGTCTTACCCTAAGTCATCCATATCTTTATTCCTTTCGCTTCTTTTCTTAAATTCCCTTTCAGCTTACCAGCCCTCAAGAAGGAAGGATCAACTATATTGGGGTTTAGACACGACTACGAGCGAGCTTAAACCACTCGCCCATAAATCAAACAACCAACCACTCCCCCATAAATCCCAACTTTCCCAGGAGATGGATGGATAGACGTGGTCCGCAGGAGTGGCCGACCAGAAGCCTTGATTTAACACCCTGTGACTATTTTCTTTGGAGTCAATTGAAAGAGCAAGTCTTCAAAGACATCTTCAAGAATACAAACCCTGAAAACATTTTAAATTTTATTAAAAAAAGCAACCTTTTCAACAAAATATAACAGAACATAACCAATTATCTCCATAGAACCACTACCTTAAAGTCTGAAATCCAAAATAACCTTTTTGGCATTAAATGACCCACAGGGGTTGATATGCCGTTAAACAAAACTCAAACTCAAACTCAATTGAAAGAGCAAGTCTACTCTACGAAACCAACGACTTTGGAAGAATTTAAAGGGACGAATACGAGAATTTATTTCTGCCATTCTACTAGAGTTCCTGGAAAGATCAGTTGATGCGATTCACGAGCGGCTTGAGAAGCTGGAGGCGAATTCTGGCGTCCATATAGAATTTTAAATAAAACTCCACGTTATATGTGATCATCTCAAATAATGATTCATAAATAAAGTATAATTTTAAATTAGGAAAGGACTTACTTTACAATTATCCTGTATATCTACTACATAAATTGCAATTCTGTCTGTGTTCAACTAGTTGGCGCCTACACCAGTGATCCGATCATAATGAAATTTTACACACATGTTAAACTAATATTTAAGAACAGGACTAGCTAATTAGATTTCAATAGAAATCAATAATGAAAGCCCTGGGGATATCTTTACAATGGAAGAGAAAAGAGAATATGTTTCACAGAGAGAGAGAGACAGAGAGAGAGAGAGGGGGGTAGTAATAACGTTGAAATCAAGTAAAAATGCAGAATGGATACCCATAGGCTACATTCCCAAGGCGAAAAAGATGACTTTTAACTTGTAAAAATATGCGGTGGGCATTATTTTTTAGAGAAATATGTATAAAATCATGAGAAACATATCTGTATCTTGGTTGAGTTACCTTTTTTTCATGTTAGTTAATAATATATATTTTAATACACAAATTAGATGCTAAAAATTTTAGTTAGCTGCGTACAACGAAGTAGCCAATCAGAATACATCTTTCATTGACTGCTGATAAAATTAACCAATCACGATCACCGTAGCATGAGTTATCACTCAACATGTCTGCTTCAAGCGTGTAATGTAAACACACCAGAAAATAAATGTTCTATTTAATTTTAACTTGTTTTTGGCTACGTTAAATTTCAATTGATTTAACGGTGAAAAAAATGTAAACATTGTTTTTCGTTTATAATTTGCATTATTTTTGTAAGCCGAAAAATTTTTTTTTAAATCATTAGGAGTTTGTTTAATGCTTCTTCTTTCGAGTGAATAAAAAAATTTTAAGATAATATTAACCTTTATGCAAGTTTTATTATGTTAAATATAGTAGGGGGGTAAATTACACGGGTAAAATTGGTGGTAACCACGGAAAATTTTAATATGTGCAACATTTACGCATAAAAAAAAAAATAGTATGATATTCAGGAGTCTATAAGCATTCATTTGGCCGCTTTTTATTTTCCCCCACCCTCAAAATTACAAATTAAATAAAAAACTAGAGCCTTTTTGGCCTTTGGGCCCGTAGCCTATTTTGGCTACGTTAAATTTCAATTGATTTAACGGTGAAAAAAATGTAAACATTGTTTTTCGTTTATAATTTGCATTATTTTTGTAAGCCGAAAAAAATATTTAAAAATCATTAGGAGTTTGTTTAATGCTTCTTCTTTCGAGTGAATAAAATTTTTTAAGATAATATTAACCTTCATGCAAGTTTTATTATGTTAAATATAGTAGGGGGTAAATTTCGCGGGGAAAATTGGTGGTAACCACGGAAAACTTTAATATGTGCAACATTTACGCATCAGAAAAATAGTATGATATTCAGGAGTCTATAGGCATTCATTTGGCCGCTTTTTTATTTCCCCCACCATCAAAATTACAAAAAAAAAAACTAGAGCCTTTTTGGCCTTTGGGCCCGTGGCCTATAGGTGGTAGTAGACCTCATAAAAAAATATTTCCCCTAATATATTTTAGAAAAAAAACTATTTCAGACATATATTCATCCAAAGGTAAGTAATTATGGAAATTCTCGTGAAAATTGGACCATTAATTTATTTTTCATAGAATTTTAAAAAAAAAAACCTTAGTTTTAACTTGTTTTTGGCTACGTTAAATTTCTATTGATTTAACGGTGAAAAAATGTAAACATTGTTTTTCGTTTATAATTTGCATTATTTTTGTAAGCCGAAAAATTTTTTTTCAAATCATTAGGAGTTTGTTTAATGCTTCTTCTTTCGAGTGAATAAAAAATTTTTAAGATAATATTAACCTTTATGCAAGTTTTATTATGTTAAATATAGTAGAGGGCGGGGTTAATTTCACGGGGAAAATTGGTGGTAGCCACGGAAAACTTTAATATGTGCAACATTTACGAAAAAAAAAAAATAGTGTGATATTCAGGAGTCTATAGGCATTCATTTGGCCGCTTTTTTTTTCCCACCCCAAAATTTACAATTTAAATCAAAAACTAGAGCCTTTTTGGCCTTTGGGCCCGTAGCCTACCAGGTTCGCTGGTATTTTTAGGCGTACTCTGAGAACTGCGAATAACCCCACCTTTCTGGGGTATTGCCGGGTACCTAGTAAAAATCGTCGGGGTGGCCTAAAGTCGGTATCAGCTAAACAACGCAGTGCAAGTGATGTGGAGCGGCACACCTACCATCAGCTCCTTACTTTACCGCACAGATCCCTGTACTACACATACGCTGAGTTGGCGAGGGCCGATATCGAACTAGGAACCATGTGGTTTCTAGCCGAACGTTCTACCGACTGAGCTAACCCATACAGATTTTTGGTACAATTAATTTTATACAAAAACTTGAACAATATCATACTTTATCAAACTACGATCAGCTATTTAAACGGAAGGTTTAAAAGAAGCGAGAAAAAAAAAGAACAAAGTAAAAGGAGAAACGATCTACCGGTTGAAAACTTTTGAAAATGCACCGGTCGAAAAGGCCCTTAAGTCTCTTTTTTCTTTATTTTTTTTTCGCCTCTTTTAAACCTCCCGTTTAAATAGCTGATCGTAGTTTAATAAAGTATGATATCGTTCAAATTATATATATATATATATATATGTGGAGAAAAGTAGACAAACACGGGATGTTATGGAAACTGGATGTTTATTGTCGACGATACAACGTTTCGGCCATTTTGACCATCATCAGGACAAAAGCCCAGTTCTTGCTTCAAAGAAGTACATTTTCAGAATGGTGAAAAACAGTGGGTTGTCAGTAGAGGCAGGGGTAGCTGACAACCCACGTGTTTGTCTACTTTTCTCCACATATTGTCGGATTAACCTCCTCACATTGCTCACACACACACACACACACACACACACACATATATATATAATATATATATATATATATATATATATATATATATATATATGTTTTTTTTTTCATTTAGAGAATTCTCTAAAGACCGGAAGTAATGGTAAACTGGAGGCGCGATATCCAGCGATGAGAGAAAATTTCCCTACGAAGCTGTAAGATTATTAATATTATTTTTCTTTTTGCATGGCCATTAAAATATAATGACCAATTATATTCATTCACTTATTTGTTTGGTGGGATAAAACCACTGCTTGGTACATTGTGAGATTTACGCAGTCAATAGTGTAAATGTACTAATGCACAGGTTTTCGATCTTTTTGGAGTCGGGGCAACTCTTTCTATTTCCGGGTCGAGATGTGTATTTGGTCATCATATTGGTAAGTCATCGTAATTATGGAATTATGAAATCTGACTTGAAGAGGCGAAGATTGCTGAAATAAATTTATTTCTATAAAATAAGCTTTTCATATATATATATATATATATATATAATATATATATATATATATATATATATATATATAAGATTTTTGGATGTTTGTTTTTTAGAAGCATTGTTGAATAAAGTATATATTATTATTTATATTTTTGCTTGAAGGCAATTACAATGCGTGTATCGTATACAATTCGATAATTATAGAAAATAACCATGACAAGTGAATTTCGCAAATGATCATGCGATGCTAGAACATCGTACAGTCTGTTTCAACTTTATTAAGTTAAGTTAATAAAGTTGAAACAGACTGTACGATGTTCTAGCATCGCATGATCGTTTGCGAAATTCACTTGTCATGGTTATTTTCTATAATTATCGAATTTTATACGATATACGCATTGTAATTGCCTTCAAGCAAAAAAAAAATATATATATATGAAATGCTGTTGCGCATAAGTAGAAATAGGAAATTTGCAGTTTTATCACTAATCTGATTTTCTTCTGATCTATATATTAATACGTTTGTTCCTTAATCTTCCGATCGTTATCATCTTGCAACACCATCTGTTTAAAAATGAGACCGTCCAAATTGTCCAAGATTAAATGCAAAAATGTAAATTCTGATCATCTGGTGTTGCTTATCTGCCAAAATCTTATTTCTTATGAGTGTTGTCACCTCAGCTTAATAATGGACCATTCCGTTTTTATTATATAAAAAAAGAAAGGGAAGAAAAAGAACATGCTACACAGAAAAAATATAATAAGGAAGAAAGAGAGTAGGGAAAAGATAGAGAGAGCAATACAATATTCTTGTTATCACTTCGTCGTGAATTGTTCTCTCATTTATTCTGTACGAAGAAACAATTTTCAGACCATATGACCTTTAGGCACACATTTTGATCTCGATTAAGAAAGGACATGTTTTTCATTTACACCGTCAATATCCGGTTGTTTTAACAGACGATTTTTATATTTTTTTTAAATTATAAAACTAACCCATAAGCCTAACCCTAACCCTAACCCCTAACCCAAACAAAGAACCGGATATTGACGGTGTAAATGAAAAACATGTCCTTTCTTAATCGATATCAAAAAGGGGGTGCCTAAAGGTAATATGGTCCTAATTTTCAACCAATCATTGTTCTTCTACATAACAGTGGATACTCAGAAGCAACGTTAAGCCAACATTTTGGGAGTGGTTTTTGTTCATAGGCGTGTAAGAGTTTTTATAGAATAATTAGTTTACTTACCTTGCATGGAGCTCTGATTGTTGGAATGTGCGTCAAACACCTGTGTACGTTTTAGGTTATTTGGTTGTTTGGATTTTACGGTATCTAAACCCTTGGGTTATTTTATTCCAAGTACATTTTTATTTTATTTATTCTTGTTGAGTATTCAGTTATTTTCAAACTCACTTTTTTAAACACGTTTTTTTTTTTATCTATTTAACCAATAGATGAGACCCTAATGGGTACAACCACTCCATATTTTAAAAAAAACTTACCTTTGTAAGGATTAAAGTGATAATACTTGAAGATAAAACTCCGACAGGGGTTGATAGACAAAACATTTCATATCACAGCACAAGAATTAACAGGGTACATAATACATAGAGGTGTACATAAACATACATACAAAAGTAGAGATAATGACACATTCATGAATGGAAAAACATAAAAGCAACAGACATGAGACTAGGAATAGTCCATACTGTATGAATCACTTACAGTAATGTAAGGGGTGGGGGCAAGCCCCAACAAGAAGGGGGTAGACCAGAGTCTAACCCATAGTGGTGTCTCGTAGGTCGAGCAACAGGAAAAAGAGAAAGAGACGTTCAAATCAGCCGCTTAATTATCAAAGGCCCCTAGCGGGAACCAACGAAACTAAACGGGCAGACCAGGCGAATACGAAAATAACGCCACACCTTTTTTAAACAAAAAGTATGACACTAAACTTCATCTGATGGTGAGGCTCCAGAGCCCCAGTTCTGGAGAATGTGAAGTAACCTTCTTTACTATTACTCTGACCCGGAGTGGGAGTACTTGTTAGGCTCCAATCCAGTGGTGGAACAAATGGGGGTCAGGAAGAGGCGCAGTTTTAAGGGGGCGAAAAACTTTTGCATAACATCAACATATATTGCCTAACTTTTGCCTCTATACTCCTGAAATATGAATGCGTAGAATTTGAAAGTGGGCGGGTGCGGGAAATTTTGAAAATTCTGAATCAATTTTTATTGGCCATTGGATGGGGTGCCGGACCGAGCTCTTGTCCCCCCCACCCGGATCGCGACATTGGCACGTCACTGCTCCCATCTATGTTTCAAATAGATCTGTTTGAAAATTATTAGTTATTAGATAGGGCCGGTTTAGCTCAGTCGGTAGAGCGTCCACGTTGAATCACAATGTTCCTGGTTCGATACTCAGTGTATTAGTAGCACAAGGATCTATGCAGTAAAGTGATGAGCTGATGTAGGTGTTGCACTCCACATCGGACACTAAAATATATCCAGCTGTAGTTAAATAGTAGGACAGACTGGGCTCTTTAACCTTGGCGCTTAACCTTGGTCTAGCGCTTGTGAAAAGAGATAGACTCCCTCGCTGTGTGGCTTGATTAGGCTGTCCCATCGACCTTACTTACTTTTTAGATAGGAATACTGATACCATATAACTGTGTGCCAATTATTTTATTAATAATAATAATAATAATAATAATAATATATATATATATATATATATATATATATATATATATATATATATATATACCAATCCCACCGCACAAGTAGGATGTGACACATAGTCAATTTCTTAAGCGGAGTTTAACATGTTTTTTCAGAGTTTTCCTTCTCCCAGATGATTGCTTAATCAAGGTTAAATAACCCAGTCTACCCTACTATTTACCCATAGCTGGAGGGAGAGTTGGATGCATACCTTTCCAAGGGTATTAGCGCTATGGGAAATGAAACAACCTCATCCATGATTGAACTCGGGTCGACGTGTCCATTTCCTACGACGCTAACCACGCGCCTCCACAATACATGCAAAATAAGAAGGCAAGCTGTATCAACCATTCATTATTGTTTTTAACCACATTTTTAAATCTATTTAACCAATAAATAGGACCCTAACAGGTACTACCACTCCGGGTCAGAGTGGACATAGGAATAATGACGATGAAGGAGTGCTCCACACTCCCCAGAGCTCCAGAATTGGAACCTCGCCACTAGATGTTGATAGCGTCATAACCAGAACATTAAGACCCTCAGCCACCGCCTTCTAGCACATACATGATAAAAGGACACTTCATGTAGAGTAATAGTTAGCAAGCTATTTTAGCAAACCATTGTTAGTGAGTTCGATTCTCACTGGGTGCACCATACTTTTGGCCTTCTGCCACATCTTAGGACATTTCACTCTAGCTCAGTCGGTAGAGCGTTCGGCTAGAAACCACAAGGTTCCTAGTTCGATACCGGTCCTCGCCAACTCAGCGTATGAGTAGCACGGATCTGTGCGGTAAGTAAGGAGCTGTATTATGGCACTCCATCTCAGATGCTAAAATAATCTCCTTGGTCTAGCGCAAGTGAAAAAAGGGATAGACTCCCTCGCTGATTGGCTGATACGACTTTGGGCCGCCCCGACGACTTTACTTACGACTTTATCTTACCTGTATAAACTCTTCTCCTATTCTACTGTCATGTTATATTCTCTTCTATAAAGTTTGTTCAGACAATAAAATGTCATTGTTTATCACTCGTCATGAATTGTTCACACTTTTAGTCCAAAGAGAAAAGATAAACAAGTAACTAACGTTCTTCTTCTAACGTTTTAGCTTTATTGTTGCATACCCCTTTCCTTACTTTCTTACTTCTATTATTCTTCTTTCCAGCGTCTCTTCTAGCGTCTGGACTCATCTTGGGACTTCTGTGCTGTCTTCCATTGGGATTTCTCTTTATCAGAAGCCCTGTTCATTGGTAGTTTTTAGATAATAACACAAGACTTCGATTTACTTAGATCATATTTTATTCTGAAATCCCCACCAGACTACCTGCGCAGATTGAGTCGGCACCGTGCATAACACGACTTACCATCGTCGTGGCTTTGACCGATCTGACTAAAATCTCTTTCTAATCTAACCGGAAGAGGTCTTCTACCACCGATTCTCACGGCATCCACCGGAAGAAGGATAAGACTGAGGTTCAAGCCTTGTCACTCATCTTCAAGGCCACCGGCTGCAACTTGTAACAGCCATTTTGTTTCTACACTACGTACATAAATATTAAGAATCGATGAGGGCCGGTAGCTCAGTCGGTAGAGCGTTCGCTAAACCACAAGTTCCTGTTCATACCGTCCCCGCCAACTCAGCGTATGAGTAGCACAGGATCTGGCGGTAAAGTAAGGAGCTGATGGTAGATGTGGCGCTCCACCTCAGATGCTTAAAACAATCTCCTTGGTCTAGCGCTATTGAAAAGGGATAGACTCCCTCGCTGATTGGCTGAATACCGACTTTAGGCCGCCCCGTCGACTTTACTTTACTTTATTACTCAAGAACTATCCTAGTTCCTTCTTGTAATCTTCTCATAAAAAATACATATATGCAGTGGATTGAAAAGAACTCCTTATTTCAACTGATTATAATTTTTTATATGCAGTTACATTTTTCTCAATTCTTTAATGTAAGTTCCTTAATATATGGCAATTGATCTGTGTGTTAGTTGTGGTGCTCTCCAAATTTTGCTATTGTTGTACGTGAATGGCTGAATCTGTGGGATTATTAAAATAAAATTAATCCAAATAAAAATAATAAAACAAAAGTAAAATAAAATTAAATTAAATATTAAAAAAAAAGCTACAAATAGTTAACAATCGCCCAGAGAGCCTCAGACCGGAAGAGCCCTCTGGGCATGTGCAGAACAACCTCGAATTCTTGTCGCCAAAAATGTATCTCAGCCGTTTAAGACTTATAAGGAGAAACACCTATTGACTTACTCGGAAATATTTCCCCTCAAAGAGTGTGTGAATAGTAAGTTTACCCTAAGTCATCCATATCTTTATTCCTTTCGCTTCTTTTCTAAATTCCCTTTCAGCTTACCAGCCCTCAAGAAGGAAGGATCAACTATATTGGGGTTTAGACACGACTACGAGCGAGCTTAAACCACTCGCCCATAAAGCAAAACACAGAACACTTCCCCATAAATCCCAACTTTCCCAGGAGATGGTGGATAGACGTGGTCCGCAGGAGTGGCCGACCAGAAGCCTTGATTTAAACACCCTGTGACTATTTTCTTTGAGTCAATTGAAAGAGCAAGTCTTCAAAGACATCTTCAGAATACAAACCCTGAAAACATTTTAAATTTTATTAAAAAAAGCAACCTTTTCAACAAATATAACAGAACATAACCAATTATCTCCATAGAACCACTACCTTAAAGTTCTCTCAAATAACCTTTTGGCATTAAATGACCCACAGGGTTGATATGCGCTTAAACAAAACTCAAAACTCAAACTCAATTGAAAGAGCAAGTCTACTCTACGAAACCAACGACTTTGGAAGAATTTAAAGGGACGAATACGAGAATTTATTTCTGCCATTCTACTAGAGTTCCTGGAAAGATCAGTTGATGCGATTCACGAGCGGCTTGAGAAGCTGGAGCGAATTCTGGCGTCCATATAGAATTTTAATAAAACTCCACGTTATATGTGATCATCTCAAATAATGATTCATAAATAAAGTATAATTTTAAATTAGGAAAGACTTACTTTACAATTATCCTGTATATCTACTACATAAATTGCAATTCTGTCTGTGTTCAACTAGTTGGCGCCTACACCAGTGATCCATCATAATGAAATTTTACACACATGTTAAACTAATATTAAGAAACAGACTACTAATTAGATTTCAATAGAAATCATAATGAAAGCCCTGGGGATATCTTACAATGGAAGAGAAAAGAAGATATGTTTACAGAGAGAGGAGACAGAGAGAAGAGAGGGGGGTAGTAATAACGTTGAAAATCAAGTAAAAATGCAGAATGGTACCCATAGGCTACATTCCCAAGGCGAAAAAGATGACTTTTAACTTGAAAATATGCGGTGGCATTATTTTTAGAGAAATATGTATAAAATCATAGAGAACATATCTGTATCTTGGTTGAGTACCTTTTTTCATGTTAGTTAATAATATTATTTTAATAGACAAATTAGATGCTAAAAATTTTAGTTAGCTGCGTACAACGAAGTAGCCAATCAGAAATACATCTTTCATTGACTGCTGATAAAATTAACCAATCACGATCACCGTAGCATGAGTTATCACTCAACATGTCTGCTTCAAGCGTGTAATGTAAACACACCAGAAATAAATGTTCTATTTAATTTAACTTGTTTTTGGTACGTTAAATTTCAATTGATTTAACGGTGAAAAAAATGTAAACATTGTTTTGCGTTTTATTAATTTGCATTATTTTTGTAAGCCGAAAAATTTTTTTTTAAATCATTAGAGTTGTTAATGCTCTTTCTTTCGAGTGAATAAAAAAATTTTAAGAAATATTAACCTTTATGCCCAGTTTTATATGTTAAATATAGTAGGGGGGTAAATACACGGGTAAAATTGTGGTAACCAGGAAAAATTTTAATATGTTGCAAAATTTACGCATAAAAAAAAAAATAGTATGATATTCAGGAGTCTATAAGCATTCATTGGCCGCTTTTTATTTCCCCCACCCTCAAAAATTACAAATTAAATAAAAAACGTAGACCTTTTTGGCCTTTGGGCCGTAGCCTATTTTGCTACGTTAAATTTCAATTGATTTAACGGTGAAAAAATTGTAAACATTGTTTTTCGTTTATAATTTGCATTATTTTTGTTTAAGCCGAAAAAAATATTTAAAAATCATTAGGAGTTTGTTTAATGCTTCTTCTTTCGAGTGAATAAAATTTTTTAAGATAATATTAACCTTCATGCAAGTTTTATTATGTTAAATATAGTTAGGTGGGTAAATTTCGCGGGGAAAATTGGTGGTAACCACGGAAAACTTTAATATGTGCAAACATTTACGCATCAGAAAAATAGTATGATATTCAGGAGTCTATAGGCATTCATTTGCCGCTTTTTTATTTCCCCCACCATCAAAAATTACAAAAAAAAAAAAACTAGAGCCTTTTTGGCCTTTGGGCCGTGGCCTATAGGTGGAGTAGACCTCATAAAAAAATATTTCCCTAATATATTTTAGAAAAAAAACTATTTCAGACATATATTCATCAAAGGTAAGTATTATGGAAATTCTCGTGAAAATTGACCATTAATTTATTTTTCATAGAATTTTAAAAAAAAAAACCTTAGTTTTAACTTGTTTTGGCTACGTTAAATTCTATTGATTTAACGGTGAAAAATTAAACATTGTTTTTCGTTTATATTTGCATTATTTTTGTAAGCCGAAAAATTTTTTTTCAAATCATTAGGAGTTTGTTTAATGCTTCTTCTTTCGAGTGAATAAAAATTTTTTAAGATAATATTAACCTTATGCAATTTTATTATGTTAAATATAGTAGAGGCGGGGTTAATTCACGGGAAAATTTGGTGTAGCCACGGAAAACTTTAATATGTGCAACATTTACGAAAAAAAAAAAATAGTGTGATATTCAGGAGTCTATAGGCATTCATTTGGCCGCTTTTTTTTCCCACCCCAAAATTTACAATTTAAATCAAAAACTAGGAGCCTTTTTGCCTTTGGGCCCGTAGCCTACCAGGTTCGCTGGTATTTTTAGGCGTTACTCTGAGAACTGCGAATAACCCCACCTTTCTGGTATTGCGGGGTACTAGTAAAATCGTCGGGTGGCCTAAAGTCGGTATCAGCTAAAACAACGCAGTGCAAGTGATGTGGAGCGGCCACACCTACCATCAGCTCCTTACTTTACCGCACAGATCCCTGTACTACACATACGCTGAGTTGCGAGGCCGATATCGACTAGGAACCATGTGGTTTTCTAGCCGAACGTTCTAACCGACTGAGCTAACCCATACAATTTTTGTACAATTAATTTTATACAAAAACCTTGAACAATATCATTACTTTATCAACTACGATCAGCTATTTACGGAAGTTTAAAAGAAGCCGAGAAAAAAAAAGAACAAGTAAAAGGAAAACGATTACCGGTGAAAACTTTGAAAATGCACCGGTCGAAAAGGCCCTTAAGTCTCTTTTTCTTTATTTTTTTTCGCCTCTTTTAAACCTCCCGTTTAAATAGCTGATCGTAGTTTAATAAGTATGATATCGTTCAAATTATATATATATATATATATATGTGGAGAAAAGTAGACAAACACGGAATTATGGAAACTGGATGTTTATGTCGACGATACAACGTTTCGGCCATTTGCCATCATCAGGACAAAAGCCCAGTTCTTGCTATCAAAGGAGTACATTTTCAGAATGGTGAAAAACAGTGGGTTGTCAGTAGAGGCAGGGGTAGCTGACAACCCACGTGTTTGTCTACTTTTCTCCACATATTGTCGGATTAACCTCCTCACATTGCTCAGCCAACACACACAACACACACACACACACATATATATATAATTATATATATATATATATATATAATATATATATATATATATGTTTTTTTTCATTTAGAGAATTCTCTAAAGACCGGAAGTAATGGTAAACTGGAGGCGCGATATCCAGCGATGAGAGAAAATTTCCCTACGAAGCTGTAAGATTATTAATATTATTTTTCTTTTTGCATGGCCATTAAAAATTAATGACCAATTATATTCATTCACTTATTTGTTTGGTGGATAAAACACTGCTTGGTACATTGTGAGATTTACGCCAGTCAATAGTGTAATGTACTAAATGACAGGTTTTCGATCTTTTGGTAGTCGGGGCAACTTCTTTCTTTCCGGGTCGAGATGTGTATTTGGTCATCATATTGGTAAGTCATCGTAATTATGGAATTATGAAATCTGACTTGAAGAGGCGAAGATTGCTGAAATAAATTTATTTCTATAAAATAAGCTTTTCATATATATTATATATATATATATATATATTATATATATATATATATATATATATATATAAGATTTTTGGATGTTTGTTTTTTTAGAAAGCATTGTTGAAATAAAGTATATATTATTATTTATATTTTGCTGAAGGCAATTACAATGCGGTATCGTATACAATTCGATAATTATGAAAATAACCATGACAAGTGAATTCGCAAATGATCATGCGATGCTAAACATCGTACAGTCTGTTTCAACTTTATTAAGTTAAGTTAATAAAGTTGAAACAGACTGTACGATGTTCTAGCATCGCATGATCGTTTGCGAAATTCACTTGTCATGGTTATTTTCTATAATTTATCGAATTTTATACGATATACGCATTGTAATTGCCTTCAGCAAAAAAAAAAATATATATATTATGAAATGCTGTTGCGCATAAGTAGAAATAGGAAATAATTGCAGTTTTATCACTAATCTGATTTTCTTCTGATCTATATATTAATACGTTTGTTCCTTAATCTTTCCGATCGTTATCATCTTGCAACACCATCTGTTTAAAAAATGAGACCGTCCAAATTGTCCAAGATTAAATGCAAAAATGTAAATTCTTGTTCATCTGGTGTTCTTATCTGCCAAAATCTTATTTCTTATGAGTTGTCACCTGCTTAATAATGGGACCATTCCGTTTTATTATATAAAAAAAGAAAGGGAAGAAAAAGAACATGCTACACAGAAAAAATATAATAAGAAGAAAGAGAGTAGGGAAAAGATAGAGAGAGCAATACAATATTCTTGTTATCACTTCGTCGTGAATTGTTCTCTCATTTTTCTGTACGAAGAAACAATTTTCAGACCATATGACCTTTAGGCACACATTTTTTGCTAACCATTACGCAACGGCAGGTATTTACAGATATAGATATTTTATCTGGCACAAGGTCAGTAGTGTTGGAGTGGGGCTGGTCAGGCTTTATCAATCTTTGGCAAGCTCTGTCTGTCTGTCTGTCTGTCTGTCTTATCTTTTAGTTTCCATTTTAAATCTTATTTTTTCCATGTAATATGGTACTTTAATTTATCTGAAAAATGGGTCTGCTGTTCAATTCATAAGCGATTTAAGAAATGTTTAGATAAAGATATGTAATTAGAAAGAATTGGGAGGAGGAGGAGTTGGATAGGAAAATATAATGATGAAATAATATTAGACACGTTTTTAAAGAAGAAGAAGAAGAAGAAGAAGAAGAAGAAGAAGAAGAAGAAGAAACCATCAATTGAAATTTATTTTAATTTTTGAAAACAAAACGTCAACTAGTGTTACTTAGACATTCACAACTACCCCATCCACAAGGTAGGCTTATCTAATTCAGTTATTCAGCTTAGTTTGGCACAAGGCTACAAAAATGGAGCATCTATAAACGATAAATCTTAACAACTCTACGAACAAATTGGTCGACGAGTCGAGCTTTGCTAAACTCCCACGCTCCAGCAAATGACTTAATTACATGAATGATTACGTCTGTATTACGGGGGACCCACCAAGAAAACAACTTCCGACTTATTTCAATGGATGCTATAAAATATACAAAGAGCACAATATAATCATTTGATAGAGCAAGTTTTTCAGCTATAAAACACATATTTTTCCACACGGTCATCAGTACTGGCTATGCATTTTAGTTGGCGATGAAGAATAGCCTCTATGCGGTTTCTCGGGTGAGGTTTTCCTTAAAAAAATAATGCCTTCTATTTTATCATATTATCCCACAACGTCAGAGGCGGGTGTTGATATATGGTAGCTGAGGATGAACTTAAAGAGTTAAGGTAGTTGGGCATTGAGTTCAAAGGCGCTTCGTCACTGACAGTTTCTCGCCTATGTGATCTTCAGACCAAGCTGTCGATCACATAGGCGAGAAAATGTTAGGTTTGATGACTACATAGGCGAGAAACTGGACAAGCGTCGTTGACTCTGATACTCTATCCTTTATAATTATATATATATATATATATATATATATATATATATATATATATATATATAGTGTGTGGATGGTCACTGTTTCAGCTTTTGCTGGAATGGTGTACCAAAGGCAGTATTATTGGTAGAGTGCTCAATATAAATAGAAGCTGTTATATAATATAATAAGATAAATAATATAATGGTTTTACATATCTATTTATTAGGTGACAAAAGGAACATTCACAACCATATTGGTTTCATGCGATGCAATCATCACACATTCAATTCACCTTCACATACATACACACATCATTTTATCCAATCATACGCATCCCATATCTATTGAATTTTTCGATTTTTTTCGATTTACTTACATTTGAAACATCTTCACCTGATGATTGCATCGCATGAAACCAATATGGTTGTGAATGTTCCTTTGTCACCTAATAAATAGATATGTAAAACCTTTATATTTTATCTTATTATATATATATATTATAATTTAACCATGTTTCCTTAAAGACCACGGTATAATTTCTATTTTATAAGTTTCAAGTGTAGACATTCAAGTCTTCTTATTGTTTTCCGTACATCGGGACGCAGGTGGTAGAGAAAAAATGATCTTTTAGCCAAGCGCTTTCACACATTTCACTGGTCGTTCCCAGGGGGATTATTGGTTGTAGTGATTGTTTGTTTGGTGCGAGTTTTATTCGGTTTTTGGGAGGGGGAGTGTATACTTATCACTATCTCACTTGGTGAGTTAGTAGTGGGTCAATATTTTGCGATAATTTTGATTTGGGGAGTGCTCAATATCTGTCATATAGCTATTATATGAGAATAAATAAATACATATTAGTTATATATATATATATATATATATATATATATATATATATATATATTTGCATGGATTTTCTCGGCGACCCTTGAGTTTCATGCATTACATTTCAGCATTTATCAGGTAGGATATGCCTGATGAATGCTGAAATGAACAACAGCCGTTTTTTTTCACCATTATCTGTTATTTTTCAAAAAACTTAATAATCTAATTCACCCTAAACTATAGGGATTACATTCTTTACTTGCCATTTGGCGCCAGGGACACGAAAAGTAATTACCTCCCATGTCTGTAAATAGCTACCGTGAGGCATGACCGGCAGCATTATGGAAGTGGGGCAGCAAAGTTAAAACCCTCTTTTACCTGCCAACGTCAAGAGCAGCAACAACGCACCTGTGCTTCTGCCCACGGACAGGGGGCTTTGCGCCCCAGCAAACTCGTGTCGCATAAACACGATAACATGCTTAGCACGCAAGTCTTCACACTTTCCTTTTCTACTGGCTACATATCAAAGACTCAAGACTTTCTCAATTAAAAGATTCGTTTTCATATTAGGACATTTCACTCTAGCTCAGTCGGTAGAGCGTTCGGCTAGAAACCACAAGGTTCCTAGTTCGATACCGGTCCTCGCCAACTCAGCGTATGAGTAGCACAGGGATCTGTGCGGTAAAGTAAGGAGCTGATGGTAGGCGTGGCACTCCATCTCAGACGCTAAAATAATCTCCTTGGTCTAGCGCAAGTGAAAAGGGGATAGACTCCCTCGCTGATTGGCTGATACCGACTTTGGGCCGCCCTGACGACTTTACTTACGACTTTACTTACTCTGTATAAACTCTTCCTTGTATCTCCTGTCATGTTTATATTCTCTTCTATAAAGTTTGTTCAGGCAATAAAATGTCATTGTTATCACTTCGTCATGAATTGTTCACACTTTTAGTCCATATGAAGAAAAGATAAACAACCAACTAACGTTCTTCTTCTAACGTTTTAGCTTTATTGTTGCATACCCCTTTCCTTACTTTCTTACTTCTATTATTCTTCTTCCAGCGTCTCTTCTAGCGTCTGGACTTCATCTTGGGGACTTCGTGCCTGGTCTTCCATTTGGGGATTTCTCTTTATCAGAAGCCCTGTGTCATTGGTAGTTTTTAGATAATAACACAAGACTTCGATTTACTTAGATCATATTTTATTCTGAAATCCCCACCAGACTACCTGCGCAGATTGAGTCGGCCGCGTGCATAACACGACTTACCATCGTCGTGGCTTTGACCGATCTGAATAAAATCTATTTCTAATCTAAACCGGAAGAGGGTCTTCTCCACCGATTCTCACGGTATCCACCGGAAGGAAGGATAAGGACTGAGGTCAAGCCTTGTCACTCATCCTTCAAGGCCACCGGCTGCAACTTGTAACAGCCATTTTGGTTTCTACACTACTGTACATAAATATTAAGAATCTGATAATTATGTAACATTATTACTCAAGAACTATCCTAGTTCCTTCTTGTAATCTTCCATAAAAAATACATATATGCAGTGGGATTGAAAAGTAACTCCTTATTTCAAACTGATTATGATTTTTTTATATGCAGTTACATTTTTCTCAATTCTTTAATGTAAGTTCCTTAATATATGGCAATTTGATCTGTGTTGTTAGTTGTGGTGCTCCTCCAAATTTTGCTATTGTTGTACGTGAATGGCTGAATCTGTGGGGATTATTAAAAATAAAATTAAACCAAATAAAAATAAATAAAAATAAATAAAATTAAATTAAATTAAATATTAAAAAAAAATAAAAAGCTACAAATAGTAACAATCGCCCAGAGAGCCTCAGACCGGAAGAGCCCTCTGGGCATGTGCAGAACAACCTCGAATTCTTGTCGCCAAAAATGTATCTCAGCCGTTTAAGACTTTAAAGGAGAAACACCTATTGACTTACTCGGGAAATATTTCCCCTCAAAAAAGTAGTGTGAATCACGAATAAAAGTCTTACCCTAAGTCATCCATATCTTTATTCCTTTCGCTTCTTTTCTTAAATTCCCTTTCAGCTTACCAGCCCTCAAGAAGGAAGGATCAACTATATTGGGGTTTAGACACGACTACGAGCGAGCTTAAACCACATACCAACCACTCCCCCATAAATCAAACAACCAGCCACTCCCCCATAAATCCCAACTTGGTAATTTATGAGGAAGTGCGTCCCGGTCTCCCGCCCCAAAGACCGCTACCCGGTGACTATCAAAATAACAACCCCAGCTCGTCGTAATTCTTGTTTAGATATGAAGATGGATATATAGTTATTAATAGACTGAGATAGATAGATAAACAAACAAAATAATATAGATAGATACGAACAAATAGAGATAGATAGATATTTTCGACAAGTAAATGTATTGGGGGGGGTCGCTTCTTTTTTTGTCGTAATTCTTGTTTATTTAAACAAAAAACAAGACATTAAACAAACATGAATAAAAAAAATCTTAGTATTTAAAGTAATATAGATAAATATGACCAAATTGAGATAGATAGATAGATAGATAGTTTTGAATAGCTTGAGCTGGGTCGTTATTTTAATAGTCACCGGGCAGCAACTCTTGAGGCAGGAGACGCACTTCCTCATAGATTACCCCTAACTTTCTTAGGAGATGGATGGATAGACGTGGTCCGCAGGAGTGGCCGACCAGAAGCCTTGATTTAACACCCTGCGACTATTTTCTTTGGAGTCAATTGAAAGAGCAAGTCTACTCTACGAAACCAACGATTTTGGAAGATTTTAAAAGGACGAATACGAGAATTTATTTCTGCCATTCTACTAGAGTTCCTGGAAAGATCAGTTGATGCGATTCACGAGCGGCTTGAGAAGCTGGAGGCGAATTCTGGCGTCCATATAGAATTTTAAATAAAACTCCACGTTATATGTGATCATCTCAAATAATGATTCATAAATAAAGTATAATTTTTTAAATTAGGAAAGGACTTACTTTACAATTATCCTGTATATCTACTACATAAATTGCAATTCTGTCTGTGTTCAACTTAGTTGGCGCCTACACCAGTGATCCGATCATAATGAAATTTTACACACATGTTAAACTAATATTTAAGAACAGGACTAGCTAATTAGATTTTAATAGAAATCAATAATGAAAGCCCTGGGGATATCTTTACAATGGAAGAGAAAAGAGAATATGTTTCACAGAGAGAGAGAGACTGAGAGAGAGAGAGGGGGGTAGTAATAACGTTGAAATCAAGTAAAAATACAGTATGGATACCCAGGTTCGCTGGTATTTTTAGGCGTACTCTGAGAACTGCGAATAACCCCACCTTTCTGGGGTATTGCCGGGTACCTAGTAAAAATCGTCGGGGTGGCCTAAAGTCGGTATCAGCTAAACAACGCAGTGCAAGTGATGTGGAGCGGCACACCTACCATCAGCTCCTTACTTTACCGCACAGATCCCTGTACTACACATACGCTGAGTTGGCGAGGGCCGATATCGAACTAGGAACCATGTGGTTTCTAGCCGAACGTTCTACCGACTGAGCTAACCCATACAGATTTTTGGTACAACTAATCTTATACAAAAACTTGAACAATATCATACTTTATCAAACTACGATCAGCTATTTAAACGGAAGGTTTAAAAGAAGCGAAAAAAAAAAAAAAGAACAAGAAAAAGGAGAAACGATCTACCGGTTGAAAACTTTTTGAAAATGCACCGGTCGAAAAGGCCCTTAAGTCTCTTTTTTCTTTCTTTTTTTTTTTCGCCTCTTTTAAACCTCCCGTTTAAATAGCTGATCGTTAGTTTAATAAAGTATGATATCGTTCAAATTATATATATATATATTATATATATTATATATATATATATATATATATATGGAGAAAAGTAGACAAATACGGGATGTTATGGAAACTGGATGTTTAATGTCGACGATTGCAACGTTTCGGCCATTTTGACCATCATCAGGACAAAGGCCCAGTTCTTGCTTCAAAGAAGTACATTTTCAGAATGGTGAAAAACAGTGGGTTGTCAGTAGGGGCAGGGGTAGCTGACAACCCACGTGTTTGTCTACTTTTCTCCACATATTGTCGGATTAACCTCCTCACATTGCTCACACACACACACACACACACACACACATATATATATGAGGACGCGTAAAAGCATATGCATTATGTAAATTTTTTTTTTTTTTCTTAAAAAGAAAGGAAAAGGGTACCCTAGTTTTGATTTAAAATCAGAAATGAATTTCTTTTTTTCGAACAATGCTCCTCAGAGAAATATTACATTGAAAGATGGTAAAAAGTGTAGTTGAAGACAACAAAAAGGCAGGAAGCAGTAAGAACAAGGAAAAAAGTTTGTTCTTTTTTTTTTTTTATCTCTCAGAAAGAGAATTCGTAAAATATCCGAAACTTAAAACTCACGGGGGGGGGGGGGGTCGGAAATTACGGGTGCCCCCGTTCGATAAACTGAGGCTTGAAATGCCAAAAAGGAGTAACTGTTGTGACTGTTTCTGCACGCACAGGATGGGTTGAGTACGAGAAATGAAGAGCGACTCAAGGATTTGAAGTTGTAGTTCGCTATTGGAACTACAAAGGGACTGAGAACATCGCAGGATGGTAGGAGCGCGCACAAGCCGAATTTCTTAATAGGTGTTTGTCCTATGGTGGAAGGAGTATTTAAGCCTGCAGCTGTGGGACAGTCCACGTTGCCTGAACGGTGTTGTAGGGTATGTGCTGCTTGATTCGAGACTCCAGTCTCAAGGTAGTACGGCCGATGTAGCAAATCTCGCATTTGCAAGTAAACTTATAGATAAGGTGGCTTTTGTGATGAGGGGCAATACTATCCTTGAGATTAGGAGGAAACAGCACATTGGACTTAAGGACTATCCGAGGATTGATGGCATTAAAGCAACGATGGACAGACTTTTTAATTTTGTCTAATAGAGGAATGGAAGATTTGCCCAGCCAAGGAAGTCTTAGGTAGACTGGGCATTTTTCGGGACAAAGTTTCGGAAGGGTTGAAAGTTGCGCACATTTGTATCTTATAGTGGCATTGACCAAGTTCTCAGGGTAACCGTTCTTAATTAACGTAGTTTTAATAAAGGAAAATTCTTGTTGGAGTTTGGATTTGGAACAAATCATAAAGGCTCGATGAATCAAGGTTTTTATTAAGTTAATTTTACGTTGGGGGGGGGACAAAAGGAACCCCAACGTGTATAGGACCCAGTAAAATATATATATATATATGATTTTTGTTTTCATTTAGAGAATTCTCTAAAGACCGGAAGTAATGGTAAACTGAAGGTGCGATATCCAGTGTATCCGGCGATGAGAGAAAATTTCCCCACGAAGCTGTGAGATTATTAATATTTTTTTCTTTTTGCATGGCCATTAAAATATAATGACCTTCACTTATTTGTTTGGTGGGCTAAAACCACTGCTTGGTACATTGTGAGATTTATGCAGTCAATAGTGTAAATGTACTAATGCAGAGGTTTTCGATCTTTTTGGAGTCGGGGCAACTCTTTCTATTTCCGGGTCGAGATGTGTATTTGGTCATCATATTGGTAAGTCATCGTAATTATGGAATCATGAAATCTGACTTGAAGAGGCGAAGGTTGCTGAAATCAATTTATTTCTATAAAATAAGCTTTATATATATATATATATATATATATATATATATATATATATATCTATATATAATGGAGATAGACTGCATTTTTGTCTGAAGCCGAAACTATATTACTACTCAAGTCACAATTCCTTTAATTATTTACGTCAAATTCTCCATGATTTCATTCTTTTAAACCTTCAGTTATTAATAAAAATTGTTTTACATTATTAATACTGTTGATCATATCTACGTACTAATAACATGCAATTGTATTTATATATACAACAAAATAGCAATTTACAGTTTGAACGAGAAGGCTAATTTGCATATTGATATTTAAAATTTTATTTTAATAAATATGTGCTTGGTATTATTGATTTCTAATTGTTTGGTTTTTATCTTAAGAATATAAACAAAAATCTCGTAGAAAAATCTTTAAAAGAATTTATTTACAAGAAGAAATAACTGTAAATATATATAATATAATAACTTTACTTCCTATTTTAACTAAATAGTTAAATTAGGAAAATTTACCAATGAAAGAGGGGAGTAATGGAAAATGATGGAATAGTTAGTTTCAAAGTTGTTCTATTTTTCGATTATACCCCCTCTGTTGCAGATCTTTTTATCTGCATTCTTAGTCAGTTTCATTAGCCTTTCTAATTTAATATGATATTTTATTATATCAAAACTTAAATACTTGCACCCGGAGGGTGCATATATTTGCTAGTATATATAAGATTTTTGGATGTTTGGTTTTTAGAAGCATTGTTGAATAAAGTATATATTATTATTTATATTTTTGCTTGAAGGCAATTACAATGCGTATATCGTATAAAATTCGATAATTATAGAAAATAACCATGACAAGTGAATTTCGCAAACGATCATGCGATGCTAGAACATCGTACAGTCTGTTTCAACTTTATCATTTGCGAAATTCACTTGTCATGGTTATTTTCTATAATTATCGAATTTTATACGATATACGCATTGTAATTGCCTTCAAGCAAATATATATATATATATATTATATATATATATATATATATATATATGAAATGCAGTTGCGCATAAGTAGAAATAGGAAATTTGCAGTTTTATCACTAATCTGATTTTCTTTTGATCTATATATTAATACGTTTGTTCCTTAATCTTCCGATCGTTATCATCTTGCAACACCCTCTGTTTAAAAATGAGGCCGTCCAAATTGTTTAAGATGAAATGCAAAAATGTAAATCCTGATTATCTGGTGTTGCTTATCTGCCAAAATCTTATTTCTTATGAGTGTTGTCACCTCAGCTAAATAATGGACCATTCCGTTTTTATTATAAAAAAAGAAAGGGAAGAAAAAGAGCATGCTACACAGAAAAAATATAATAAGAAAGAAAGAGAGTAGGGAAAAGATAGAGAGAGCAATACAATATTCTTGTTATCACTTCGTCGTGAATTGTCCTCTCATTTATTCTGTACAAAGAAACAATTTTCGGACCATATGACCTTTAGGCACACTTTTTGATCTCGATTAAGAAAGGACATGTTTTTCATTTACACCGTGAATATCTGGTTGTTTTAACAGACTTTTTTTTTTAATTATAAAACTAACCCATAACCCTAACCCTAACCCCTAACCCTAACAAACAACCGGATATTGACGGTGTAAATGAAAAACATGTCCTTTCTTAATCGAGACCAAAAAGGGGGTGCCTAAAGGTAATATGGTCCCAATTTTCAAGCGATCATTGTTCTTCTAGATAACAATGGATACTCAGAAGCAACGTTAAGCCAACATTTTGGGAGTGGTTTTTGTTCATAGGCGTGTAAGAGTTTTTATAGAATAATTACTTTACTTACCTTGTATGGAGCTCTGATTGTTGGAATGTGCGTCAAACACCTGTGTACGTTTTAGGTTATTTGGTTGGTTGGATTTTACGGTATGTAAACCCTTGGGTTATTTTATTCCAAGTACGTTTTTATTTTATCTATTCTTGTTGAGTATTCAGTTATTTTCAAACTCACTTTTTTAAACACGTTTTTTTTTTTTTTTTTTTTTTTTAAATCTATTGGTAATTTATGAGGAAGTGCGTCCCGGTCTCCTGCCTCAAAACTTGCTACCGGTGATTGTTGAAAAACCAACCCAGCTACGATTGAAGTCTGTAGCCGAGGCAGTGTCACTTGAAAGTAAACAACCAACTTGGGGCGTTTTTGTTGTTTTTTTGTTTGTTTTTTTCGACATTCACTTACATATAAAAAAATCCAAAACGTTTATTTATTTCGGTATTTTTATTTTAATATATTTATTTCCAACAATCAATTACAAGTAAAAAAAAAAAAAAAAATCAAAATATTTAGATATTCTTGCTTATTTAAACTAAAAACAAGACATTAAACAAACATGAATAAAAGAAAATCTGAGTATTTAGATATTCTTTTATATTTTAATAAAATTTAAAAAAAACTATCTATCTCTCTAGTCGTCTTCCTATCTATCTATTGCTTCGGCTACGGACTTCAATCGTAGCTGGGGTTGGTTTTTCACCACTCACCGTTAGCAAGTTTTGAGGCAGGAGACCGGGACGGTCTTCTTCATAAATTACCAATCTATTTAACCAATAGATGAGACCCTAACAGGTACAGCCACTCCATATTTTTTTAAACTTACCTTTTTTAAACAAAAAGTTTGACACTAAACTTTATCTGATGGTGAGGCTCCAGAGCTCCAGTTCTGGAGAATGTGAAGTAACCTTTATTACTATTACTCTGACCCGGAGTGGGTGTACTTGTTAGGCTCCAACCCAGTGGTGGAACAAATGGGGGTCAGGAAGAGGCGCAGTTTTAGGGGGCGAAAAATTTTTGCATAACATCAACATATATTGCCTAACTATGAATGCGTAGAATTTGAAAGTGGGTGGGTGCGGGAAATTTTGAAAATTCTGAATCAATTTTTATTGGCCATTGGATGGGGTGCCGGGCCGAGCTCTTGTCCCACAGATCGCGACATTGGCACGTCACTGCTCCCATCTATGTTTCAAATAGATCTGTTTGAAAAATATTAGTTATTAGATAGGGCCGGTTTAGCTCAGTCGGGAGAGCGTCCACATTGGAATCACAATGTTCCTGGTTCGATACTCAGTGTATTAGTAGCACAAGGATCTATGCAGTAAAGTGATGAGCTGATGGTAGGTGTTGCACTCCACATCGGACACTAAAATATATCCAACTGTAGGTAAATAGTAGGGCATACTGGGCTCTTTAACCTTGGTCTAGCGCTTAACCTTGGTCTAGCGCTTGTGAAAAGAGGATAGACTCCCTCGCTGTATGGCGGATTAGGCCGTCCCGTCGACCTTACTTACTTTTTAGATAGGAATACTTGATACCATATAACTGTGTGCCAATTATTTTTATTAATAATAATATATATATATATATATATATATATATATATATATACCAATCCCACCACACAAGTAGGATGTGACACATAGTCAATTTCTTAAGCGGAGTTTAACATGTTTTTATTCAGAGTTTTCCTTCTCCCAGACTGATTGCTTAATCAAGGTTAAATAACCCAGTCTACCCTACTATTTACCCATAGCTGGAGGGAGAGTAGTTGGATGCATACCTTTCCCAAGGGTATTAGCGCTATGGGAAATGAAACAACCTCATCCATGATTTGAACTCGGGTCGACGTGTCCATTTTCTACGACGCTAACCACGCGCCTCCACAATACATGCAAAATAAGAAGGCAAGGTGTATCAACCATTCATTATTGTTTTTAACCACATTTTTAAATATATTTAACCAATAGATAGGACCCTAACAGGTACTACCACTCCGGGTCAGAGTGGACATAGGAATAATGACGATGAAGGAGTACTCCACACTCCCCAGAGCTCCAGAATTGGAACCTCGCCACTAGATGTTGAGAGCGTCATAGCCAGAACATTAAGATCCTCAGCCACAGCCTTCTAGCACATACATGATAAAAGGACACTTCATGTAGTGTAATAGTTAGCAAGCTAGATTAGCAGACCATTGTTATTGAGTTCGATTCTCACTGGGTGCACCAAACTTCTGGTCTTGTGCCACATCTAAGCTACGTTAAGTAAATAACTATATACCAAAATGGGCACCTCGTGTAGTGTAATAGTTAGGAAGCTAAATTAGCAAACCATTGTTAGTGAGTTCGATTCTCACTGGGTGCCTCATGCCTCTGGACTTGTGCCACAAGTTATGGTTAGCCTTCTAGCACATATATGATAAAAAGGGTTGGAGGTCTACCATAAGAGCAATAGGATCGGAACAGTCATATAGGTGCTAGGGCTTGACGTGACCACCCGTCTAGCCTAAATAAGGGCTAAAGAGGAGTATTGCATGTCACGTACTGCTCAGCCACAAGGATTCTGTCCTTAGGCATTACGGGTCGCCACCCACAGCCAACAGGTGGCATCATTGGAAGGATTATTACTCCTCTGTAGAGTTGCAGACAGAATTTCATATTTAACTCTTTGCCTACTTTAAACCGCTCACAGCGGCTCTCCCACCATTGCGATCCTACCGTAAACTTGTGATATCGGCTTTCGCACGGGTCACTTGTTTACGCTCGGATTATAATAATAATAATAGGACTTTATTTAAATATAATGCGTTCTGGGGAGAGGTGAGAGTGAATAGATGGTGAACTTTGAAATATCCACGAGAAAACAGTTATACGGCCACTTGCCTCATATCACACAAACCATCACACAAACTGGAGAAGCAGGGATTTAACTCACAAGTGACGTTCTTCTGTGGAAGCCAGCACATGGGTATGCCGATTTGCGCCGTCCAGCAAAGACATACATTGACCAGCTCTACGCGGACGCTGGATGCTGCGCAGAGAACCTCCTAAGGGCAACGAATTATAGGGACGGGTGCCGAGAGATTGTCATGTATATTCGTGCCAATAGCGCGACATGATGATGATGATGATGATGATGGTGTATTGGAAATTCCATAGTTAATTATCTCCCCCTGCCGCTAGGGGGAGAATCGCCAACATCGTATGTTGGCGCCAAAACCAAAAACACGACTTATCGCAAAGCAGTTACTGGAGGAGAGACGTAAAAACTGAAAGCTCTCATCACCAAGCCCAAAACAGGGCCGACTTATCACGGAGCACTCACTGGGGGGTAGTCACGTAAATAGCAGTCCCTAAACTTCACTCATCACTTATCCCCCAAAACAGGGCTTACTTCTACGGACCGTTGACCTGGACGGAGGCATGTTTTCACAGCACACTTTCGAAGGCATTGGGTCCGCAGACTACAAAGCTGTCACAATAGCACACTACAGAAGGCACCAAGACCAAATAGTCTACTTGAAAAGGGCCCATTCACCGTCATTGAAAAGAGCTGTTACCAGGACGAGAAGCTTCTAAAATAGCATCCCCCATTACTTATCACTGAACCGGTTACGAGGAAGAACGAGAAACGTCCGAAGAAACGTCATATCAACTTTCCAACAAGCAACAGAATACCCCTGTTATCACCATTACTCCAAGAACATTACTTAACTCAGATAATTCTAGTAGCAAATACCAATAAAATTTGCAACAAGTTCTTGTATTATTTGTCAATACATGTATTAAATTTCCATTGTGTGTTTGTCTTCTTTGTCTGACAATTTGCCTACAACTACGGAGAAATAAGAGCTCCTTCAAATCCCGTAAATACTCTTAGATGATGATGATGATGATAGGTAAGAAAATTTGGTATAGTCGTGGTGAAATTTTGGTAGGCAAAGAGTTGATACAATTCCGCTTGATTTACAAAAATAAATAAATAAATAAATAAATAAAGAGATAAATAAATAAATATTTTATCCATTCTTGATGGTTACTTAAGTTTTTTTTAAACACATTCTTTTAAACTCATTGTTTTCTATTTAACTCATAGCTGGGACCCTAAAAGGTACCACTCCGGGTCAGAGTGAACCTGGGAATAATCGCGATAAGGATACTCCACATTTTCCAGGGTTCCTGCGGCTCTCGCACGTGTCACTTGTTTACACTCAGATTACAATAATGATAAAGCATTTACTTATATAGATTGAGTTCTGAGGTGAATAGATAGCAAACTTCGAAATATCCCATCATACAGGTAAAAAAAAAAATTGGTTTGGTTTTATGGCATGTCAGCCCATTGGGTTATTTTATGCCGAGGACGTTTTCTTTTATACATTTTTGTTGGGTATTCAATTTTTTTTTTCAAACTCTTTTTTATTTTACTAAACACATTTTTTTTAAATTATTCATTTTAATATATCTAACTTATAGAAGGGACACGAATATTTGGTACAGCCGTTTAGAAAATTTGGTAGGTAAAGAGTTAATATAATTCGGCTTGATATCAAACTATATATATATATATATATATATATATATATAATATATATATATATATATATATTATAACCTAACGAATACGTCGATTCTAAAGCAGTCATTGAAATGTGCAATTTCACGTGAGATGAACATTAGTATATACTGTGCAATAAAAATAATGGTAGCTAGCCATTCCTACAGCATTTTAGATTTATTATTATTATTATTATTATTATTATTATTATTATTATTATTATTATTATTATTATTGATTTTGAAATACCAATTCATCAATATTTCTTTTTAAAAGCTCTTTCTGAATAGCCTTTAATTGCCGCTAACGTTAAAAAAAGATTTAGAAAAAGAAAAAAAAAAGAAAAAAAGAAAAGAAAACAATAAAAGAATTTAAAGATGATCTAACGTAAAAAAAAAACCCAGATGAGTAATTATAGTTTTAGTAAAGGCTAATCTCTTTCGCCTTTCATAAACCTTTCCCCAACATTAGACACTAGAAATCGAAGGATGGGCGCTACAGAGGGTTGGTTGGCTGGTTGGTTGGATTTTACGACATGTCAACCCTTGTTGAGCTATTTTATGCCGAATATATTTTATTTTATTCATTCTTGATGGGTTTTCAATTTTTATTTTATTTAAACTCATTTTTTAAAAACAATTTGAGAGATAGAAAGAGGTAGGCAGAGAGTGTAATGACAGATGCAGTGGAAGAAATGCTTTTGGTTTGGTTTATTGAATTTTACGTCATGCCAAATCTTGTTGGGTTATTTAATGCCGAAGACATTTTATTTTATTCATTCTTGATCATTCATTCTTTTATTTTTATTTATTTATTTTTTTTTTTTAGTTTAAACTCAGTTTTGTTTTCAACAATTTTTAACTCTTTTTTCTATTTAACCCATAAATGGAACCCTAACATGTATTTCCACTCCAGCCCAGAGTAGACCTGGGAGTAATGATGAAGGGGTACTCCACACTCACCAGAGTTCCAGAATCGAAACTTCACCATTAGATGCAGTTTCACGTTATACCCAGGACACAGAGATTGGAATGCTACAGAGTGATATTTACCAAGCTAGACTTCATACATCGGTTTAGAAAGTAATTTTCTGGCTGGCAACTGTCATATAGTACCTAAAGGAGGACAATGGAATCGGACGAGAGAATCGATCGAGACTTTCACGGACTTGAGAATACAACCTTTCAATCACTGATTACTCGCGTCACTGTGGTAGATTCAGCTCAAAATTCCTAGAAGTTTCCCGACTAAGGCAAGCTCTTGAAGAAGGCCGTAGAGTACGACAGCTGGAACATTGTGACTATGATTACAACCAAGATCAGGATGCTAGTTAGTTCAAAATTCCCAGAAGTTTCCCGACTAAGGTAAGCTCTTGAAGAAGGCCGTAGAGTACGACAGCTGGAACATTGTGATATTGATTACAACCAAGATCAGGATGCTAGTCAGCTCAAAATTCCCAGAAGTTTCCCGACTAAGGCAAGCTCTTGAAGAAGGCGGTAGAGTACGACAGCTGACATTGTGACTATGATTACAACCAAGATCAGGATGCTAGTCAGCTCAAAATTCCCAGAAGTTTCCCGATTAAGGCAAGCTCTTGAAGAAGGCCGTAGAGTACGACAGCTGGAACATTGTGATATTGATTACAACCAAGATCAGGATGCTAGTCAGCTCAAAATTCCCAGAAGTTTCCCGATTAAGGCAAGCTCTTGAAGAAGGCCGTAGAGTACGACAGCTGGAACATTGTGACTATGATTACAACCAAGATCAGGATGCTAGTCCAAGTGACAATTCCTCATCTTGGAAATTCAAACAAAAAACTCTGTTGATCATTCTGGCTTAGTCTTCATAAACTTTAGTAAACCTATTCCTTACCTAAAATATGTGCTTTTCTTTCTACTTTCTCTGTAACTCGGATACACAAGTTACAACAGCAACATGGTTATTTCCTATAACTCCAACCTAAACAAAGGGGAACCACTCTTGACTGATAAATTATTTATTTATTTATTGATCTACT
Organism: Doryteuthis pealeii; assembly: GCA_023376005.1. Classification (NCBI taxonomy): domain Eukaryota; kingdom Metazoa; phylum Mollusca; class Cephalopoda; order Myopsida; family Loliginidae; genus Doryteuthis; species Doryteuthis pealeii. The sequence continues at coordinate 13,090,362 of CM042168.1, read as the reverse complement.
AGGAAAAAAGAAGACGGGGTTAGGGCTAGGGCTAGGGTTTAGGGTTAGGGTTATGGTTTAGGGTTAGTTTAATGGGAAAATGAATAAATAATTTATCAGTCAAGAGTGGCTCATTTATCGAAAATCAATGTTGACTTTGAACGCGTTTGAAAACATTCATATTTGCCTCTCATAATTGATGATGATGATGATGATGATGATGGAAGAGGAGGGGAAAGAGGAAAAGAAGGAGGAGCTCTCAAAATAATTTTGACCAACGAGAAGAGAGCTCCTTTGGTTTGAATTCAGAGTTTTTTTTTCTTCTCGTAGACCGGTTGCCATACCAAAGTTAGAGAACCCAGTCTATCCTACTATTTATCCATAGACGGAGGGAGAATAGTTGGATCCATATCTTTCCCAAGTGTATTAGTGCTATGTGAAATGCAAAAAGCCACGTCCAGGATTTGAACTCGTCTCGCCGGGTCCATTTCATACGACGGTAACCATTAAACCACATACTTGTAACTAATTCATATTCACCCGAAGCTCCTTCTCCTAAACCGGTTGTCATACCAAGTTTAAAGAACCCAGTCTATCCTACTATTTACCCATAGCTGGAGGGAGAATAGTTGTATTCGTTCCTTTCCTCAAGTGCTATGGGAAATGCAAACAGTCGCGTCCAGAACTTGAACTCGTCTTGCAGTGTACATTCGGTAACCATTACATCACACACATCTAATTCACATTCAGCCGAATAGTCTTAGATTGATTCAAGTGTGTGGAGGCGCTAATGTGTAATGTTTATCGTCGTAAGAAATAGACACGGCGGACAGGGTTCAAATCCTAGACGGGACCGTTTCCATTTCGCATAGTGTTGATACCGTTAGAAAAGGTATGTCTTTAACACTTAACATCCTGTTGAAAATTTTCTAAGTCCAAAGCCCAATTACTATAACCATTTATTAAAAATGGGGAAAAATTGCTGTTTCATTAAAAGTTACCTGCTATTTCCCTTAAATTAAAGACTTCTAAATATGTTCAATATTATATTTAAACAAAGGCTATAATATCGGGTAGATTAGAAAATGAATGTGACTTCCAGTCGGGTGGAATGAGGCGGTACAGGACTTTAAGAGTTAACTATTCTCTTTCCAGCTATAGCTGAATAGTAAGTCAGATTGGGCTCTTTAACCTTAGCATGGCAACCAGCCTAAGAGAATGAAATCTCTGAATTCAAACCTGTTAAGCTTTACTTAAGAAATTGACCTTGATAAATGTATACAAGTATTGATTGATTGATTTTAACGGCATGACAACTAGTCTAGGGTTATTTCATGCCTAGGGGGTGAGAGAATAGCACACATTGTACGTCTATATTTACATTTCTTTTCAAATCCTGGACGTGGTAATTGCATTTCACTTAGCGCTAATACCCTTGGGAAAGGTATGAATCCTACTCTCCCTCCAGCTATGGGTAAATAGCAGGGCAGACTGGGTTCTTTAACCATGACTAGGCAACCAGTCTAGGAGAAGGAAAACTCTGAATTCAAACTTGTTGAACTCCGCTTAAGAAATTGACCCTGTGTCACATCCTGCTCGTGCGGAGGGGTTGGTAAATATATATATATATATATACATTTCTTTGTGTAGTTGTTTTTAAAGAGTTTTTATTTCGCACATCGTTATTTGATATCAAGTATTCCCTTCTAATAGAAATAATTTATCAGCATATCTAGTTAAACATTAGATGGGACCCTAACAGATACTACCACACCCGGGTTAGAGTGGACCTGTAAGTAATGTCAGTGAAGGGATATTTCCCATTCCTTAGATCTCCAGAACTGGGGCCTGGCCACCAGATACAGTTTAGTGTTATACCAGGGATACACCCCTTTTTGGGGGAAGAGGGAGGCTTTCCCTTATGCAGGGGATACAATCGGCGTATTCTAAACCCCGCCAACAGGGCTGCGTTACAACTATGCTTAGTTAAGTGGGTCAACCAAAATGAAGCAAAAAGATAAAATCAAGTGCTAAAATTCGTCGCAATGAGACAGAAATATTTAACAAGTTAACACAGGCTTATTGAGATAAAATTTTATCCGGGGTAAAGTTGTTTGGGTGGGTCAAAGTCCATTTTGGATGACCGGGAGATAATAGACGATAAATACCATTCTGGTTGACCGGTCACTTCACGATAAAAGTGAGGACTCATCATATCTAATCGATGATGTTTTACGGTGAAAATGATTTATCATTACAATCAAACATTTACAATCACATCTCGACTTCGAATAATCCATAAAGAGTTTATATGTCGCTAAACAACTAAACCAGACCATCATATATCGACAAAATAAGTAATCAACTTGAACAACGTCGCAATAGCTCTTAAATAAACATATCAAACGTTGTAATAATTACATTATCATACTGTGGTATATTTTCAACCCCCACATTGAACTATTTAGCAATAGCTCTTAAATAAACATATCAAACGTTGTAATAATTAAATTATCATACTGTGGTATATTTTCAACCCCCACATTGAACTATTTAGCAATAGCTCTTAAATAAACATATCAAACGTTGTAATAATTAAATTATCATACTGTGGTACATTCACAAGTCTTGCTAGTATTGAACTATTTAACAATAGCTCTTAAATAAACATATCAAACGTTGTAATAATCAAATTATCATACCGTGGTACTTCCACAGGTCCTGTTAGTCAGTAGAATTAAGGCAAACAAATTTTATTAGTTAACTAGCTTAGAAGCCGCCCAACCAGGCGGCAATTAAGTTACCGTATTTGACGGCATATAGGACGCACTTTTCCCACAAAATTTTGACTAAAAAAATTGCTCTGCGTCTTATACATCGTAGGGGAAGTTTGCGATCTCCCGTAGGCCTAGGCTAATCTTCTCTATGATGCTCACTAACCCAGCTTACGCTCACTACTTTTACCTACCCTAAATTGCCAAATTGCTTTTATACAGCTATGTTTCTGCTTGTATAATTCACAGCTAGACTATTTTCAACAATATATGCTTAGATACACTTTTTTTTCCTGAATCTGACCTGCTGAAATGGGGGTGCGTCTTATATGCTTGTGCGTCTTATATGCCGTCAAATACGTTAGTTTAAAATTAACATTTAAGATGTAATGGAACATTGGAAATACAGTTATGATTACAAACAAATAATTACAATCAAATTTCGACTTTGAATAACCCATAAAGAGTTGATATGATGTTAAATAAATAAACCAGGCCATCATACAGGGTGTCCACAAAGTCTTGAAACAGATTTAAAATTTTAAAACAAGTTTAAAATTTGATAACTTAAATTGTGTAAATGCTTTGAACCATATTACCTTAAGGCACCCCTTTTCAATTTCGTATCATTATGCATTTTTTTCATTTACACCGTCAATATCCGGTTGTTTGTTAGGGGTTACCCCTGTAAATTAAAAAAATGACCTAATGACACGAAATTGAAAAGGGGTGCCTTAAGGTAATATGGTCCAAATCTTTTCCTAATCTTGAAGTTTTATTATTGATATACATTTTGATTATTGCATTTCAACATGACCGCCATCTTTGGTGACACATTTTAAACCAGCGACAGGACTTTATGGACACTCTGTATATCGTCAAAATAAGCAATCGACTCGAACAACGTCAATATCCCTAGGAGGCTCCCGCCGAAAAATATGTAGCGTTGCTGACTGCGATGCAAAGTTAAAATCCATCCCAATATTATTTTATTATTCATATTCCCTTGATATATCACCTTAACCGCCTCATAGTCAGTACATAGGCATACTCGTAAAATCTGCCTTGTTAGATATTTAGATATTTCAAGTTAAATATCCTAAGGAGGCTCCTGCCGAAAAGTCAGTAGCGTTGCTGACTGCGAGGCTGTTAGTCAAAGTTAAAATCCATCGCAATATTATTTTTTAATACTTTTGTTCCTTGATCTTCCGACCGTTATCATCTTGCAACACCCTCTGTTAAAAATCAGACCGTCCAAACCGTCCAAGATGGAATGCAAAAATGTAAATTTTGATTATCTGATGTTGCTTATCTGCTAAATTCTTATTTCTTATGAGTGTTGTCCCTCAGCTAAATAATGGACCATTCCATTTTTCTTATAAAGATAGAAAGGGAAGAAAAAGGACATGCTACATCGAAAAAATATAATAAGAAAGAAACAAATAAACAACGAAAGAAAGAGAGTAGGGGAAAGATAGAGAAGGGTGAGCACGCGGAAGCGATAATGCTAATCTGTTTCAATCGAACATAATGAAAAGATGAAGAAGAAGAAGAAGAAGAAGAAGAAGAGAGAGAGAGAGAGAGAGAGAGAGAGAGAGAGAGAGAGAGAGAGAGAGAGAGAGAGTGTGTGTGTGTGTGTGTGTGTTAAGATTATTATCATACTTTTTACATATTAAAGTAAATACAATAACTCTTTAGTAAATATATCAAACGTAGTAATAATTAAATTATCATACTGTGGTATTTCCACAGGTCCTGCTAGTATCATTTATTATTCATATATTCTCTTGATACATCTCCTTAACTATCTCACAGTCAGTACATTAGTATACTCGTAAAATCTGTCTAGATAGATATATAGATATTTCAAGTTAAATATCCTTAGGAGGCTCTCGTCGAAAAATCAGTAGCGTTGCTGACTGCGATGCAAAGTTAAAATCCATCCAAATATTATTTTAGTATTCATATTCCCTTAATATATCTACTTAACCATCTTATAGTCAGTACATTTAATGTACTGACCAATGTACTGCATTAATGTACTCGTAAAATCTTAGATATTTAGATATTACAAGTTAAAAATTAGACGCTGGATAAAGGGTTCAAGACTTACCCCAAATCTTTATATCTGTTCCAGGGTTGAAGAACTAATAGCTGGTAGAAAATAATCAATATTTTGACCAGACTAGCGACAACACTAATTTGTTATAATACTATTACTAATACTAATACTAATACTAATAAAACATTCCTACTAACTTATATATTGCAGATTTTACTAGTACGAAAATAACAGGGTTGGGGGAAGATGGTGACCTAACAACTGTTTCAAAGTCTACAGTGTATATATAGACTCTACACACCCAGGCACCACATTTCTGGATTTAGAAACCAACGTCTTTATTGGATGAGCCTACTACGTACTACTGCTAGTAGTTTCAGTGAGAAAAGGAAGGGGCTAGTTTTAATGGCACTGTTTGATGTTGGTCTCTTGTGTGTGTATTTGGTGAAATATTGAATTTGGATGATTTTGCCCAATCAGGTGTTGAGGATAATTATATGCACAGAATTGGTAGTGTAGTGTTACTGTTGGCGTTGAATTCGGACGCCGAATTAGAAAATTAGAAAACTGCTGATTTGGACCAGAGAAAGAAGGTGAGGGGGGAGAGGGCTGTTTTGGGGGTCAGATCACGCTGAAAGCATTGGTTTCTGCCAAATCAAGAAGTTAAGCAACGTTGAGCCTGTCCACTACTTAGATGGGTGAAAATGTACGAAAAAAAAGTACCATAAGCAACCTGATGCCTAATGGCAATTCTAACCAAAGATTAATAAATAACGAAAAATAAGGGTGGTCAATTACGGTCAAGCATTGGTTTCCGCTAGATCACCGAAGTTAAGCAATGTTGAGCCTGTCCACTACTTAGATGGGTGAAAATATATGAACAAACAGGTACCATAAGCAATCTGGGGCCTATTCCCCATTTTAAGCAAAGCTTGGTAAATAACAAAGGGGGGGGGATCAAATTACGATCAAGCTTATGTTTCCACCAGATCACCGAAGTTAAGCAGCGTTGAGTCTGTTCAGTAATTAGATGAGTGAAAATGTGTATGAACAAACAAGTACCATAACCCTGCCTGAGGCCTACTTGCAATTCTATGCAGTAGTTCGTTTGGAAGTTTATTATTTTTTTTCTTCAAATGAATAAAACTTGCACCCAACAAACAATCACTACAACCAATAATACCCCTGACAACGACCAGCGAAATGGTTGAAAGCGCTTGATCCCGACGTTCGGAAACCAAGAAGACTTGAACATCTAACCTGAAAATCACAAAGAAGATATATTCCGTGGTCTTTAACAGGGCCTTGCTGATAAAATACATATATATATATATATATATATATATATATATATATATATATATATATATATATATATACGAGAAAGGAAATGAATCCGACGATATAAGTATAGATAAAAAGGATATGAAAACACACAATGCTGTTAAAATGAAAATATTTTATATCATATTTATACCTAATATTGAACAATATTTTGAATTTAAATTATTTTCTGCTTCTCTCTCGATGAGTACGGATTAAAAACAAGCTCTGATGATGATTTTTATAAATCTAAATATTGTTCAATATTAGCTATGAATATGACATAAAATATTTTTCATTTTAACAGCATTGTGTGTTTTCATATCCTTTATATATATATATATATATATATATATATATATATATATATATATATATATATGGTGATTGTAAAGTAACTCCCTATTGAATATTAGAAGATATATAACATGGAGTTTCATTGGTGATTCAGCCATTCCCGAATACCAATAGCAAAATGTAGAGGAGCACCATCTTGCATAAAATCAAGTCTTCAATATTCTCCCAAGTATTGACAACAGGCCAGATTTCATCTTGCATTATGATAAGATACCTTTTGGCATTCATCGTATTGAGAAGGATGAAGGGACCCACAGTCCTATCTGAAGTAGGATCCACACCGTAGCGGTATCTTGGGTCGAATCTTAATTTTTTTTCTGAGATAATAGAGAGTTACTTTTCAATCCCCTATATATATATATATATATATATATATATATATATATATGTGTGTGTGTGTGTGTGTGTGTGTGGAGAAAAGTAGACAAACACGGAATGTCATACTGGAGGGATGTTTGAGGCCATCGGCATCAAACATCCATCCAGTAATACATCCCGTGTCTGTCTACTTTTCTCCACATACTGTCGAACTGATTTCATCTTTTTACTCCCATATATATATATATATATATATATATATATATATATGTGTGTGTGTGTGTGTGTGTGTGTGTGTGTGTGTGTGTGTTTCAAAAAAGTCTATAAACATTACATTAGTATTTTTTTTCATAGTCTGATAAAGATTTAATTTCTCTCCAAACAAACAACTCTTCATTACAATGCCAGCGGGCTATTCAATTTCGACAAAGAAATATTTCTGGGAGAAATTTGTCTCGTAAACAAACCGTTAAGAATAACTCAAAATTTTCAATCAATAGTTGACCCAAAGTTCAAAGAAACATTTCTAAGTCTTCATAATATACTTTTAAGTAGTAAAGTAGGCGTGATGGCCTATTGTCGGTATCAGCCACCGACTTCTAGCACATCTATTCTATACATATGTAAAGGGCAGTTGTGTGTATATGTATGTCCGGAGGAAACTTTGAAAATAAAACAATTAACGACAAAGTAAATATATATATACACATTAAATATCACCAGGGCTTGGTTTTTTAGCAAAAATAATAGAGATTTGATTTATATTAGTGAAGATAATTAAAAAAAAAGATTTAATGATAAGGATTTTTTTTCATTTAATATTTTAGATAGTAGACATTAACATTTCTTTTCAGAATAGCTGGATCAATGCAAGGTCTATTTTTTTTTACATAGGGATTTAAATGGGGCATCCCACGAGGATTCAACTTACGATTCAGTAATAATGGATCTGCGGACTAACTTTAAAAAAATGTAGGACTTTCATCTCTTCATTTAACTTTTGACTCTTCAAGGAATCTTTTTTTCCTTAAGACTTTCGTCCTTGTTGTTTTGTATTATATGTTGAATGTTGCTCAGACAATAAAGTCTATATCTGTTACGTTATAACTCTTTGTTGGAATTCGTTGTATATATTCACCAGTGTTCGGAGGCTTTTCTGAGGCCTCCTAACGTATTATAAGAATGGTAAGAGTTACTAAAGTAAAACCCCTTTAATTCTTATACTGCTATAAAACAGAATTTAAACAGATTATACTAACATCTGACAGTATTTTCAGAAAACCTATTGTGAAACCTGGAGAGGGGCTACCAAATCGGTTCGAACTGGTGTTTTGCCAAGATAGATAAACTCCTTGCCATTATTTTGCCTTCTTACTTGTGCGAAGGAATAGGAATAGCGGTGAAAGAATCTAAAACAATGAAATAAATATAATAAAAAAACAAAAAACAAAGTAAATATATTGTAAAGGTTAGGTATTATAAACAAATACGTACATTTAAGAAGAAAGAGTAGGAAAAGGTAAAGAAGAGTTCAATGTTCTCTACCAGCATCAGGGTAAAAAATAGATTACTTGTGCGAAGGAATAGGACAGTAGTTTAACCAAACGTTGGGGAAAAAAACAACAACAAAAACAAAAACAACAACAACAACAACAATTTTAACAATGTGTTAGCATTATTGGGGATTATGTTGTATGGTATTGATTTGTTTCATGTCTATATTCTATGGTATAATTTTATTTCCCTAAAAAAAGAGAGAATATCCTCCATGTTGACATTTTCAAACAGATCGTAATAACATAACATAAATGTTCCAAACAGGTAAACTGTACACAATGGTCCAAGAGTAACCAAACAATGTTTGGTAATGCAAAAGGGAAATCTAAAGCTTTGTAGAAATAGCTGCCTACAGTCTATGAGGAACAAAATATAAAACAATGGAATAAAAATAATAAAAAAACAAAACTTGAGACAATAAATATATCGTACCGGTTAAGTTCAGAGAGATAGATTAGAAATAAGGATGGTTGAATTTGCTTTGTAACTTCGCTTGATTGTTTCATTTTTGCTTCTTGACTGATTCTTACTAACTTCTTCGTCTATCTTGTCTGGCCAACTTCTATCTGCGATTTTTTTGATTTTGTTTTTGTTTTACGGTATATCAACCTCAATGGGCCATTTAATGCCGACTACGTTTTTGAAATGAATTGGTGATAATGTTTAATTTTCTAAAGATTTTTTTTTTACACTTTTTGTGAATGGAACTTTTAGATGATTCTTTTTAACATATATTTTTGTGTTTTCATTTTTTTTTTTTTTTGAAGATTTTTAGATTTTGTTGTAGATGTGTGCATCTTTTATGTATCCGAGTAGTTTTTCTGGTTTATTTGGTAGAATATCTGTTTTAGATTTGTTGTTTGGTAGTATTTTTTCGTATTTGTTTTAGGTTGCTACATTCTGACTTTCTTCCTCTGTTCTTCGTTGTTGGGCTGGGCTAACCTGGCCATTGTCTTAATAATTTACAAACACTAGACCTTGTTTGTTCTTGATCAAGTTTTATTAGCCCATATTGATTATTCCACCGCGGGGATGAGATTGGACCCCGGGATAGCCGGCGATCACCCCGCCCTCCTTCAAAGTTGAGTCGAATCTGAATAACTAACTAAACAATATCACGTGTCTGTCATGGCGCACAAATCGCGCGCCTCTAAGGGGTCAAGGGTTATTAACAGTCACCGGTAATTTTCCATGGGGATTCTAAATCAACGGCCCTATTTCAAATATTCCTAGTTATAATGCTAAACTGAATCTTGGTTTTATATTGATATTATGACGTATCACAAGTATGGGGCATCCAGCGAGGATCAAACTTGCTATTCAGTAGAAATGGATCTTTGAGACTAGCTTGCTAACCATTATACAACAATGGATGCCTTGGTACTTTGTAAGGGCACGAGTCAGAGACAGGTTCACAAGGATTAAGAAAACAAAACAAAACACAAAGTTTGATAACAGGATGCTGATGGAATGAGAAAGTTGTGATACTTTTGCAGTCTATCTCAGCTGGCAAGAAAGTTGTTGACTACTGGCTTCACTGTTGTGGATCCCTGGCTATTTCTATCTCTGCTGATACTAACGACACTATCACCTCAACGGCTGGGCTCTGAACTGTCCCAAGGGCTGGAGCTTAGCTGAATTTATGTAAAATTCTATCCCACACCTCTCCAGGTCTGTTCACAATTTATGACCTCTCATGAATTGTAACATTGGTATGTATGACTGTTGCTATGGTGGATTTGATCTATGACTCAGAGGTCATGGCGTTGAGCCGATAGGGATGGTCGAAACGGGGAAGAGGTGTGTGCGGGGGAGTTGGGATTGCCTTCGATGAAGACAGAACAGCCATAGTTACTTAAATGACTGCATGCGAACGAAAACATCACAGACATAGGGTTAAGCTAACAGACTGCTTTTGTTATCTTTCTGCACAAGTTAACATCATAAGAATTGTGGATATTAGTATATGATCAACTCTAGGTCCTTATAATCCATTAATGCAACCATGGATACACTAACACTGAACATTCGACAAGGAAAGACAAAGAGCTAACTTGCATGAACAATGCACATATGAATGTTTAATACATGAATGCATACAACATGTTTGTTTAATTGTTTATTGATTTTAACGGCATATAAACTCGTCTGGGGTTATGTCATGCCTAACGGTTAGTGATACATATCGTGTATTTATATTTATACTTTTTAGTCATTGGTTTTAATAATGTGTTTATTATTGGGGATTATGTTGTATGGTATTGATTTGTTTCATGTCTATATTCTATGGTATAATTTTATTTCCCTCCAAAAAAGAGAGAATATCCTCCATGTTGACATTTTCAAACAGATCGTAATAACATAACATAAATGTTCCAAACAGGTAAACTGTACACAATGGTCCAAGAGTAACCAAACAATGTTTGGTAATGCAAAAAGGAAATCTAAAGTTTTGTAGAAATAGCTGCCTACAGTCTATGAGGTACAAAATATAAGTTCACAGAATGTATTGACGAAAGGGAAAGCACATGTACTTTTACCTTATTTATTCACATATAAACTCAACAACAGTCAATATAACAAGTTTCTTAGGGGCAGTACTTACAGTTCATATAACTCCCTCGTTGAGGGGGGTGTCATGTTGAGTCTGCAGTTGTTACTCCCTCACTGAGGGGAAAGTTCCTTCAGTCACAAGAGACTGAGACAAGAGCTCGTTTTACGAGGCTCACACGTTGGTACCAAAACCGTAAAGAGGGTTCTTCACCCAACCTGACAAGGGACGTTACCTTTTCTACTTCCTGTCCCCGAAGGCACAGGAGAGTTCTAGTCCCTACAGCTTTATCCCATTTACGGGTCTTCATAGCCACCATGTGGATTTATCTCGCTAGAGGTAGATAAGAATTGGGGTTCATTCCATAACAGAGAAAGAGGATGAGAAAAGGGGGTCTCGGTCTGTCACGTGACCGTTGTGTTACGAGGCCAACCGGTCACGAGATGAGAGAAACGATGTTTCAAAGAATTTTTTAGAATCCGTGTCGCCATTGTAATGGTTCAGTTGTTTTGTAGTTATTCACAGAATCCAGTTAGTGATCCTGGCCCTGTATGTTCCCTTGTGTTGGAATAATTTTGTGTATCAGGTGTGCTGGTCGTCCCAACTTAAGTGTATAGACTCTCCGTGGCCGCGTGGATCGGCCAATCAACACGCTCGAATACGTGGTTGGTTAACTATTTAAAGGCCTTCATGCAAAGGCATTTAGTTGTTCGTGCTTAACACTAAAGGACACAAGCGCTCTGCTTAAAGGATACAAGGATTCAACTTAACATTAAAGGATACAAGGATTCTGCTTAACACTAAAGAATACAGGGATTCTGCTTAACATTAAAGAACAGTAGGATTCTGATTAACACTAAAGGACAAAGGATTCTGTTTAAAATCTGAAGCACATAAGGATTCTGCTCAACGTAAGGATCATAGGATTCCACACAAAACGAATCAAAACGGCCACAAGAATATTAATATCTTATAATATGTAGAAGTCCAAGTCTGCTGTGTTCCTCTGGTGTTAATCCAAACAGCAATTGATTTGAGGACGGTTGTAAACGGTCTTAAATGCTTTCTGTCCTCTTAACTCATTGGCCAACTTCTACTGGAAGTACCTGCTGTTCTGTTCTTAAATTTCATAAATGGGAGTGATGATTTTGATTACATCTTATACCACTAGATAAGTCCAACAGAATCAACGAAGATACAACGAAATACACCTCCAAACCAAGATTAGATAACTCCTTGTTACCCCAAAGGCGCTTCGTGCGGCGTAATGGTTAACGAGCTAATCTAGCAGTCCATTAATAGTGAGTTCGATCCTCACTGAGTGATTAAAACTTCTGTCCTTGTGGCAGACTAAGCAAAACTTAGTAAATTACATAATGATTCACTTGGGTTCTTCGCGTGATGTAGTGATTAAAAACTTAGTCTATCAGTCCATGAATAGTGAGTTCGATCCTCACTGGGTGACTCCTACTCCTGGCCTTGTGCCACACTTAGAGAAAATTAGTAATTGACTAGATGTTCCACTGCTTTCTGGTTAATTTACGTCATATTGTTAACTGTTTGAAGGCGGTAAATGACACATATCTATACTCTAAAACAGCCATGTCAAACTGAGTAGACCCCTAGGACCGCATGGATTACATATGTATGTCATGAGGGCCGCATGGATTACATATGTATGTCACGAGGGCCGCATGGATTACATATGTATGCCACGAGGGCCGCATGGATTACATATGTATGTCATGAGGGCCGCATGGATTACATATGTATGTCACGAATGGCGCATGGATTACATATGTATGTCATGAGGGCCGCATGGATTACATATGCCTGCACATAGCAACTAAGTCTTTAAATTCTTCTTCTACAGAATAAACTGATGATTACTATAATTAATTTCTTTATTATCAACTAAAAGCCATTGAATACCTATTTTAAAAAGACAACTTTTTTTGTTAAAAAGTAAGGAAAAAAGACTATTAATGACCGAGTTCAAATAATAAAACGTACAAGAGTCACTGTCACTTTTAATTATAGCCATATGATGATTGAAACAGGAGAAGTCAAGAGAAAAGATTCACTCCCATTCATTGACTGAGTTAGTCTCCTCCTTTCGAAACTCCTTTAAAAATGAACGACCGGAAAAATAACTTTTAAAAACCTGGGGTATTGTAAAAGCGCAGTATGAGGGCGCAGTCTACGTGCGGGTCACACCTGTGCTTGCTGAGGGCCGCATGCTACGCGCGAGCCGCACGCTTCACATGTCTACTCTAAAAAGATGCTCACAATAGATACACCAATAGGTTACAGTCCCAGGGCGAAAAGTGCTTTAGTTTTAAAATCCGTCGGATGTAAAAGATGAATTATAATTTTTACGTAATGATTAAGATCACAGAAAGGGTATAGTTACTTTTCCCACATAGGTTTTTTGGTTTCGTAATTAATTAATTAAGTATTAAATGAGTGAAATACGTATAAAAACTAAGTAGCTCCGAAATTAAAATTAGACAATGAGATTACTGATTTTATCTGCTATATTAAAATCAGCCAATCAGAACCGCGTTTACGAAATAAAACAAGCAAATGGATGCACACAGTAGATTTAAACAAAAAGGGTTTTTTTTTCTTCGGAAAAAAATACAAAATATAATTCAAAAACATGAATTCGCTTTTTAGACTATGTCGATAAATAAAGATTTTGGAAAGGTCCACAAGCCTTAATTGCAAAAAAAGTTCTCGGAACTATTTTTAGACTAAAAAATAAATAAATAAATAAATAGTTTATATTATTAATTGAACTACTAAAAATTTTATTATTTCCTATCTAGTTTTAAAATTTTGAAAAATCAAAATGTTTCAAAACTTCCTTCTGTAATTCAAATTTATTAGGTGAAAGGAAAAGCTAAAAAATTTAAACAAAATTTAGAAAAAATAGAAATAACAGTATTTCGCATACATGTGACAACAAGTCCTATAAAGAAATAAAGACACTAGTGGCAGTACTCCGAGGATTGTATGGAGTTAACCACGAGTGTGGCAGACAGGTTGAAAGTTAAAGAATAAAACGAACAACTAGAATTGAATAAAAGACTTGTATTACATATAAAGAATTGCAAACTTTAGTTCGTTCGCGCAAATAATAATATTTGTCACTTAACTGGTGTATCCTGAGATATGGGGTATTAACGGAGCCCTTTGCTACGGCCTTCTGATAATTCGGATATGATGGACTTCTGTTTTGCGTCCGACTCCGATTCTGGTTGTTGAGAAAAAGGTGGAGAGACCCTTTTTTATGTCTGTCTCCGGTGAGGGCTGAATCAGAAGAGACATGAGTTTGCTTATTCGGCTTTGCCGCCAAAGTATGCTGGCTCATGATTGGTTGGTTTGAAACAAAGGACGATAACCCCCATACCCCAGAATTCTCAATAGTCCCACTTCTCAAAAACTCTAAATAGATGCTCACAATAGATATACAAAGTCTGATTAAGTGGTTGAACGTGTCAACGATGAATCACCAGAATTAACATGCCTTTGTTTACCCTGACCCAATTAACTGATGAAATAAGCCAATAAAATTATAACTAATTACTTGGTTTGTTTTGGATTTTCTATAATTGGCTCGAATGACCTAATTTATTGATGACCCAATCAACACGGAACTAGGGTAGCCCATTCCAGAACTTCACGGACATACGTGAAATAACTGTAAATTATAACTTCAACAATTGTCATAATTACAATACATAAGACATAAATAAAATGTATATGAATATATGAACAGTACTCCTACAGCATCCGCGAAAAGCGTTGGTCAATTAGTACTGATTGTAATTTTTGGAAAGTCCGTAATAATCCCCCTCAACTCTCTCTCTCTCTCTCTCTCTCTCTCTCTCTCTCTCTCTTTATATATATATATATATATATTATATATATATATATATATATATATATATATTCTACAAAATGCTGACAGAATTTTGCTGAACAAAAGGAGTGAATTAGTTTATAAGTGTAGACATGTCAATAGATTTCTCTTGTGTCATCTACCACCTGAACCTAATTATTCCCATATTTTACATCCCTCCATTTTTACTACCAGAGAGAAAAAATCTACTATTAATTTTGATTGTAATTTTTATTTGATATTTAATTTTATTTAGTTCTATATTCTTTTTTTTTTTATTCTTTATTTTATCATTTTTTGTCTTTTTATCGTTTTTTGTGAGTTTTTTTTTTATTCACTCACATCTTAATTTCACGTCGCTAAGGTGGCTACCGATGCTCAGAATAGTATTTGAGGTTTATTCTGTGGCTATTTACTGTTACCTTATATCTCCGTCAATTCCCAAATTTGAGCAATTTCATTTTTTGCCATCTAAATCGATCAGAAAAACCAATAAAATCGACACCTAAAATTTCCATGAAAATAAGTGCTTTTTAAAGCATAATTAGGGGACCTTTGAAATCTCATATCTCCGTTAATTCCCAAATTTGAACAATTTCCTTGGTACCTTGTTAATCTACACATTGAAATCTATCAGAAAAGCTAATAAAATAAACACCTAAAATTCTTCTTCTTCTTCTTCTTCTTCTTCTTCTTCTTCTTCTTCTTCTTCTTCTTCTTCTTCTTCACATTTTGATTTACGCTTTGATTCAAAACATTATGCTGTATACATTTCCTTTAGTATTATAATTTCGCCGGTTTATAATTAACAAAACCTAATTTATTGGCGAACGACATTCGACAGAAACAATTATCATAAGCTAATTAATAAGTTAATTGGCTTTGCTAAATAAATAATTAGGATATCGCCGCTTATAACACCCGAAATAAAATTTTACATACCAAACACAGAATTACCTCCCTTTTCTGCCATCGATCAACATGGTTATTTATGCCTGTACGATAAAACTCTTAAGGTTTTAAGGCCAAGAAATCTTTAAATACAGTTTCTACTTCCCCTTTGGAACGGAGTGATTTTTTGGCGTGTCCAGATGTTAGTAAAAATAGCAGTTAGTGGGTGAGATATCTGGGGAATATGGTAGATATAGCAAAGTCGGTTATTTACTATAAGTCAGTCATCGGGGCAGCCTATTGTCGGTATCAGCCAGACAGAGGGAGTCTATCCCCTTTTCAATAGCGCTAGACAAAGGAGATTGTTTTAGCATCTGAGGTGGAGCGTCGCACCTACCATCAGCTCATCACTTTACCACACAGATCCCTGTGCTACTCATACGCTGAGTTGGCGGGGGCCGGTATCGAACCAAGTACCTTGTGATTCCTAGCCGAACACTCTACCGACTGAGCTAAACCGGCCCCTTTATATATATTTACTATAATTCCAACATAAACAAAAGGGAACCACTCTTGGCTGATAATTTATTTATTTATTTATTGATCTACTAGGAAAAAAGAAGACGGGTTAGGGTTAGGATTAGGATTAGGGTTTAGGGTTAGGGTTAGGGTTTAGGGTTTGTTTAATGGGAAATAAATAAATAATTTATCAGTCAAGAGTGGTTCCCCTTTGTTTATGTTGGACTTATAGGAAATAACCGCAAAGTCTTATATTCCAAGTTAATCTGAGCTTTGGACACCCCTGATCTATATTAAACTGCACCAGGGCTATATTCAGTTTGTGCAATAAGAATATTAATTGTTTTATTTATTTATTTATTCATCTATTTATTGTCCGTGGCTAAAAAACATAAGAGAGAATCATTGGCCCATCTTACTTGTAGAAGCCCAATTATCGTCGAATTGGCAGACAAAGGTAGCAAGCAAGCTGTAACTCAAATAAAAATCCTACATTGCCACAAGTACAGTACATAGTGATGGTTTATTTATCTAAACACCATAACCCCACTAAAGTCATCAGCCAATCAGAACTCAGGGAATGGTATTACCCATATACATTACCATTTCAAAAAATAGACATACCGTATTTGACGGCATATAAGTCGCACGGGCATATAAGACGCACCCCCATTTCAGCAGGTCAGATTCAGGAAAAAAAGTGTTTAGTGTATTTAAGCATATTTTGTTGAAAACAGTCTAGCCGTGCATAACACAAGCAGAAACATAGCTGTATAAAAGGAATTTGGCAGTACAGGCAAACAATAAGCAT
This sequence comes from Doryteuthis pealeii, assembly GCA_023376005.1. Lineage (NCBI taxonomy): Eukaryota > Metazoa > Mollusca > Cephalopoda > Myopsida > Loliginidae > Doryteuthis > Doryteuthis pealeii. Next base: position 13,073,313 of record CM042168.1, on the reverse strand, counting down.
ACACAAGACATCTCAATAGCAGGAAATAATAATAATAATAATAATAATAATAATAATAATAATCCACTGGGAGTTATGCAAAAAATTGAATTTTGACCATACAAAAAATGGTATATGCATAAACCAGAATCTGTTCTTGAGAACGAAACGCATAAAATTCTCTGGGACTTTGAAATAAAAACGGATCACCTTATCCCGGCAAGAAGACCAGATCTAGTGTTGATAAACAAAAAAGAAAGAACTTGTCAACTGGTGGATTTTGCAGTGCCAGCAGATCACAGGGTGAAGCTAAAGGAAAATGAAAAAATGGACAAATATCTGGATCTTGCCAGAGAACTGAAAAAGTTATGGAACATGAAAGTGAAAGTTAAACCAATTGTAGTTGGTGCACTTGGAACAGTCCAAAAATGATTAGAAAAGGTTTTGGAAAGTTTGGAAATAAGAGGAAGGGTTGAAACCATTCAGAACACTGCACTGTTGCAATCTGCCAGAATACTCAGAAGAGTCCTGGAGACCTGAGGAGACTTGCTGTCACTCAGACTCCAGTGAAAGACCATCAGCTAATGCTGATGCTGATGTGAAAACTCAAAAAGAGTAAAATAATAATAATAATAAAATTAATACGGGAGGTCTCAAACTTCACTTACGATGTATAAGACGCAGGGCAATTTTTTTAGCCAACATTTTTGGGGAAAAAAGTGCGTTTTATATGCCGTCAAATATGGTAATTATTTTATTTATTTATTTATTTATTGTTTATTTGCTATTTAACTGTTTATTGTTTTTATAACAGTGTATATTTGCAATATAATTTTGTGATTACGAAACATTAGAAAGAACCACTGGCACTGAGGCATCTACACTTTATCAATTCTTACCTTGTCTGTAAAAGGCTTGGACACCCCTGATCTGTATTGAACAGCATCAGATCAAACACATAGATGGTACCTTAATAGGTACTATCAATGCGGGCCAGATTAGACCTGTGAGTAATGCAGTCTCTACTTTTCCTTTAGAACAGAATGTTTTTGGCGTAAAAAGTGTCCAAATGTTTGAAAAAAAAATGGTAGCCAGTGTGTGAGAGAGCAGGAAAATGTCTCATCATGATGGGATCACTGGTGTAGGCACCAATTATATATACACAGATAAACAGAAATATATATATATATATATATATATATATATATATATATATATATATATATATATATAGAGAGAGAGAGAGAGAGAGAGAGAGAGAAAGAGGTTAAGGTTGAGAAAAAACAAATACAAAGTGCTCAATACAATGTAGAGCATAAATTTATTTTAAGAATGGAAAGGAGTAACCTACTCGAGTTTCATCGATTGATTCTTCAGGGTTATCCAATGGGAAGAAATGCCATAGCTGTACTGCTTCAGTTCAATTCTTTTGATAAAGAGGTATTACCTCGAAAATTCAAGAAATAATAAAAAAAATACAGGTCAACACACAACACCATTGTTACCGTATTATTATTTTTTATTTATTCCAAACTGCATTGTGATAGCCTTCTAAATCAACCTCCTAACCAATATATATATATATATATATATATATATATATATATATATATAAAAAACTAATATGTATTTATTTATTCTTATATAATAGCTATATGACAGATATTGAGCACTCCCCTAATCAATAATATCGCAAAATATTGACCCACTACTAACTCACCAAGTGAGATAGTGATAACCATACCCCCCCCCCAAAAAAAACCGAATAAAACTAGCACCAAACAAACAATAGAGAGAGAATAATTGGGAACCTTCAAGAAATGTCGAAATGAACCCTTAATTTAATCCTTTGGGGTAGAATTGTTCTCATTCTGCTAACATACCGGACAAGTGTTAGAATCACCTAAAAATTTAAGTGCTCAACTCCGAACATGTTTCCGAGTTGAAACCTCTAAAATTTTAGAATGATTACTAGCAGCGGCTACTGGCGTCGTCTGGGTAGAGGGGGATTTTTAAAGTTTAGTCCCCGCAGATTCCATTATTACTGATCGTGAGTTGAATCCTCGTGGGATGCCCCATTTAAATCCCTATGTAAAAAAAATAGACCTTCATTATCCAGCTACTCTAAAAAAATTGTTAATGTCTACTATCTAAAATATTAAATGAAAAAAAAATCCTTATCATTTAAATTTCATTTTTTAATTATCTTCACAAATTTCAAATCTCTATTATTTTTGCTCAAAAACCAACTTGGTGATATTTAATGTGTATATATATATTTATTTGTCGTTAATTGTTTATTTTCAAGTTTCCTCCTGAATTACCGGGAGTAATGTGACGAAGGGTATTCTACATTCCCCAGAGCACCAGAATCTGGAACTTCACTTCAGACAGAATTACAATCTTATGGACCATCCTGTAGGCCTTTAAGCAAAGGTGCTGTCCAGTGGAATTGGTATCTTCCATAATCCTCTGGTTAAAGAATCCCTGGGTATCTGTAAGTCCCTCCTCAAATGATTGCGACGTAAACTATAGGCAAGAAATCAGTGTTTAACAGGTGTACTCAGCCAGCAATTTAATTGCCTGCATGATTATGGGCGCCATGAGACTAAGACCAACGACACCTCGGCTAGTCTATAAATCGAGGTGCACGAGATTGTAGCACGACCTTAATACTACTGGTATCCGGCGGCACCTCACACGCCGGTGTAATAGTAGCAGCTAGATTCTGGCCGACCATTGTTAGGGAGTTCGATTCTCATGGGTGCTCCATTACTTCATGGCCTTGTTGCCATATCCTAAGCTCATCGCCTCCTAGGTTAATACACCTATATACTACAGGATTTGGGCTACCTTATGCGGTTATGGTAGCAAGCTAGACTTCGCAGACCATTGTAGTAGTTCGATTCTCACTGGGGTGCCCCATAACTTCTGGCTTTGTGCCACTTCTAACTACGCTTTTTTAGTAGAATAACTATATACAAACAGTGATGGGGCACTCGTGTGGTTAATGTTAGCATAGCTAGATTCAGCGACCATTGTCTTACATGAGTTCGATTCCTCATCTGGGTGCCCCCATCCTTCTGCGGCCGTTCCATCTAACCAAGCCGTTAGTAAATAACTATAACAACAGACTGCGCCCATAACGATTGTAACAGGTTAGACCTAGCTAAGTTAAAAAGATAAGTATAAATGATGACCAGTCCTCCTTACCCCGTTTAGGCTTGTGTCCGCCATTTATGTGCTATATCTTAAGCATAATAAATATATACATACAAAATTATTCCAAACATAGAGTTTAACATCATACTCAGCGAATATTAAGACTACTCAGCCACCGCCTTCTACCACATATATGAAAAGGTTGGGTGGTTTGCCATTACATGGCTAAATAGGAGGTTTTGACAATCATTAGTTGCCTAAGGCTTGACATTGTGAACTGCCAATTAATCTCGGGTGCCTCTCCGGCCGGTCCGTCTAGCCTATAGTATTCAGGCCAAAGTGGGAAATGTCGATGTCATGACTACTCAAGCCACCTGGTGATACTTAAGCATCCCGGTTCGCCACACCACGGCCTACAAAGTGTATTGTGTATTCCTAAATCGCCCAAGCGACAGGACTTGGGTATAACTCTGTACTTATTTTCATTACACTAAAATCAACTAAATGCCTGGTAAGGCAGAATACAAACAGATATTAATTCTATTGTTTGTCGCTAAAAATGCTGATTCATACTTGTATAATCCAATAGTTTTGGGCGGGAACTTTGCCAGTGTAATTATATCCTGTCACAGAAGTTTATCCGCGCACAGCTTACAAAAAGAGAATAAATTTCAAACAGCTGTTAGTTGTCTGTTCCTTTATGGTTGTCTCTGGTAGCGCAGTAGGCAGCGCGTCAGTCTCATAATCAAATGCTCAGTCTTTAGATAATCTGAAGGTCGTGAGTTCGATCCTCAACCCGAGGCACTTACGTTTTTTTTTTTTTTTTCGACATAAATTGAAAAAAAAAAAAAACTTAAATTTTGTCGTCAATCAAGATGCTGCAACTTTTTTTATTGTTTTTTAAACTTTTTAAATTTTCTCAACGGTTTTCTTGCCTAAGTAATCTGAAGGTCCGTGAGTTTCAATCCTCACACGAGCATTCTGTTTTTCTTTTTTTATTTCTTTTTTTCGACCATGATTTGAAAAAAATCGTAGTATATTGTCTCATTAATCATGCTGCAACCAACTTCAGCGTTAGTACGATCCCACCTGGGGCAATTATCACAAATTTCACCACTAAATGCAGTTTAACATCAATTCCAGACACCTAAAACCCTAAATCATCGCCTACTAACTAATATATGATAAAAAAGGGTTGGGGCTGCCATAAGAGCATTACGTCGGGACAATTGAAGATGGAAGAGTAAATTTCAATTGTTCTATTTACCCATTATATCCATCCCTCTTTGGNTCACTACAACCAATAATCCCTCTGGGAACGACCAGTGAAATGTGTGAAATGTGTGAAAGCGCTTGGCTAAAAGATCATTTTCTCTACCACCTGCGTCCCGACGTACGGAAAACAATAAGAAGTTTGCATATATATATATATATATATATATATATATATGTGTGTGTGTGTGTGTGTGTGTGTGGTGTGTTTCAGACAACTAGATATCATTTCATAATCCAATAACTTACCAATTCTGGTACAAATTATCTCAATTTTTAACTGAAAGTTCCGCTGTTCCTCCAAATCAATACATCTATTCTGTTAAATTATGGTATCCCTACTTAAATCAGGGTAACATAATCACGTGGTTATATACCCCTTTACATGGGGTATATAAATGGCGAGGGTGAGAGAGATGAGATGGGTTTTTACTGGTTCTGTTTCTTAGGCGCCTATCTTCTTCTTCTGCAAAGCAAATAAAAAAAAATCATTTATTTTTTCAACATAATTGTCGGATTCACTTCCATTTTTCAACTTACACACACACACACACACACACACATATATATATATGCTCCCAATTTCCTGGTAGAGCACTGATGGGGAGACATTAGTTGAACTTTCACCGTTTAGCGTAAGGCATTTTCTCGCCTGTTGTTTACAGACTTGAGTTCTCTGGTGATTGTAATCCATAACTTAAGTATGTATGAATTAATTGATAATTGTAAGTATATATCAATTAATTGTTCGCCTCTGATTGACAGTCCCCGTTGGCCGTGAGGGAAAAGCTTGACAGACGAAAATTCTGTCGGGTTTCTCTCCCGGCTAGAGGTAGCTGTTAAAAGTCGAGCGGCTGATGAGATGTAAACGCCGAAACATGTGTCTGTGGATGACTGGTATATATATATATATACTATACTATACTATACTATAGTGTGAGATGGTCACTATTTCAGCTTTTGCTGGAATGGTGTACCAAAGGCAGTATTATTGGTAGAGTGCTCAATATAAAATAGAGCTGTTATATAATATAATAAGATAAATATATAAAGGTTTTAACATATCTATTTATTAGGTGACAAAGGAACATTCACAACCATATTGGTTTCATGTGATGCAATCATCAGGTGAAGATGTTTCAGAACATTTGAAACATCTTCACCTGATGATTGCATCGCATGAAACCAATATGGTTGTGAATGTTACTTTGTCACCTAATAAATAGATATGTAAAACCTTTATATATTTATCTTATTATATATATTATATTATATTATATTATATTATATATATATATTATATATATATATATATTAATATATATATAGGATGGGGTGACAAACGATTAACCCAAACTTAGTGGGCTAATTGGTGGTTTTACGGCATGTCAACCCTTGTAGGTCAGTTTAACAATTATGGTCTATAATTATATATGGTATAGAAAAGTAAAAGTCACCCTAAGCTAGTGTGACTCGCACGCGTTTGAGCCGCGCCTACTTGATGTTTAAACAACGTATCAGACAAAGAGGCCTGGTCAGATATGACCTTTTCTGACTCACGAGTAATCTCTCCATCCAAGTGTCATAAAATGCTTACAAGATCAATTGGTTGGGATGAACCATCACAGCAGCTCAAGCAAAGCCCTAGCAGCCGTATTAAAGTGTACTAGCGGGATCTTTGGATATACCACTGTATGATAATTGTAATTATTACAACGTTTGATATGTTTACTTAAGACCTTATTGCCAAACAATAAAATATGTTAAAAGTACAATAATCTTGATTTAAATTTCAACTCTTTCTTTCTTTCTTTCTTTGATATTGAACTATTATCGCAATAGCTCTTAAGTAATCCTATAATACTTAAATCATCATATTGTGGTATATCCACAGGTCCTGCTAGTAATAAATGTTTCTTTATAAAAAAAAAGAAAGCTAAGGATAAACCTGAGAGTAATGGCAATGAAGAGTTACTCCTTACTCCCCAGAGCTTCAGAATTTGAATCTCACGATTAAATGTAGTTTAACGTCATACCCAAGACTCTGAGACTCTCAGCCACAGCTTTCTAGCACATATGTGATAAAAAAGATTGAAGGTACCATAAACGCAATATGATCAGGACATCATATAGATACTACGACTTTACGTAACCGGCCGATTGATCGGACAGTATAGCCCAGCGGGGGATCCAGTGGCTTCGGCCCTGGACTTTACAAGGCCATCCCCCAGGCACAACTTGCTCGCTCGATTTAAATGGGCAGGGTTGGGTTTATTGCCCGGTGCCTGAGGCGCCCTCCTTGAGGGTGAATACCGACGGGGATCAACGCATTTTTTGCACCCGCCACCCATGAGTCACGGTTTGTGAGTGGTCTCACATTAATAGGGCCTTGTGCCTAACCCGTGCACGTGGGGTACGTGGTAAATACCTAGTATAGGGTACCCGTTGAGGAACGAACTCACCATTCAGTAGTAAATGTATCTGCGAGACCTTGCTCGCAAAACATTTCCTAGCAACGTATAAAGAAGTAGTTCTTCTTTTTTGGTCCTCCTGCTTCTTAACGCGACAAATCATTGAAGTTTAGCGTGACATACAAAAACATAGATTTTATGTTTTATAGTTCAAGAAATAAAGCAATGAAAAACCTTCTATAAGTTTGCCCATTTGTAACTGAATCCTTGGTGTTAAGTCGCACTGACAGAAAACTTTAAGATTTTCCTGTTCAACACTGAAATGCAATTACATACAGCTGTCGGTCCATTGGCCACGATAGGATTGCACGGACACACGCACACAGAGACACGCACACAGAAAACAAACAAACATGTTTAGCATGCATAGTCTCGGTAGCGCAGTAGGCAGCGCGTCAGTCTTCTAAACGAGTTGATCCTGAGTTCGATCTTCGCCCGAGGAATATATTATTTTTTTTTTTTTGGCTTTTGGTGTTGTTCCTATTTCGACCAAAACACTGACTCTAAATTGTTTATTTTTGTTGTTTTTACACACACAGACCACACACAACAGCTCTGTTTCAAATCTTTTTATTTGCATTCTTATTTAGTTTCATTAGCCTTTCTAATTTAATATAATATATTTTATATTAAAACTTAAATATATGCAGCCGGAGGGTGCATATACTACTACTACTACTACTACTAATAATAATAATAATAATAATAGTATTTAAAAAACGCCGGATAAATGACATCAATATTACTAGGGAGCAAACTAATATAAATATCCTGGTAATAGGCTGTCCGCTCACAGCTTACAAAAAGCTGTTAGAGATCATAGCTATATAGTTGTCTCGGTAGCGCAGTAGGCAGCGCGTCAGTCTCATAATCAAACAATTCGTCGCTGAGTAATCTGAAGGTCGTGAGTTCGATCCTCACCCGAGGCATTACATTTTTTTCTTCTCTTATTGATATTATTTGGAAAAAATTATCGCATTAAGATGCTGCAACTTTTTTTTTTTTTTTTTTTTTTTTTTTTTTTCATTTTTCAACAGTTTTCTTCTCTAAGTAATCTGATGGTTGTGAGTTCGTTCCTCATCTGGGGCACTGCTTTTTCTTTCTTTTTTACATGACTTAACTGCTGTTAGTAAAGCAACAGTCGTCAGTTCTCGTGGTAATGCAGTAGACAGCGCGACAGTCTCATAATCAAGCTCTCACCGCTGAGTAATCTTAAGGTCATGAGTTCGATCTTCCCCAAAGGCATACTCCTTTTTTCGACATGACTTGAAAACAAAATTTTGCCGCAGCAAGAATGCTGTAACTTATTTTTAGTTTTTCAGCATTTGTTTTCTCTGAATAATCTGAAGGTCGTGAGTTCGATTCTCACCTGAGGCATTCTGTTTTGTTTTTTCTGTTTTTTTTTTCTTTTCTTTCTTTCTTTTCTTTTTTCTCTCGACATGATTTGGAAAAATGATATATTGATTCATCAACATGCTGCAACTCACTTACGTGAATTCGATCCTCACCCGGGGCAGTATAGACTTCACCACTAAATGCAGTTTAACGTCGTACCCAGGACACTAAAACCGTCAATGATCGCCTACTAGCGCATATATGATAAAAAGGGTTGGGGGGTTGCCATAAGAGCAATACGGTCGGGACAATTATATAGGTGCTAAGGGCTTGACATGGCCAGCCGATTGATCAGGTCGGGCCTCACCGACCACTCGTTCAGACCAAGTAAGGGCCAAGAGGAGTGTTGCCAGCCACGGCCAACAAGTGGACCCATTGGTGCTAGTGGGGAGTCTCAACCCTCTGCAGAGGTGCAGTCGGCGTATTCTACCGCTGCATTCGACAAGTTTGGTAACTTCAATGGCACCAAATTATTATTATTATTATTATTATTATTATTATTATTATTAGTAGTAGTAGTAGTAGTAGTAGTAGTAGTAGTAGTAATAATAATAATAATAATAATAATAATAATAATAACTTGCCAACTGGTGGATTTTGCAGTGCCAGCAGATCACAGGGTGAAGCTAAAGGAAAATGAAAAAATGGACAAATATCTGGACCTTGCCAGAGAACTAAAAAAGTTATGGAACATGAAAGTGAAAGTGATACCAATTGTAGTTGGTGCACTTGGAACAGTCCCAAAAGGATTAGAAAAGGGTTTGTAAAGTTTGGAAATCAGAGGAAGGATTGAAACCATTCAGAACACTGCACTGCTGCAATCTGCCAGAATACTCAGAAGAGTCCTGGAGACCTGAGGAGACTTGCTGTCACTCAGACTCCAGTGGAAGACCATCAGCGGATACTGATGTGAAAACTCAAGAGGAGATAATAATAATAATAATAATAATAATAATAATAATAATAATAATAATAATAATAATGTATTTTAAAAAAACGCCGTAGAAACGACATCAATATTAATAGGGAGCAAACTAATATAAATATCCTATAACTCAGTTGTACGCTCACAGCTTACAAAAAAGAGAACAATGTTGAAAAGTTGTTAGTGAGACAGTTTATATGGTTGTCTCGGTAGCGCAGTAGGCAGCGCGTCAGTCTCATAATCAAACATACTCGTAGCTGAGTAATCTGAAGGTCGTGAGTTCGATCCTCACCCGAGGCATTAGTTTTTTTTAGTTTTTTTGAAAAAAAAAAAAGAATATTTTATCGCATTAAGATTTTTTTTTTTTTTTCATTTTACACAGTTTTTTTTTCTCTAAGTAATCTGATGGTTGTGAGTTCGATCCTCATACGGGGCACTGCCTTTTCTTTCTTTTTTACATGACTGCTGTTAGTAAAATTATAGTCAACATTTGTTTTGGTAACGCAGTAGGCATTTCTCATAATCAAGCTCTCATCGCTGAGTGAAGATCGTGAGTTCGACCATACCTCACCAGCAATGCATTCCTGTTTTTCCTTCTTTCTTTTTTTCGACATGACTTGAAAACAAAATTATATTTTGCCGCATCAAGAATGCTGCATTTTTTTTTTTTTTAGTTTTTTTTTTTTTTTTTTTTTAGTTTTTCGGTACTTGTCTTCTTCTCTGAGTGATTTGAAGATCGTGAGTTCGATCCTCACTCGAGTTACTGCTTTTTGTTCTTTTTTTTTTCAATACGAGGTTCCAATTCCTCCAGTTTTTTTTCCAAACTTCTGGGTATCGTTTCAAGGCTGGTTGGTTGTTTGGTTGGATTTTACGGCATGTCAACCCTTGTTGGGTTATTTCATGCAGTGGTTGGTTGGTTGGATTTTACGGCATGTCAACCCTTAACAGGTATTACCACTCCGGGTCAGATTGAACTTGGGAATAATGACAATGAACATGTACTCCACACTCCCCAAAGTACCAGAATTGGAACCTCACATCTTGATACAGTTTAACCCCATACCCAGGACACTAAAACCCTCAGTCACCGCCTTCAAGCACCTATATGATAAAAAGAGATGAGGGGTGTTTGCCATAAGAACAATTGTGTCGGGAGAATTATATAGATGCTCTAGGGCTTGACGTGACCAGCTGATTGATCGGAAGGGGCCTCTCCGACCGCCGTCTAGCCCAAGTAAGGGCCAAAGTGGAGTGTTGCATGTCATGGACTGCTCAGCCACCAAGATCCCGTCCTTAAGGATCACGGGTCGTCACCCATGGCCAACAGGTGGCCCCATTGGTGGTAGCGGTGGATTCTTACCCCTCTCTAGACACCTACTACATTTGGTATCTACCTAATTATCGTGGTCCACATTTTTTTCTCTCGTGAGGTATTATTATTATTATTATTAGTAATAATAATAATAATAATAATAATAATAATAATAATAATAGTATTTTTTTAAAAATGCTGGAGAAACGACATCCATATCACTGGGGGAACAAAGTGGTATAAATATATCCTATAACTAGGTTGTCAGTTCGCAGCTTACAAAAATAGAATTGTTAAAACGCTATTATGGGCCGGTTTCTTCAGTTGTCTCGGTAGCGCAGTAGGCAGCGCGTCAGTCTCATAATCAAACATGTTCAACGCTGAGTAATCTGAAGGTCGTGAGTTCGATCCTCACCCGAGGCATAAAGTTTTTCTCTTTTTTTTCCTTTTTCAGACGACTGAAAAAATTTGTTTATATATTTTGTTGCACCGAGATGCTGCAAACTTATTTTAGTATTTCAACAGTTGTATTCTCTGAATAATCTGATGGTCGTGAGTTCGATCCTTCCTCACCTGAGGCTCTGCTTTTTCTTTCTTTCTTTTTTTTATTTTTAAGTTGACGTGACTTAACTACTCATAAAAATCAATTTGCAAAGTAGGCATGGTAAAAAAATATTAAATTCTGACTAGCAGGACCTGTGGATATACCACAGTATGATAATTACAACGTTTATTTTAGAGCTATTGCAAAATTGTTCAAAATGTAAAAACTTTAAATCTTGATTTCCGGCCCAACTTAGAATCTAAGTCCGGTTTTTGTTTTTTGTTTTTTTGTCTGCAAATCGTCCCGACATTGCCAAAATATATTCTGTAATTCACAATTTCAATATTACAATAAAACAAACATGTAAATTCTGTTTTTTTTTTTTTTTTTTTTTCGAATTCATATTAATTTTACGTTGGACGACGCGAGAGCATTTGGAATGTTTCATTTTTTAAATTGGTTGAAATAAAAGGTGACAAATGAGAAATCTGCGATTAAGTAACACCAGATAATCTGGCAATTTGGACTGTCTCATTTTTAATTCGAGGGTGTTGCTGGTTGATAACGGACGGAAGATTTAGGAACAAGTGTTTTATTATATATATTTACCAACCCCATCCGCACGCAGCAGGATGCGCCACAATGTCAATTTCTTGAGCGGAGTTTAACAAGTTTGAATTCAGAGTTTTCCTTCTCCTAGACTGGTTTCCTTACCAAAGCTGAAGAGCTCAATCTGCCCGACTAGTTACCCATAGCTGGAAGGAGTATAGTTTGATTCATACCTTTCCCAAGGGTATTAGCGCTATGCGAAATGCAAACAGTTTTGTCTAGGATTTGAACTCGGGACGACGAGTACATTTCTTATGACTCTAATCATTATGCAACGGGCCTATTAATATTGAGATTCTTGCTAGAAATGCTGATTCATACTTGTATAATCCAATAGTTTGGGGGCGGGAACTTTGCCAGTGTAATTATGTCCTGTCACGAAGTTATCCGCGCACAGTTTACAAAAAGAGAATAAATTTTAAGAAACTGTTAGTTAAACTATCGTTCATCGTTGTCTCGGTAGCGCAGTAGGCAGCGCGTCAGTCTCATAATCAAAATATCTTCGCTGAGTCATCTGAAGGTCGTGAGTTCGATCCTCACCCGAGGCATTCTGTTTTTTTTTTTGTTGTTGTTTTTTTCGGCATGATTTGAAAAAAAGAATTGTCTCATCAAGTTGCTGCAACTTATCTTTGATTTTTCAACACTTGCCCTCTGCGGGTAATCAAATAATAGTATTTTTTTTTTAATGGTGTATAAACGACATCCATATCACTGGGGGAGCAAGATGATATAAATATATCCTGTAACTCGGTCGTCTGCTCACAGCTTACAAAAAAAGAATAGTTAAAAACCTATTAGTAGAACCGCTTACTTCAGTTGTCTCGGTAGCGCAGTAGGCAGCGCGTCAGTCTCATAATCAAACAATCTTATCGCTGAGTAATCTGAAGGTCGTGAGTTCGATCCTCACCCGAGGCATAACGTTTTTATTTCCTTTTTCCGACGACTGAAAAAAAAATTGTATATATTTTGTCGCATCGAGGAGCTGCAAGCTTATTTTAGTTTTTCAACACTTTTCTGAATAATCTGATGGTCGTGAGCTCGATCGTCAACCGAGGCACTGCTTTTTCTTTCTTTGTTATCGCTTCAATTAAGAGCTGTTAGTTGTCCATATACAGTTTACAAAAAGGGGAAAATATTAAATAAGTTGTTAGTTCGGCTGCTTGTATCGTTGTCTCGGTAGCACTCAATGCTGAGTAATCTGAATGTCGTGAGTTCGATCCTTACCCAAGGCATTACGATCTTTTTTCCGACATGACTGAAAGAAAAAATTATATGTTATAGCAAATTCAGTTTTAGTTTTAGAATACGTCTTTTCTGAATAATCCGGTAGTTGTGATTTCGAACCTCACCCGAGTCATTGTTGTTGTTTTTTTTGTTTTTTGTTTTTTGTTTTTTTCCTCGACCTAACTGAACAGCTGTTAGTGAGTACAGTAGACAACGCGCGACTTGTAATATTATACTCACCGCTGAGTAATCTGAAGGTTGTGAGTTCGATCGTTACCAGAGGCAATTAAAAAAAATTTTTTTTTGAGATGATTTGAAGAAGAAAAATGGTTACATCGAACTTAATGGACCTAAATTCCATCATCGTATGTCACCCCGCCGAAAGAAGAAAAAAAATACCAAAAATCAGGAAATTAACCGAATTTGATGAAATTTTCAGTGTTGCTATATTAATGAATAAAAGACACAATACACCAGTTAACTTTGAACCACATATCTTTGAGAATCTGTGTTACCTCAAAGATATGTGGTTCAAAGTTAACTGACCTGAAAAAATGTAAAATTTAAGGGAAATTTGATAGGAATTTAAGGGAAATTTGATAGAAATTTAAGGGAAATTTGATAGAAATTTAAGGGAAATTTGATAGGAATTTAAGGGAAATTTGATAGGAATTTAAGGGAAATTTCTATCAAATTTCCCTTAAATTTCTATCAAATTTTTCTTAAATTTCCTATGACGATAACCATTACACGACGCGATCCTCCAAAGCAGGTAAATTGTACACAATGCTCCAAAGAGCAACCAAACAATGTTTGGTTAAAAAAAATGATGGTAATGTAAAGTTTTATCCCACTTACGTTTGAATGGTCATCCAAGTAGCCACCACGTGACAGTATGATTTATCTCGCTGGAGAGAGACAACAACAACCAGGTGAGAATACTTCTCTATATAATCATGACCAAAAAAAGAGGATGAGAAAGAGGGTCTCGTTTCTCATGTGACCAACCGCCACGAAATGAAAGAAGCGATGTCCCAAGAGATCAAATATGAGACACCGAAATGAAATAACTCCTTGTTATCCTACAATGTCAAAAATGGAGGTAGTTGGTGTAATGGGTAAAGGCGTAAGAAATGGACTCGGCGACCCGAGTTTTGTAACGTAGTCCGAAATCAGAGTCAAACGTTTGAACTAGAGATACACAAAAATTCGTCTGCTTTTAATTTTAAAAACGAATTAAAATTAATTAAATCGATTATTTGAAGACAAATGTTTTTCTAAGTCGAAAAGTAGTAAAACCAGTAGGAATTAAAAATAAGAAATAAAAAAAGCAAAATAATATTACACGTATAATTTATTTTTGATACATCTAAAACTATTTTATCGGTCAATTTTAATGAAATATATTCTAAGATATATATAAAAAAAGAACATTTATCATGGTCCACATTACATTTAATTTGATTTGTAAATTGTGTAGCGGCGACTAAAGGGATTGACCAGGCAACTATCTGATCATGAGTGGGGACTCGTGGTAAGATTCCTGTCAGACCTGTTGGCTTCAGTGGAGAGACACGGCTATCCATACAAGTCTGACGAGAGAGAGGGAGAGAGGGAGAGAAATTGGTGATTGTCTCGTCTCGGTAGCGCAGTAGGCAGCGCGTCAGTCTCATAATCAAAGTTAAATCATTGAGCGATCTGAAGGTCGTGAGTTCGATCCTCACCCGAGGCATTGGTTTTTTTGTTTTTCTTTCGACCAAAAGCCTGACTCTTAACCGTTTATTTTAGCTGTTTAATGAGAGAAAGTAAAGTTTTTGAAGAGGTATTTGAAATTGGTTCTGGTCTCGGCTCCGTAGCGCAGTAGGCAGCGCGTCAGTCACATAATCTAAGTTAAATCAGTGAGCGATCTGAAGGTCGTGAGTTCGATCCTATCCCGAGGCATTGGTTTTTTTGTTTTTCTTTCGACCAAAAGCCTGACTCTTAACCGTTTATTTTAGCTGTTTAATGAGAGAAAGTAAAGTTTTGAAGAGGTATTTGAAATAGCTTGTTGTCTCGTCTCGGTAGCGCAGTAGGCAGCGCGTCAGTCTCATAATCCAAGTTAAATCAGTGAGCGATCTGAAGGTCGTGAGTTCGATCCTCACCCGAGGCATTGGTTTTTTGTTTTTCTTTCGACCAAAAGCCTGACTCTTAACCGTTTATTTTAGCTGTTTAATGAGAGAAAGTAAAGTTTTGAAGAGGTATTTGAAATTGCTTGTTGTCTCGTCTCGGTAGCGCAGTAGGCAGCGCGTCAGTCTCATAATCCAAGTTAAATCAGTGAGCGATCTGAAGGTCGTGAGTTCGATCCTCACCCGAGGCATTGGTTTTTTTTTTTCTTTCGACCAAATGCCTGGCTCTTAACCGTTTATTTTTGCTGTTTAATGAGAGAAAGTAAAGTTTTGAAGAGGTATTTGAAATTGATTGTTGTCTCGTCTCGGTAGCGCAGTAGGCAGCGCGTCAGTCTCATAATTCAAATCAGTGAGCGATCTGAAGGTCGTGAGTTCGATCCTCACCCGAGGCATTGGTTTTTTGTTTTTCTTTCGACCAAAAGCCTGACTCTTAACCGTTTATTTTAGCTGTTTAATGAGAGAAAGTAAAGTTTTGAAGAGGTATTTGAAATTGTTGACTCGTCTCGGTAGCGCAGTAGGCAGCGCGTCAGTCTCATAATCAAAGTTAAATCAGTGAGCGATCTGAAGGTCGTGAGTTCGATCCTCACCCGAGGCATTGGTTTTTTGTTTTTCTTTCGACCAAAAGCCTGACTCTTAACCGTTTATTTTAGCTGTTTAATGAGAGAAAGTAAAGTTTTGAAGAGGTATTTGAAATTGCTTGTTGTCTCGTCTCGGTAGCGCAGTAGGCAGCGCGTCAGTCTCATAATCCAAGTTAAATCAGTAAGCGATCTGAAGGTCGTGAGTTCGATCCTCACCCGAGGCATTGGTTTTTTTGTTTTTCTTTCGACCAAAAGCCTGACTCTTACCGTTTATTTTAGCTGTTTAATGAGAGAAAGTAAAGTTTTGAAGAGTATTTGAAATTGCTTGTTGTCTCGTCTCGGTAGCGCAGTAGGCAGCGCGTCAGTCTCATAATTCAAATCAGTGAGCGATCTGAAGGTCGTGAGTTCGATCCTCACCCGAGGCATTGGTTTTTTTTTTTCTTTCGACCAAAAGCCTGACTCTTAACCGTTTATTTTAGCTGTTTAATGAGAGAAAGTAAAGTTTTGAAGAGGTATTTGAAATTGCTTGTTGTCTCGTCTCGGTAGCGCAGTAGGCAGCGCGTCAGTCTCATAATCAAATCAGTAAGCGATCTGAAGGTCGTGAGTTCGATCCTCACCCGAGGCATTGGTTTTTTGTTTTTCTTTCGACCAAAAGCCTGACTCTTAACCGTTTATTTTAGCTGTTTAATGAGAGAAAGTAAAGTTTTGAAGAGGTATTTGAAATTGCTTGTTGTCTCGTCTCGGTAGCGCAGTAGGCAGCGCGTCAGTCTCATAATCAAAGTTAAATCAGTGAGCGATCTGAAGGTCGTGAGTTCGATCCTCACCCGAGGCATTGGTTTTTTGTTTTTCTTTCGACCAAAAGCCTGACTCTTAACCGTTTATTTTAGCTGTTTAATGAGAGAAAGTAAAGTTTTGAAGAGGTATTTGAAATTGTTGTTGTCTCGTCTCGGTAGCGCAGTAGGCAGCGCGTCAGTCTCATAATCAAAGTTAAATCAGTGAGCGATCTGAAGGTCGTGAGTTCGATCCTCACCCGAGGCATTGGTTTTTTGTTTTTCTTTCGACCAAAAGCCTGACTCTTAACGTTTATTTTAGCTGTTTAATGAGAGAAAGTAAAGTTTTGAAGAGGTATTTGAAATTGCTTGTTGTCTCGTCTCGGTAGCGCAGTAGGCAGCGCGTCAGTCTCATAATCCAAGTTAAATCAGTGAGCGATCTGAAGGTCGTGAGTTCGATCCTCACCCGAGGCATTGTTTTTTTTTTTCTTTCGACCAAAGCCTGACTCTTAACCGTTTATTTTAGCTTTTTATGAGAGAAAGTAAAGTTTTGAAGAGGTATTTGAAATTGCTTGTTGTCTCGTCTCGGTAGCGCAGTAGGCAGCGCGTCAGTCTCATAATCAAAGTTAAATCAGTGAGCGATCTGAAGGTCGTGAGTTCGATCCTCACCCGAGGCATTGGTTTTTTGTTTTTCTTTCGACCAAAAGCCTGACTCTTAACCGTTTATTTTAGCTGTTTAATGAGAGAAAGTAAAGTTTTGAAGAGGTATTTGAAATTGTTGTTGTCTCGTCTCGGTAGCGCAGTAGGCAGCGCGTCAGTCTCATAATCAAAGTTAAATCAGTGAGCGATCTGAAGGTCGTGAGTTCGATCCTCACCCGAGGCATTGGTTTTTTGTTTTTCTTTCGACCAAAAGCCTGACTCTTAACCGTTTATTTTAGCTGTTTAATGAGAGAAAGTAAAGTTTTGAAGAGGTATTTGAAATTGTTGTTGTCTCGTCTCGGTAGCGCAGTAGGCAGCGCGTCAGTCTCATAATCAAAGTTAAATCAGTGAGCGATCTGAAGGTCGTGAGTTCGATCCTCACCCGAGGCATTGGTTTTTTTTTTTCTTTCGACCAAAAGCCTGACTCTTAACCGTTTATTTTAGCTGTTTAATGAGAGAAAGTAAAGTTTTGAAGAGGTATTTGAAATTGATTGTTGTCTCGTCTCGGTAGCGCAGTAGGCAGCGCGTCA
This sequence comes from Doryteuthis pealeii, assembly GCA_023376005.1. Classification (NCBI taxonomy): domain Eukaryota; kingdom Metazoa; phylum Mollusca; class Cephalopoda; order Myopsida; family Loliginidae; genus Doryteuthis; species Doryteuthis pealeii. Next base: position 13,055,678 of record CM042168.1, on the reverse strand, counting down.
GTCTCATAATCAAAGTTAAATCAGTGAGCGATCTGAAGGTCGTGAGTTCGATCCTCACCCGAGGCATTGGTTTTTTGTTTTTCTTTCGACCAAAAGCCTGACTCTTAACCGTTTATTTTAGCTGTTTAATGAGAGAAAGTAAAGTTTTGAAGAGGTATTTGAAATTGCTTGTTGTCTCGTCTCGGTAGCGCAGTAGGCAGCGCGTCAGTCTCATAATCAAAGTTAAATCAGTGAGCGATCTGAAGGTCGTGAGTTCGATCCTCACCCGAGGCATTGGTTTTTTGTTTTTCTTTCGACCAAAAGCCTGACTCTTAACCGTTTATTTTAGCTGTTTAATGAGAGAAAGTAAAGTTTTGAAGAGGTATTTGAAATTGATTGTTGTCTCGTCTCGGTAGCGCAGTAGGCAGCGCGTCAGTCTCATAATCAAAGTTAAATCAGTGAGCGATCTGAAGGTCGTGAGTTCGATCCTCACCCGAGGCATTGGTTTTTTGTTTTTCTTTCGACCAAAAGCCTGACTCTTAACCGTTTATTTTAGCTGTTTAATGAGAGAAAGTAAAGTTTTGAAGAGGTATTTGAAATTGCTTGTTGTCTCGTCTCGGTAGCGCAGTAGGCAGCGCGTCAGTCTCATAATAAGTTAAATCAGTGAGCGATCTGAAGGTCGTGAGTTCGATCCTCACCCGAGCATTGGTTTTTTTGTTTTTCTTTCGACCAAAAGCCTGACTCTTAACCGTTTATTTTAGCTGTTTAATGAGAGAAAGTAAAGTTTTGAAGAGGTATTTGAAATTGCTTGTTGTCTCGTCTCGGTTGCGCAGTAGGCAGCGCGTCAGTCTCATAATTCAAATCAGTGACCGATCTGAAGGTCGTGAGTTCGATCCTCACCCGAGGCATTGGTTTTTTGTTTTTCTTTCGACCAAAAGCCTGACTCTTAACCGTTTATTTTAGCTGTTTAATGAGAGAAAGTAAAGTTTTGAAGAGGTATTTGAAATTGCTTGTTGTCTCGTCTCGGTAGCGCAGTAGGCAGCGCGTCAGTCTCATAATCAAAGTTAAATCAGTGAGCGATCTGAAGGTCGTGAGTTCGATCCTCACCCGAGGCATTGGTTTTTTGTTTTTCTTTCGACCAAAAGCCTGACTCTTAACCGTTTATTTTAGCTGTTTAATGAGAGAAAGTAAAGTTTTGAAGAGGTATTTGAAATTGCTTGTTGTCTCGTCTCGGTAGCGCAGTAGGCAGCGCGTCAGTCTCATAATCAAAGTTAAATCAGTGAGCGATCTGAAGGTCGTGAGTTCGATCCTCACCCGAGGCATTGGTTTTTTGTTTTTCTTTCGACCAAAAGCCTGACTCTTAACCGTTTATTTTAGCTGTTTAATGAGAGAAAGTAAAGTTTTGAAGAGGTATTTGAAATTGTTTGTTGTCTCGTCTCGGTAGCGCAGTAGGCAGCGCGTCAGTCTCATAATCAAAGTTAAATCAGTGAGCGATCTGAAGGTCGTGAGTTCGATCCTCACCCGAGGCATTGTTTTTTTTTGTTTTCTTTCGACCAAAAGCCTGACTCTTAACCGTTTATTTTAGCTGTTTAATGAGAGAAAGTAAAGTTTTGAAGAGGTATTTGAAATTGTTGTTGTCTCGTCTCGGTAGCGCAGTAGGCAGCGCGTCAGTCTCATAATCAAAGTTAAATCAGTGAGCGATCTGAAGGTCGTGAGTTCGATCCTCACCCGAGGCATTGGTTTTTTTGTTTTTCTTTCGACCAAAAGCCTGACTCTTAACCGTTTATTTTAGCTGTTTAATGAGAGAAAGTAAAGTTTTGAAGAGGTATTTGAAATTGTTGTTGTCTCGTCTCGGTAGCGCAGTAGGCAGCGCGTCAGTCTCATAATCAAAGTTAAATCAGTGAGCGATCTGAAGGTCGTGAGTTCGATCCTCACCCGAGGCATTTTTTTTTGTTTTTCTTTCGACCAAAAGCCTGACTCTTAACCGTTTATTTTAGCTGTTTAATGAGAGAAAGTAAAGTTTTGAAGAGGTATTTGAAATTGCTTGTTGTCTCGTCTCGGTAGCGCAGTAGGCAGCGCGTCAGTCTCATAATCAAAGTTAAATCAGTGAGCGATCTGAAGGTCGTGAGTTCGATCCTCACCCGAGGCATTGGTTTTTTTGTTTTTCTTTCGACCAAAAGCCTGACTCTTAACCGTTTATTTTAGCTGTTTAATGAGAGAAAGTAAAGTTTTGAAGAGGTATTTGAAATTGGTTGTTGTCTCGTCTCGGTAGCGCAGTAGGCAGCGCGTCAGTCTCATAATCAAAGTTAAATCAGTGAGCGATCTGAAGGTCGTGAGTTCGATCCTCACCCGAGGCATTGGTTTTTTTGTTTTTCTTTCGACCAAAAGCCTGACTCTTAACCGTTTATTTTAGCTGTTTAATGAGAGAAAGTAAAGTTTTGAAGAGGTATTTGAAATTGCTTGTTGTCTCGTCTCGGTAGCGCAGTAGGCAGCGCGTCAGTCTCATAATCAAAGTTAAATCAGTGAGCGATCTGAAGGTCGTGAGTTCGATCCTCACCCGAGGCATTGGTTTTTTGTTTTTCTTTCGACCAAAAGCCTGACTCTTAACCGTTTATTTTAGCTGTTTAATGAGAGAAAGTAAAGTTTTGAAGAGGTATTTGAAATTGATTGTTGTCTCGTCTCGGTAGCGCAGTAGGCAGCGCGTCAGTCTCATAATCAAGTTAAATCAGTGAGCGATCTGAAGGTCGTGAGTTCGATCCTCACCCGAGGCATTGGTTTTTTGTTTTTCTTTCGACCAAAAGCCTGACTCTTAACCGTTTATTTTAGCTGTTTAATGAGAGAAAGTAAAGTTTTGAAGAGGTATTTGAAATTGCTTGTTGTCTCGTCTCGGTAGCGCAGTAGGCAGCGCGTCAGTCTCATAATTCAAATCAGTGAGCGATCTGAAGGTCGTGAGTTCGATCGTCACCCGAAGCATTGGTTTTTTTGTTTTTCTTTCGACCAAAAGCCTGACTCTTAACCGTTTATTTTAGCTGTTTAATGAGAGAAAGTAAAGTTTTGAAGAGGTATTTGAAATTGCTTGTTGTCTCGTCTCGGTAGCGCAGTAGGCAGCGCGTCAGTCTCATAATTAAATCAGTGAGCGATCTGAAGGTCGTGAGTTCGATCCTCACCCGAGGCATTGGTTTTTTGTTTTTCTTTCGACCAAAAGCCTGACTCTTAACCGTTTATTTTAGCTGTTTAATGAGAGAAAGTAAAGTTTTGAAGAGGTATTTGAAATTGCTTGTTGTCTCGTCTCGGTTGCGCAGTAGGCAGCGCGTCAGTCTCATAATTCAAATCAGTGAGCGATCTGAAGGTCGTGAGTTCGATCCTCACCCGAGGCATTGGTTTTTTGTTTTTCTTTCGACCAAAAGCCTGACTCTTAACCGTTTATTTTAGCTGTTTAATGAGAGAAAGTAAAGTTTTGAAGAGGTATTTGAAATTGCTTGTTGTCTCGTCTCGGTAGCGCAGTAGGCAGCGCGTCAGTCTCATAATCAAATCAGTGAGCGATCTGAAGGTCGTGAGTTCGATCCTCACCCGAGGCATTGGTTTTTTGTTTTTCTTTCGACCAAAAGCCTGACTCTTAACCGTTTATTTTAGCTGTTTAATGAGAGAAAGTAAAGTTTTGAAGAGGTATTTGAAATTGATTGTTGTCTCGTCTCGGTAGCGCAGTAGGCAGCGCGTCAGTCTCATAATCAAAGTTAAATCAGTGAGCGATCTGAAGGTCGTGAGTTCGATTCTCCCGAGGCATTGGTTTTTTGTTTTTCTTTCGACCAAAAGCCTGACTCTTAACCGTTTATTTTAGCTGTTTAATGAGAGAAAGTAAAGTTTTGAAGAGGTATTTGAAATTGCTTGTTGTCTCGTCTCGGTAGCGCAGTAGGCAGCGCGTCAGTCTCATAATCAAAGTTAAATCAGTGAGCGATCTGAAGGTCGTGAGTTCGATCCTCACCCGAGGCATTGGTTTTTTTGTTTTTCTTTCGACCAAAAGCCTGACTCTTAACCGTTTATTTTAGCTGTTTAATGAGAGAAAGTAAAGTTTTGAAGAGGTATTTGAAATTGCTTGTTGTCTCGTCTCGGTTGCGCAGTAGGCAGCGCGTCAGTCTCATAATTAAATCAGTGAGCGATCTGAAGGTCGTGAGTTCGATCCTCACCCGAGGCATTGGTTTTTTTGTTTTTCTTTCGACCAAAAGCCTGACTCTTAACCGTTTATTTTAGCTGTTTAATGAGAGAAAGTAAAGTTTTGAAGAGGTATTTGAAATTGATTGTTGTCTCGTCTCGGTAGCGCAGTAGGCAGCGCGTCAGTCTCATAATCAAAGTTAAATCAGTGAGCGATCTGAAGGTCGTGAGTTCGATCCTCACCCGAGGCATTGGTTTTTTGTTTTTCTTTCGACCAAAAGCCTGACTCTTAACCGTTTATTTTAGCTGTTTAATGAGAGAAAGTAAAGTTTTGAAGAGGTATTTGAAATTGCTTGTTGTCTCGTCTCGGTAGCGCAGTAGGCAGCGCGTCAGTCTCATAATCAAAGTTAAATCAGTGAGCGATCTGAAGGTCGTGAGTTCGATCCTCACCCGAGGCATTGGTTTTTTGTTTTTCTTTCGACCAAAAGCCTGACTCTTAACCGTTTATTTTAGCTGTTTAATGAGAGAAAGTAAAGTTTTGAAGAGGTATTTGAAATTGCTTGTTGTCTCGTCTCGGTAGCGCAGTAGGCAGCGCGTCAGTCTCATAATTCAAATCAGTGAGCGATCTGAAGGTCGTGAGTTCGATCCTCACCCGAGGCATTGTTTTTTTGTTTTTCTTTCGACCAAAAGCCTGACTCTTAACCGTTTATTTTAGCTGTTTAATGAGAGAAAGTAAAGTTTTGAAGAGGTATTTGAAATTGATTGTTGTCTCGTCTCGGTAGCGCAGTAGGCAGCGCGTCAGTCTCATAATCAAAGTTAAATCAGTGAGCGATCTGAAGGTCGTGAGTTCGATCCTCACCCGAGGCATTGGTTTTTTTGTTTTTCTTTCGACCAAAAGCCTGACTCTTAACCGTTTATTTTAGCTGTTTAATGAGAGAAAGTAAAGTTTTGAAGAGGTATTTGAAATTGCTTGTTGTCTCGTCTCGGTAGCGCAGTAGGCAGCGCGTCAGTCTCATAATCAAATCATTAAGCGATCTGAAGGCCGTGAGTTCGATCCTCACCCGAGGCATTGGTTTTTTGTTTTTCTTTCGACCAAAAGCCTGACTCTTAACCGTTTATTTTAGCTGTTTAATGAGAGAAAGTAAAGTTTTGAAGAGGTATTTGAAATTGTTGTTGTCTCGTCTCGGTAGCGCAGTAGGCAGCGCGTCAGTCTCATAATCAAAGTTAAATCAGTGAGCGATCTGAAGGTCGTGAGTTCGATCCTCACCCGAGGCATTGGTTTTTTTGTTTTTCTTTCGACCAAAAGCCTGACTCTTAACCGTTTATTTTAGCTGTTTAATGAGAGAAAGTAAAGTTTTGAAGAGGTATTTGAAATTGATTGTTGTCTCGTCTCGGTAGCGCAGTAGGCAGCGCGTCAGTCTCATAATCAAAGTTAAATCAGTGAGCGATCTGAAGGTCGTGAGTTCGATCCTCACCCGAGGCATTGGTTTTTTTGTTTTTCTTTCGACCAAAAGCCTGACTCTTAACCGTTTATTTTAGCTGTTTAATGAGAGAAAGTAAAGTTTTGAAGAGGTATTTGAAATTGCTTGTTGTCTCGTCTCGGTAGCGCAGTAGGCAGCGCGTCAGTCTCATAATCAAAGTTAAATCAGTGAGCGATCTGAAGGTCGTGAGTTCGATCCTCACCCGAGGCATTGGTTTTTTGTTTTCTTTCGACCAAAAGCCTGACTCTTAACCGTTTATTTTAGCTGTTTAATGAGAGAAAGTAAAGTTTTGAAGAGGTATTTGAAATTTTGTTGTCTCGTCTCGGTAGCGCAGTAGGCAGCGCGTCAGTCTCATAATCAAAGTTAAATCAGTGAGCGATCTGAAGGTCGTGAGTTCGATCCTCACCCGAGGCATTGGTTTTTTGTTTTTCTTTCGACCAAAGCCTGACTCTTAACCGTTTATTTTAGCTGTTTAATGAGAGAAAGTAAAGTTTTGAAGAGGTATTTGAAATTGTTGTTGTCTCGTCTCGGTAGCGCAGTAGGCAGCGCGTCAGTCTCATAATCAAAGTTAAATCAGTGAGCGATCTGAAGGTCGTGAGTTCGATCCTCACCCGAGGCATTGTTTTTTGTTTTTCTTTCGACCAAAAGCCTGACTCTAACCGTTTATTTTAGCTGTTTAATGAGAGAAAGTAAAGTTTTTGAAGAGGTATTTGAAATTGGTTGTCTCGTCTCGGTAGCGCAGTAGGCAGCGCGTCAGTCTCATAATCAAAGTTAAATCAGTGAGCGATCTGAAGGTCGTGAGTTCGATCCTCACCCGAGGCATTGGTTTTTTGTTTTTCTTTCGACCAAAAGCCTGACTCTTAACCGTTTATTTTAGCTGTTTAAAGAGAGAAAGTAAAGTTTTGAAGAGTATTTGAAATTGTTTGTTGTCTCGTCTCGGTAGCGCAGTAGGCAGCGCGTCAGTACAATCATCTCTCTTTNCGCAGTAGGCAGCGCGTCAGTCTCATAATCAAAGTTAAATCATGAGCGATCTGAAGGTCGTGAGTTCGATCCTCACCCGAGGCATTGGTTTTTTTTTTTTCTTTCGACCAAAAGCCTGACTCTTGATACCGTTTAATTGAGAGAAAATAAAGTTTTGAAGAGGTATTTGAATTGTTCTGTGTCTCGGTCCGTAGCGCAGTAGGCAGCGCGTCAGTCCATAATCAAGTTTTATCAGTGAGCGATCTGAAGTCGTGAGTTCGATCCTCACCCGAAGCATTGGTTTTTGTTTTTCTTTCGACCAAAAGCCTGACTCTTAACCGTTTATTTAGAGTGTTTAATGAGAGAAAGTAAAGTTTTGAAGAGGTATTTGAAATTGCTTGTTGTCTCGTCTCGGTAGCGCAGTAGGCAACGCGCCAGTCTCATACTAAGTTAAATCAGTGAGCGATCTGAAGGTCGTGATTCGATCCTCAACGAGGCATTGTTTTGTTTTTCTTTCGACCAAAAGCCTGACTCTTAACCGTTTATTTTAGCTGTTTAATGAGAGAAAGTAAAGTTTTGAAGAGGTATTTGAAATTGCTTTTTGTCTCGTCTCGGTAGCGCAGTAGGCAGCGCGTCAGCTCATAATCAAATCAGTTAGCGATCTGAAGGCGTGAGTTCGATCCTCACCCGAGGCATTGGTTTTTTTTTTTTTTTTTCGACCAAAAACTGACCTTAACCGTTTATTTTAGCTGTTTAATGAGAGAAAGTAAAGTTTTGAAGAGGTATTTGAAATTGCTTGTTGTCTCGTCTCGGTAGCCAGTAGGCAGCGCGTCAGTCTCATAATCAAAGTTAAATCAGTGAGCGATCTGAAGGTCGTGAGTTCGATCCTCACCCAGGCATTGTTTTTTTGTTTTCTTTCGACCAAAAGCCTGACTCTTAACCGTTTATTTTAGCTGTTTAATGAAGAAAGTAAAGTTTTGAAGAGGTATTTGAAATTGTGTGTCCCTCTCTCGGTAGCGCAGTAGGCAGCGCGTCAGTCTCATAATCAAATTAAACAGTGACGATCTGAAGGTCGTGAGTTCGATCCTCACCCGAGCATTGTTTTTTTTTTTTCTTTCGACCAAAGCCTGACTCTTAACCGTTTATTTTAGCTGTTTAATGAGAGAAAGTAAAGTTTTGAAGAGGTATTTGAAGTTGGTTCTGTCTCGTCGTAGCGCAGTAGGCAGCGCGTCAGCCATAATCAAGTTTTATCAGTGAGCATCTGAAGGTCGTGAGTTCGATCCTACCGAGCATTGGTTTTTTGTTTTTCTTTCGACCAAAAGCCTGACTCTTAACCGTTTATTTAGCTGTTTAATGAGAGAAAGTAAAGTTTTGAAGAGGTATTTGAATTGCTTGTTGTCTCGGCTCGGTAGCGCAGAGGCAACGCGCAGTCTCATACAAAGTTAAATCAGTGAGCGATCTGAAGGTCGTGAGTTCGATCCTCACCGAGGCATTGTTTTTTTTTCTTTCGACCAAAAGCCTGACTCTTAACCGTTTATTTTAGCTGTTTAATGAGAGAAAGTAAAGTTTTGAAGAGGTATTTGAAATTGCTTTTGTCTCGTCTCGGTAGCGCAGTAGGCAGCGCGTCAGTCATAATCAAATCATTAAGCGATCTGAAGTCGTGAGTTCGATCTCACCCGAGGCATTGGTTTTGTTTTTTTTCGACAAAAAACTGACTCTTAACCGTTTATTTTAGCTGTTTAATGAGAGAAAGTAAAGTTTTGAAGAGGTATTTGAAATTGCTTGTTGTCTCGTCTCGGTAGCGCAGTAGGCAGCGCGTCAGTCTCATAATCAAAGTTAAATCAGTGAGCGATCTGAAGGTCGTGAGTTCGATCTCACCCAGCATTGTTTTTTGTTTTTCTTTCGACCAAAGCCTGACTCTTAACCGTTTATTTTAGCTGTTTAATGAGAGAAAGTAAAGTTTTGAAGAGGTATTTGAAATTGTTTTCCTCGTCTCGGTAGCGCAGTAGGCAGGCGTCAGTCTCATAATCAAAGTTAAATCAGTGAGCGATCTGAAGGTCGTGAGTTCGATCCTCACCCGAGGCATTGTTTTTTGTTTTTCTTTCGACCAAAAGCCTGACTCTTAACCGTTTATTTTAGCTGTTTAATGAGAGAAAGTAAAGTTTTGAAGAGGTATTTGAAATTGCTTGTTGTCTCGTCTCGGTAGCGCAGTAGGCAGCGCGTCAGTCTCATAATCAAAGTTAAATCAGTGAGCGATCTGAAGGTCGTGAGTTCGATCCTCACCCAGGCATTGTTTTTTGTTTTTCTTTCGACCAAAAGCCTGACTCTTAACCGTTTATTTTAGCTGTTTAATGAGAGAAAGTAAAGTTTTGAAGAGGTATTTGAAATTGTTGTTCTCGTCTCGGTAGCGCAGTAGGCAGCGCGTCAGTCTATAATCAAAGTTAAATCAGTGAGCGATCTGAAGGTCGTGAGTTCGATCCTCACCCGAGGCATTGTTTTTTTGTTTCTTTCGACCAAAAGCCTGACTCTTAACCGTTTATTTTAGCTGTTTAATGAGAGAAAGTAAAGTTTTGAAGAAGTATTTGAAATTGTGTTGTCTCGTCTCGGTAGCGCAGTAGGCAGCGCGTCAGTCTCATAATCAAAGTTAAATCAGTGAGCGATCTGAAGGTCGTGAGTTCGATCCTCACCCGAGGCATTGTTTTTTTGTTTTTCTTCACCAAAAGCCTGACTCTTAACCGTTTATTTTGCTGTTTAATGAGAGAAAGTAAAGTTTTGAAGAGGTTTTGAAATTGTTTTCTCGGCTCGGTAGCGCAGTAGGCAGCGCGTCAGTCTCATAATCAAAGTTAAATCAGTGAGCGATCTGAAGGTCGTGAGTTCGATCCTCACCCGAGGCATTGTTTTTTGTTTTTCTTTCGACCAAAAGCCTGACTCTTAACCGTTTATTTTAGCTGTAATGAGAGAAAGTAAAGTTTTGAAGAGGTATTTGAAATTGATTGTTTCTCGTCTCGGTAGCGCAGTAGGCAGCGCGTCAGTCTCATAATCAAAGTTAAATCAGTGAGCGATCTGAAGGTCGTGAGTTCGATCCTCACCCGAGGCATTTTTTTTGTTTTTCTTTCGACCAAAAGCCTGACTCTTAACCGTTTATTTTAGCTGTTTAATGAGAGAAAGTAAAGTTTGAAGAGGATTTGAAATTGCTTGTTGTCTCGTCTCGGTAGCGCAGTAGGCAGCGCGTCAGTCTCATAATCAAAGTTAAATCAGTGAGCGATCTGAAGGTCGTGAGTTCGATCCTCACCCGAGGCATTGTTTTTTGTTTTTCTTTCGACCAAAAGCCTGACTCTTAACCGTTTATTTTAGCTGTTTAATGAGAGAAAGTAAAGTTTTGAAGAGGTATTTGAAATTGTTGTTCTCGTCTCGGTAGCGCAGTAGGCAGCGCGTCAGTCTCATAATCAAAGTTAAATCAGTGAGCGATCTGAAGGTCGTGAGTTCGATCCTCACCCAGGCATTGGTTTTTTTGTTTTTCTTCGACCAAAAGCCTGACTCTTAACCGTTTATTTTAGCTGTTTAATGAGAGAAAGTAAAGTTTTGAAGAGGTATTTGAAATGCTTTTGTCTCGTCTCGGTAGCGCAGTAGGCAGCGCGTCAGTCTCATAATCAAAGTTAAATCAGTGAGCGATCTGAAGGTCGTGAGTTCGATCCTCACCCGAGGCATTGTTTTTTGTTTTCTTTCGACCAAAAGCCTGACTCTTAACCGTTTATTTTAGCTGTTTAATGAGAGAAAGTAAAGTTTTGAAGAGGTATTTGAAATTGTTGTTTCTCGTCTCGGTAGCGCAGTAGGCAGCGCGTCAGTCTCATAATCAAAGTTAAATCAGTGAGCGATCTGAAGTCGTGAGTTCGATCCTCACCGAGGCATTGTTTTTTTGTTTTTCTTTCGACCAAAAGCCTGACTCTTAACCGTTTATTTTAGCTGTTTAATGAGAGAAAGTAAAGTTTTGAAGAGGTATTTGAAATTGCTTGTTGTCTCGTCTCGGTAGCGCAGTAGGCAGCGCGTCAGTCTCATAATCAAAGAAATCAGTGACGATCTGAAGGTCGTGAGTTCGATCTCACCCAAGGCATTGTTTTTTTGTTTTTCTTTCGACCAAAAGCCTGACTCTTACCGTTTATTTTAGCTGTTTAATGAGAGAAAGTAAAGTTTTGAAGAGTATTTTGAAATTGTTGTTCTCGTCTCGGTAGCGCAGTAGGCAGCGCGTCAGTCTCATAATCAAAGTAAATCAGTGAGCGATCTGAAGTCGTGAGTTCGATCCTCACCCAGGCATTGGTTTTTTTTTTTTCTTTCGACCAAAAGCCTGACTCTTAACCGTTTATTTTAGCTGTTTAATGAGAGAAAGTAAAGTTTTGAAGAGGTATTTGAAATTGTTGTTCTCGTCTCGGTAGCGCAGTAGGCAGCGCGTCAGTCTCATAATCAAAGTTAAATCAGTGAGCGATCTGAAGGTCGTGAGTTCGATCCTCACCCGAGGCATTGGTTTTTTGTTTTTCTTTCGACCAAAAGCCTGACTCTTAACCGTTTATTTTAGCTGTTTAATGAGAGAAAGTAAAGTTTTGAAGAGGTATTTGAAATTGATTGTTTCTCGTCTCGGTAGCGCAGTAGGCAGCGCGTCAGTCTCATAATCAAAGTTAAATCAGTGAGCGATCTGAAGGTCGTGAGTTCGATCCTCACCCGAGGCATTGGTTTTTGTTTTTCTTTCGACCAAAAGCCTGACTCTTAACCGTTTATTTAGCTGTTTAATGAGAGAAAGTAAGTTTTGAAGAGGTATTTGAAATTGTTGTTGTTCGTCTCGGTAGCGCAGTAGGCAGCGCGTCAGTCTCATAATCAAAGTTAAATCAGTGAGCGATCTGAAGGTCGTGAGTTCGATCCTCACCCAGGCATTTTTTTTGTTTTTCTTTCGACAAAAGCCTGACTCTTAACCGTTTATTTTAGCTGTTTAATGAGAGAAGTAAAGTTTTGAAGAGGTATTTGAATTGCTTGTTGTCTCGTCTCGGTAGCGCAGTAGGCACGCGTCAGTCCCATAATCAAAGTTAAATCAGTAGCGATCTGAAGGTCGTGAGTTCGATCCTCACCGAGCATTGTTTTTTTGTTTTTCTTTCGACCAAAAAGCCTGACTCTTAACCGTTTATTTTAGCTGTTTAATGAGAGAAAGTAAAGTTTTGAAGAGTATTTGAAATTGCTGTTGTCTCGTCTCGGTAGCGCAGTAGCAGCGCGCAGTCTCATAATCAAAGTTAAATCAGTGAGCGATCTGAAGGTCGTGATTCGATCTCACCGAGCATTGTTTTTTTGTTTTTCTTTGATTATGAGACTGACGCGCTGCCTACTGCGCTACCGAGACGAGACAACAACAATTTCAAATACCTCTTCAAAACTTTACTTTCTCTCATTAAACAGCTAAAATAAACGGTTAAGAGTCAGGCTTTTGGTCGAAAGAAAAACAAAAAACAATGCCTCGGTGAGGATCGAACTCACGACCTTCAGATCGCTCACTGATTTAACTTTGATGAGGACTGACGCGCTGCCTACTGCGCTACCGAGACGAGACAACAAGCAATTTCAAATACCTCTTCAAAACTTTACTTTCTCATTAAACAGCTAAAATAAACGGTTAAGAGTCAGGCTTTTGTCGAAAGAAAAACAAAAAAACAATGCCTCGGGTGAGGATCGAACTCACGACCTTCAGATCGCTCACTGATTTAACTTTGATTATGAGACTGACGCGCTGCCTACTGCGCTACCGAGACGAGACAACAATCAATTTCAAATACCTCTTCAAAACTTTACTTTCTCTCATTAAACAGCTAAAATAAACGGTTAAGAGTCAGGCTTTTGGTCGAAAGAAAAAAAAAAACAATGCCTCGGGTGAGGATCGAACTCACGACCTTCAGATCGCTCACTGATTTAACTTTGATTATGAGACTGACGCGCTGCCTACTGCGCTACCGAGACGAGAACAACATTTCAAATACCTCTTCAAAACTTTACTTTCTCTCATTAAACAGCTAAAATAAACGGTTAAGAGTCAGGCTTTTGTCGAAAGAAAAACAAAAAACCAATGCCTCGGTGAGGATCGAACTCACGACCTTCAGATCGCTCACTGATTTAACTTTGATTATGAGACTGACGCGCTGCCTACTGCGCTACCGAGACGAGAACAACAATTTCCAAATACCTCTTCAAAACTTTACTTTCTCTCATTAAACAGCTAAAATAAACGGTTAAGAGTCAGGCTTTTGGTCGAAAGAAAAACAAAAAAACAATGCCTCGGTGAGGATCGAACTCACGACCTTCAGATCGCTCACTGATTTAACTTTGATTATGAGACTGACGCGCTGCCTACTGCGCTACCGAGACGAGAAACAAGCAATTTCAAATACCTCTTCAAAACTTTACTTTCTCTCATTAAACAGCTAAAATAAACGGTTAAGAGTCAGGCTTTTTGGTCGAAAGAAAAACAAAAAAACAATGCCTTGGGTGAGGATCGAACTCACGACCTTCAGATCGCTCACTGATTTAACTTTGATTATGAGACTGACGCGCTGCCTACTGCGCTACCGAGACGAGACAACAAGCAATTTCAAATACCTCTTCAAAACTTTACTTTCTCTCATTAAACAGCTAAAATAAACGGTTAAGAGTCAGGCTTTTGTCGAAAGAAAACAAAAAAACCATGCCTCGGTGTGAGATCGAACTCACGACCTTCAGATCGCTCACTGATTTAACTTTGATTATGAGGACTGACGCGCTGCCTACTGCGCTACCGAGACGAGGAAACAATCAATTTCAAATACCTCTTCAAAACTTTACTTTCTCTCATTAAAACAGCTAAAATAAACGGTTAAGAGTCAGGCTTTTGGTCGAAAGAAAAACAAAAAAACAATGCCTCGGTGAGGATCGAACTCACGACCTTCAGATCGCTCACTGATTTAACTTTTGATTATGAGACTGACGCGCTGCCTACTGCGCTACCGAGACGAGACAACAAGCAATTTCAAATACCTCTTCAAAACTTTACTTTCTCTCATTAAACAGCTAAAATAAACGGTTAAGAGTCAGGCTTTTGTCGAAAGAAAAAACAAAAAAACCAATGCCTCGGGTGAGGATCGAACTCACGACTTCAGATCGCTCACTGATTAACTTTGATTATGAGACTGACGCGCTGCCTACTGCGCTACCGAGACGAGACAACAAGCAATTTCAAATACCTCTTCAAAACTTTACTTTTCTCTCATTAAACAGCTAAAATAAACGGTTAAGAGTCAGGCTTTTGGTCGAAAGAAAAACAAAAAAACAATGCCTCGGTGAGGATCGAACTCACGACCTTCAGATCGCTCACTGATTTAACTTTGATTATGAGACTGACGCGCTGCCTACTGCGCTACCGAGACGAGACAACAAGCAATTTCAAATACCTCTTCAAAACTTTACTTTCTCTCATTAAACAGCTAAAATAAACGGTTAAGAGTCAGGCTTTTGGTCGAAAGAAAAACAAAAAAAAAAATGCCTCGGGTGAGATCGAACTCACACCTTCAGATCGCTCACTGATTTTAACTTTGATTATGAGACTGACGCGCTGCCTACTGCGCTACCGAGACGAGGGAACAATCAATTTCAAATACTCTTCAAAACTTTACTTTCTCTCATTAAACAGCTAAAATAAACGGTTAAGAGTCAGGCTTTTGGTCGAAAGAAAACACAAAAAACAATGCCTCGGGTGAGGATCGAACTCACGACCTTCAGATCGCTCACTGATTTAACTTTGATTATGAGACTGACGCGCTGCCTACTGCGCTACCGAGACGAGGGAACAATCAATTTCAAATACCTCTTCAAAACTTTACTTTCTCTCATTAAACAGCTAAAATAAACGGTTAAGAGTCAGGCTTTTGGTCGAAAGAAAAACAAAAAAACAATGCCTCGGGTGAGGATCGAACTCACGACCTTCAGATCGCTCACTGATTTAACTTTGATTATGAGACTGACGCGCTGCCTACTGCGCTACCGAGACGAGACAACAACCAATTTCAAATACCTCTTCAAAACTTTACTTTCTCTCATTAAACAGCTAAAATAAACGGTTAAGAGTCAGGCTTTTGGTCGAAAGAAAAACAAAAAAACAATGCCTCGGGTGAGGATCGAACTCACGACCTTCAGATCGCTCACTGATTTAACTTTGATTATGAGACTGACGCGCTGCCTACTGCGCTACCGAGACGAGGGAACAATCAATTTCAAATACCTCTTCAAAACTTTACTTTCTCTCATTAAACAGCTAAAATAAACGGTTAAGAGTCAGGCTTTTGGTCGAAAGAAAAACAAAAAAACAATGCCTTGGGTGAGGATCGAACTCACGACCTTCAGATCGCTCACTGATTTAACTTTGATTATGAGACTGACGCGCTGCCTACTGCGCTACCGAGACGAGACAACAAGCAATTTCAAATACCTCTTCAAAAACTTTACTTTCTCTCATTAAACAGCTAAAATAAACGGTTAAGAGTCAGGCTTTTGGTCGAAAGAAAAACAAAAAAACAATGCCTCGGGTGAGGATCGAACTCACGACCTTCAGATCGCTCACTGATTTAACTTTGATTATGAGACTGACGCGCTGCCTACTGCGCTACCGAGACGAGGGAACAATCAATTTCAAATACCTCTTCAAAACTTTACTTTCTCTCATTAAACAGCTAAAATAAACGGTTAAGAGTCAGGCTTTGGGTCGAAAGAAAAACAAAAAAACAATGCCTTGGGTGAGGATCGAACTCACGACCTTCAGATCGCTCACTGATTTAACTTTGATTATGAGACTGACGCGCTGCCTACTGGGCTACCGAGACGAGACAACAAGCAATTTCAAATACCTCTTCAAAACTTTACTTTCTCTCATTAAACAGCTAAAATAAACGGTTAAGAGTCAGGTTTTTGGTCGAAACAAAAAAACAAAAAACCAATGCCTCGGGTGAGGATCGAACTCACGACCTTCAGATCGCTTAATGATTTGATTATGAGACTGACGCGCTGCCTACTGCGCTACCGAGACGAGACAATAAGCAATTTCAAATACCTCTTCAAAACTTTACTTTCTCTCATTAAACAGCTAAAATAAACGGATTAGAGTCAGGCTTTTGGTCGAAAGAAAAACAAAAGCAATGCCTCGGTTGAGGATCGAACTCACGACCTTCAGATCGCTCACTGATTTAACTTTAAGTATGAGACTGGCGCGTTGCCTACTGCGCTACCGAGACGAGACAACAAGCAATTTCAAATACCTCTTCAAAAACTTTACTTTCTCTCATTAAACAGCTAAAATAAACGGTTAAGAGTCAGGCTTTTGGTCGAAAGAAAAACAAAAAACCCATGCTTCGGGATAGGATCGAACTCACGACCTTCAGATCGCTCACTGATAAAACTTAGATTATGTGACTGACGCGCTGCCTACTGCGCTACGGAGCCGAGACCAGAACCAACTTCAAATACCTCTTCAAAAACTTTACTTTCTCTCATTAAACAGCTAAAATAAACGGTTAAGAGTCAGGCTTTTGGTCGAAAGAAAAACAAAAAAACAATGCCTCGGGTGAGGATCGAACTCACGACCTTCAGATCGCTCACTGATTTAACTTTGATTATGAGACTGACGCGCTGCCTACTGCGCTACCGAGACGAGGGAACAATCAATTTCAAATACCTCTTCAAAACTTTACTTTCTCTCATTAAACAGCTAAAATAAACGGTTAAGAGTCAGGCTTTTGGTCGAAAGAAAAACAAAAAAACAATGCCTTGGGTGAGGATCGAACTCACGACCTTCAGATCGCTCACTGATTTAACTTTGATTATGAGACTGACGCGCTGCCTACTGGGCTACCGAGACGAGACAACAAGCAATTTCAAATACCTCTTCAAAACTTTACTTTCTCTCATTAAACAGCTAAAATAAACGGTTAAGAGTCAGGTTTTTGGTCGAAACAAAAAAACAAAAAACCAATGCCTCGGGTGAGGATCGAACTCACGTCCTTCAGATCGCTTAATGATTTGATTATGAGACTGACGCGCTGCCTACTGCGCTACCGAGACGAGACAATAAGCAATTTCAAATACCTCTTCAAAACTTTACTTTCTCTCATTAAACAGCTAAAATAAACGGATTAGAGTCAGGCTTTTGGTCGAAAGAAAAACAAAAGCAATGCCTCGGTTGAGGATCGAACTCACGACCTTCAGATCGCTCACTGATTTAACTTTAAGTATGAGACTGGCGCGTTGCCTACTGCGCTACCGAGACGAGACAACAAGCAATTTCAAATACCTCTTCAAAAACTTTACTTTCTCTCATTAAACAGCTAAAATAAACGGTTAAGAGTCAGGCTTTTGGTCGAAAGAAAAACAAAAAAACCATGCTTCGGGATAGGATCGAACTCACGACCTTCAGATCGCTCACTGATAAACTTAGATTATGTGACTGACGCGCTGCCTACTGCGCTACGAGCCGAGACAGAACCAATTCAAATACCTCTTCAAAAACTTTACTTTCTCTCATTAAACAGCTAAAATAAACGGTTAAGAGTCAGGCTTTGGTCGAAAGAAAAACAAAAAAAACCAATGCCTCGGGTGAGGATCGAACTCACGACCTTCAGATCGCTCAATGATTTTAACTTTGATTATGAGACTGACGCGCTGCCTACTGCGCTACCGAGACGAGACAATCACCAATTTCTCTCCTCTCTCCCTCTCTCTCGTCAGACTTGTATGGATAGCCGTGTCTCTCCACTGAAGCCAACAGGTCTGACAGGAATCTTACCACGAGTCCCACTCATGATCAGATAGTTGCCTGGTCAATCCCTTTAGTCGCCGCTACACATTTACAAATCAAATTTAAATGTTGTGGACCATGATTAATGTTCTTTTTTATATATATATATATATCTTAGAATTATTTCATTAAAATTGACCGATAAAATAGTTTTTAAATGTATCAAAAATAAATTATACGTGTAATATTATTTTGCTTTTTTTTAATTTTTATTTTAATTCCTACTGGTTTTACTACTTTTCGACTTAGAAAAACATTTGTCCCTAAATAATCGATTTAATTAATTTTAATTCGTTTTTAAAATGAAAAGCAGACGAATTTTTTTTGTGTATCTCTAGTTCAAACGTTTGACTCTGATTTCGGACTACGTTACAAAACTCGGGTCGCCGAGTCCATTTCTTACGCCTTTACCCATTACACCAACTACCTCCATTTTTGACATTGTAGGTAACAAGGAGTTATTTCATTTCGGTGTCTCATATTTGATCTCTTGGGACATCGCTTCTTTCATTTCGTGGCGGTTGGTCACATGAGAAACGAGACCCTCTTTCTCATCCTCTTTTTTGGTCATGATTATATAGAGAAGTATTCTCACCTGGTTGTTGTTGTCTCTCTCCAGCGAGATAAATCATACTGTCACGTGGTGGCTACTTGGATGACCATTCAAACGTAAGTGGGATAAAACTTTACATTACCATCATTTTTTTTTAACCAAACATTGTTTGGTTGCTCTTTGGAGCATTGTGTACAATTTACCTGCTTTGGAGGATCGCGTCGTGTAATGGTTATCGTCATAGGAAATTTAAGAAAAATTTGATAGAAATTTAAGGGAAATTTGATAGAAATTTCCTTAAATTCTATCAAATTTCCCTTAAATTCCTATCAAATTTCCCTTAAATTCCTATCAAATTTCCCTTAAATTTCTATCAAATTTCCCTTAAATTTCGATCAAATTTCCCTTAAATTCCTATCAAATTTCCCTTAAATTTTACATTTTTTCAGGTCAGTTAACTTTGAACCACATATCTTTGAGGCGTAACACAGATTCTCAAAGATATGTGGTTCAAAGTTAACTGGTGTATTGTGTCTTTTATTCATTAATATAGCAACACTGAAAATTTCATCAAATTCGGTTAATTTCCTGATTTTTGGTATTTTTTTTTCTTCTTTCGGCGGGGTGACATACGATGATGGAATTTAGGTCCATTAAGTTCGATGTAACCATTTTTCTTCTTCAAATCATCTCAAAAAAAAATTTTTTTTAATTGCCTCTGGTAACGATCGAACTCACAACCTTCAGATTACTCAGCGGTGAGTATAATATTACAAGTCGCGCGTTGTCTACTGTACTCACTAACAGCTGTTCAGTTAGGTCGAGGAAAAAAACAAAAAACAAAAAACAAAAAAAACAACAACAATGACTCGGGTGAGGTTCGAAATCACAACTACCGGATTATTCGAAAAGACGTATTCTAAAACTAAAACTGAATTTGCTATAACATATAATTTTTCTTTCAGTCATGTCGGAAAAAGATCGTAATGCCTTGGGTAAGGATCGAACTCACGACATTCAGATTACTCAGCATTGAGTGCTACCGAGACAAACGATACAAGCAGCCGAACTAACAACTTATTTAATATTTTCCCTTTTTGTAAACTGTATATGGACAACTAACAGCTCTTAATTGAAGCGATAACAAAGAAAGAAAAAGCAGTGCCTCGGTTGCGATCGAGCTCCCGACCATCAGATTATTCAGAAAAGTGTTGAAAAACTAAAATAAGCTTGCAGCTCCTCGATGCGAACAAATATATTACAATTTTTTTCAGTCGTCGGAAAAAGGAAATAAAAACGTTATGCCTCGGGTGAGGATCGAACTCACGACCTTCAGATTACTCAGCGATAAGATTGTTTGATTATGAGACTGACGCGCTGCCTACTGCGCTACCGAGACAACTGAAAGTAAGCGGTTCTACTAATAGGTTTTTAACTATTCTTTTTTTGTAAGCTGTGAGCAGACGACCGAGTTACAGGATATATTTATATCATCTTGCTCCCCAGTGATATGGATGTCGTTTATACACCATTAAAAAAAAAATACTATTATTTGATTACCCGCAGAGGGCAAGTGTTGAAAAATCAAAGATAAGTTGCAGCAACTTGATGAGACAATTCTTTTTTTCAAATCATGCCGAAAAAAACAACAACAAAAAAAAACAGAATGCCTCGGGTGAGGATCGAACTCACGACCTTCAGATGACTCAGCGAAGATATTTTGATTATGAGACTGACGCGCTGCCTACTGCGCTACCGAGACAACGATGAACGATAGTTTAACTAACAGTTCTTAAAATTTATTCTCTTTTGTAAACTGTGCGCGGATAACTTCGTGACAGGACATAATTACACTGGCAAAGTTCCGCCCCCAAACTATTGATTATACAAGTATGAATCAGCATTTCTAGCAAGAATCTCAATATTAATAGGCCCGTTGCATAATGATTAGAGTCATAAGAAATGTACTCGTCGTCCCGAGTTCAAATCCTAGACAAAACTGTTTGCATTTCGCATAGCGCTATACCCTTGGGAAAGGTATGAATCAAACTATACTCCTTCCAGCTATGGGTAACTAGTCGGGCAGATTGAGCTCTTCAGCTTTGGTAAGGAAACCAGTCTAGGAGAAGGAAAACTCTGAATTCAAACTTGTTAAACTCCGCTCAAGAAATTGACATTGTGGCGCATCCTGCTGCGTGCGGATGGGGTTGGTAAATATATATAATAAAACACTTGTTCCTAAATCTTCCGTCCGTTATCAACCAGCAACACTCTCGGGTTAAAAATGAGACAGTCCAAATTGCCAGATTATCTGGTGTTACTTAATCGCAGATTTCTCATTTGTCACCTTTTTTTTTCAACCAATTTTTAAAATGAAACATTCCAAATGCTCTCGTGTCGTTTAAATGCCCAACGTAAAATTAATATGAATTTGAAAAAAAAAAAAAAAAAAAAAAAATTTACATGTTTGTTTTATTTGTAATATTGAAATTGTGAATTACGGAATATATTTTGGCAATGTCGGGACGATTTGCAGACAAAAAAACAAAAAACAAAAACCGGACTTAGATTCTAAGTTGGGCCGGAAATCAAGATTTAAAGTTTTTACATTTTGAACTATTTTACAATAGCTCTAAAATAAACGTTGTAATTATCAAATTATCATACTGTGGTATATCCACAGGTCCTGCTAGTCAGAATTTAATATTTTTTTACCATGCCTACTTTGCAAATTGATTTTTATGAGTAGTTAAGTCATGTCAACTTTAAAAAAAAAGAAGGAAAATAGAAAAAGCAGAGCCTCAGGTGAGGAAGGATCGAACTCACGACCATCAGATTATTCAAGAATACAACTGTTGAAATACTAAAAAAGTTTGCAACGAAATATATAAACAAATTTTTTTCAGTCGTCTAAAAAGGAAAAAAAAAAAAAAGAGAAAAACGTCATGCCTCGGGTGAGGATCGAACTCACGACCTTCAGATTACTCAACGTTGAGTATGTTTGATTATGAGACTGACGCGCTGCCTACTGCGCTACCGAGACAACTGAAGAAACCGGCCCATAATAGCGTTTTAACAATTCTATTTTTGTAAGCTGTGAACTGACAACCTAGTTATAGGATATATTTATACTACTTTGTTCCCCCAGTGATATGGATGTCGTTTCTCCAGCATTTTTTTTAAATACTACTACTACTACTACTACTACTACTACTATTATTATTATTATTATTATTACTACTACTACTACTACTAATAATAATAATAATAATAATAGTAATAATAATAATAATACCTCACGAGATTAAAAAAAATGTGGAACACGATAATTAGGTAGATACCAAATGTAATTGGTGTCCTTGAAACGATCAGCCTTGTCTAGAGAGGGGTAAGAATCCACAGCTACCACTAATGGGGCCACCTGTTGGCCATGGGTGGCGACCCGTGATCCTTAAGGACGGGATCTTGGTGGCTGAGCAGTCCTTGGCATGCAACACTCCACTTTGGCCCTTACTTGGGCTAGACGGCGGTCGGAGAGGCCCCTTCCGATCAATCAGCTGGTCACGTCAAGCCCTAGAGCATCTATATAATTCTACCGACACAATTGTTCTCATGGCAAACACCCCTCATCTCTTTTTATCATATAGGTGCTTGAAGGCGGTGACTGAGGGTTTTAGTGTCCTGGGTATGGGGTCAAACTGTATCAAGATGTGAGGTTCCAATTCTGGTACTTTGGGGAGTGTGGAGTACATCTTTATTGTCATTATTCCCAAGTTCAATCTGACCCGGAGTGGTAATACCTGTTAAGGGTTGACATGCCGTAAAATCCAACCAACCAATCACTGCATGAAATAACCCAACAAGGGTTGACATGCCGTAAATCCAACCAAACAACCAACCAGCCTTGAAACGATACCCAGAAGTTTGGAAAAAAAAACTGGAGGAATTGGAACCTCGTATCGAAAAAAAAAAAAGAACAAAAAGCAGTAACTCGAGTGAGGATCGAACTCACGATCTTCAAATCACTCAGAGAAGAAGACAAGTGCCGAAAAACTAAAAAAAAAAAAAAAAAAAACTAAAAAAAAAAAAATGCAGTATTCTTGATGCGGCAAAATATAATTTTGTTTTCAAGTCATGTCGAAAAAAAGAAAGTAGGAAAAACAGGAATGCATTGCTGGTGAGGTATGATCGAACTCACGATCTTCACTCACGATCTTCACTCAGCAATGAGAGCTTGATTATAAGAAATGCCTACTGCGTTACCAAGACAAATGTTGACTATAATTTTACTAACAGCAGTCACGTAAAAAAGAAAGAAAAGGCAGTGCCCCGTATGAGGATCGAACTCACAACCATCAGATTACTTAGAGAAAAAAAACTTGTAAAAAAAAAAAAAAAAAAAAATCTTAATGCGATAAAATATTCTTTTTTTTTTTTAAAAAACTAAAAAAAACTAATGCCTCGGGTGAGGATCGAACTCACGACCTTCAGATTACTCAGCTATGAGTATGTTTGATTATGAGACTGACGCGCTGCCTACTGCGCTACCGAGACAACCATACAAACTGTCTCACTAACAACTTTTCAACATTGTTCTCTTTTTTGTAAGTTGTGAGCGGACAACTGAGTTATAGGATATTTATATTAGTTTGCTCCCTAGTAAGATTGATGTCGTTTCTACGGCGTTTTTTTAATACATTATTATTATTATTATTATTATTATTATTATTATTATTATTATTATCTCTTCTTGAGTTTTCACATCAGTATCCACTGATGGTCTTCCACTGGAGTCTGAGTGACAGCAAGTCTCCTCAGGTCTCCAGGACTCTTCTGAGTATTCTGGCAGATTGCAGCAGTGCAGTGTTCTGAATGGTTTCAATCCTTCCTCTGATATCCAAACTTTCCAAACCCTTTTCTAATCCTTTTGGGACCGTTCCAAGTGCACCAACTACAATTGGTATCACTTTCAATTTCATGTTCCATAACTTTTTCAGTTCTCTGGCAAGGTCTAGATATTTGTCCATTTTTTCATTTTCCTTTAGCTTCACCCTGTGATCTGCTGGCACTGCAAAATCCACCAGTTGGCAAGTTATTATTATTATTATTATTATTATTATTATTATTATTATTATTACTACTACTACTACTACTACTACTAATAATAATAATAATAATAATAATAATAATAATAATAATTTGGTGCCATTGAAGTTACCAAACTTGTCGAATGCAGCGGTAGAATACGCCGACTGCACCTCTGCAGAGGGTTGAGACTCCCCACTAGCACCAATGGGTCCACTTGTTGGCCGTGGGTGGCAACACTCCTCTTGGCCCTTACTTGGTCTGAACGAGTGGTCGGTGAGGCCCGACCTGATCAATCGGCTGGTCACGTCAAGCCCTTAGCATTTAGCACCTACATAATTGTCCCGACCGTATTGCTCTTATGGTAACCCCCCAACCCTTTTTATCATATATGCGCTAGTAAGCGATGATTGGGGTTTTTAGTGTCCTGGGTATGACGTTAAACTGCATTTAGTGGTGAAGTTTATACTGCCCCGGGTGAGGATCGAATTCACGTAAGTGAGTTGCAGTATGTTGATGAATCAATATATCATTTTTCCAAATCATGTCGAGAGAAAAAAGAAAAGAAAGAAAGAAAAGAAAAAAAAAGAAAAAATCAAAAAACAGAATGCCTCAGGTGAGAATCGAACTCACGACCTTCAGATTATTCAGAGAAAACAAATGCTGAAAAACTAAAAATAAGTTACAGCATTCTTGCTGCGGCAAAATTTTGTTTTCAAGTCATGTCGAAAAAAGGAGTATGCCTTTGGGAAGATCGAACTCATGACCTTAAGATTACTCAGCGGTGAGAGCTTGATTATGAGACTGTCGCGCTGTCTACTGCATTACCACGAGAACTGACGACTGTTGCTTTACTAACAGCAGTTAAGTCATGTAAAAAGAAAGAAAAAGCAGTGCCCCAGATGAGGAACGAACTCACAACCATCAGATTACTTAGAGAAGAAAACTGTTGAAAAATGAAAAAAAAAAAAAAAAAAAAAAAAAAAAAAGTTGCAGCATCTTAATGCGATAATTTTTTTCCAAATAATATCAATAAGAGAAGAAAAAATGTAATGCCTCGGGTGAGGATCGAACTCACGACCTTCAGATTACTCAGCGACGAATTGTTTGATTATGAGACTGACGCGCTGCCTACTGCGCTACCGAGACAACTATATAGCTATGATCTCTAACAGCTTTTTGTAAGCTGTGAGCGGACAGCCTATTACCAGGATATTTATATTAGTTTGCTCCCTAGTAATATTGATGATTTATCCGGCGTTTTTTAAATACTATTATTATTATTATTATTATAGTAGTAGTAGTAGTAGTAGTATATGCACCCCTCCGGCTGCATATATTTAAGTTTTAATATAAAATATATTATATTAAATTAGAAAGGCTAATGAAACTAAATAAGAATGCAAATAAAAAGATTTGAAACAGAGATGGATATAATGGGTAAATAGAACAATTGAAATTTACTCTTCCATCTTCCAATTGTCCCGACCGTAATGCTCTTATGGCAGCCCCCAACCCTTTTTATCATATATTAGTTAGTAGGCGATGATTTAGGGTTTTAGTGTCTTGGATATGATGTTAAACTGCATTTAGTGGTGAATTTTATAATGCCCCAGGTGAGGATCGTACTAACGTAAGTGAGTTGCAGCATGTTAATGAGACAATATATAATTTTTTCAAATCATGTCGAAAAAAAGAAATAAAAAAGAAAAACAGAATGCCTCGGGTGAGGATTGAACTCACGACCTTCAGATTACTTAGGGAAGAAAACCGTTGAAAAATTTTAAAAAGTTTAAAAAAAAAATTAAAAAAGTTGCAGCATCTTGATGCGACAAAATTTAAGTTTTTTTTTTTTTTTCAATTTATGTCGAAAAAAAAAAAGTAAGTGCCTCGGGTGAGGATCGAACTCACGACCTTCAGATTACTCTAAGACTGAGCATTTGATTATGAGACTGACGCGCTGCCTACTGCGCTACCGAGACAACCATAAAGGCCACACAAACTAACAGCTGTTGAAATTTATTCTCTTTTTGTAAGCTGTGCGCGGATAACTTTGTGACAGGATATAATTACACTGGCAAAGTTCCCGCCCAAAACTATTGGATTATACAAGTATGAATCAGCATTTCTACCAAAAATCAGAATTTAATATCTGTGTATTCTGCCTACCTGGCACTTAATTGATTTTAAGTGTAGAAAATAAGTACAGATTATACCCAAGTCCTGTCGGCTGGGGATTTAGAATACACAATACACCTTTTGGCCGTGGGTGGCGAACCGGGATGCTTAAGTATCACCCAGGTGGCTGAGTAGTCCATGACATGCGACATTCCACTTTGGCCCTTACTTAGGCTAGACGGACGGCCGGAGAGGCACCCGCCGATTAATTGGCAGTTCATGTCAAGCCTTAGGAACTATATGATTGTCCAAACTCTATTGCCATTATGGCAAACCCCTAACCCTTTTATCATATATGTGCTAGAAGGCGGTGGCTGAGTGTCTTAATATCCTGAGTATGATGTTAAACTCTATGTTGGAATAATTTTGTATGTATATATTTATTATGCTTAAATATACACATAAATGCGACACAAGGCCTAAACGGGGTAAGAGGCTGGTCATCATTATACTATCTTTTTAACTTAGCTAGGCTCATAACCTGTTACAATCTTATGGGCCATCCTGTAGTATATAGTTATTTACTAAGCTTGGCTTAGATGTGACACAAGGCCAGAAGTATGGGGCACCCAATGAGAATCGAACTCATTAACAATGGTCTGCTAATCTAGCTTGCTAACCATTACACCACACGAGGTGCCCCATCCTGTTGTATATAGTTATTTACTAAGCGTAGTTTAGATGTGGCACAAAGCCAGAAGTATGGGGCACCCAGTGAGAATCGAACTCACTAACAATGGTCTGCGAATCTAGCTTGCTAACCATTACACCACATAAGGTGCCCAATCCTGTAGTATATAGTTATTTACTAAGCTGAGCTTAGATATGGCACAAGGCCAGAAGTATGGGGCACCCAGTGAGAATCGAACTCCCTAACAATGGTCGGCCAATCTAGCTTGCTAACTATTACACCGCGTGAGGTGCCCCATCCTGTAGTATATAAGGTGTGCTACAATTCTCTACCTCGATTTATAGACTAGCCGAGGTGACGTGGTTTATTCATTCGCCAATCATCAGCCATACTGCGTGGCTGATACACCTCTTAAACACTGATTCTTGCCATAGTTCTACTCGCAATCATTGAGGAGGGACTTACAATACCCAGGATTCTTTACCAGAGGATTATCAAGAATCCAATTCCACTGGACAAGCACTCTTGCTTAAAGCCTACAGGATGGTCCATAAGATTGTAACATTCTGTCTGATAGTGACGTTCCAATTCTGGTGCTCTGGGGAATGTAGAATACCCCTTCGTCACCATTACTCCCAGGTAATGTCAGGAGGAAACTCTGAAAATAAGACAATTAACGACAAATTAAATATATATATACACATTAAATATCACCAAGGCTTGGTTTTTGAGCAAAAATAATAGAGATTTGAAGATTCGTGAAGATAATTAAAAAATGAAATTTAAATGATAACAGCATGAATTTTTTTTTTTTCATTTAATATTTTAGATAGTAGACATTAACAATTATTTTCAGAGTAGCTGGATCAATGTAAGGTCTATTTTTTTACATAGGGATTTAAATGGGGCATCCCACGAGGATTCAACTCACGATTCAGTAATAATGGATCTGCGGGACTAACTTTAAAAAATCCCCCTCTACCCAGACGACGCCGAGTAGCCGCTGCTAGTAATCATCTAAAATTTTAGAGTTCAACTCGAAACATTTCGAGTTGAGCACTAAAATTTTAGGTGATTTAACACTTGTACCCGGTGATGGTTAGAGGAATGAGAACAATCTACCCCAAAGGATTAAATAAAGGGTTCATTTCGACATTTCTTGAAGGTTCCCAATTACAACACGAAGGCTCCCAAGTTCGACAAGGACCTCAAGTAGGCCGGAGGTCACATCGCCTGAAACGTTGTGTATATAACAATAAAGATGAGGACAACAGTCCGAAAAATCTTAATGATACATATTATGATATTTTGGGGGTGGGTGGGAGGTACGTGCTATCAATGGTTTCTTTGGTTTCTTTGTTCAATGGCATATCAACCTCCGTGGGTTATTTAATACCAAATCCATCCTTATAGAAGAACAGTAGTGGTATTTTAACCCATTCTTAGGGAATGATGGGGTTTATAAATTTCTTAAGGATATTAGTCCAAAAAGGAACGTTATAGCGCGACTGGGGTTCGAACTCACTGATGTTGCTGTTGAGCACGTTAGCCAATAAGCAGTAGTACTTGTTAGGATCACATCTATGGGTTAAAAAAGGGAGAAAAAAATGGGTTTTAAAAAATGGGTTTAAAATGTTCAGTTTAAATCATTGAGTTTGAAAAAAAATGTTGAATACTCATGAATGAATAAAACAAAACATCTTCAGTATAAAAAAACCCAACAAATGCCGTAAAATCCAACCAACCAACCAACCAACCAACCA
Source organism: Doryteuthis pealeii (assembly GCA_023376005.1). NCBI lineage: Eukaryota > Metazoa > Mollusca > Cephalopoda > Myopsida > Loliginidae > Doryteuthis > Doryteuthis pealeii. Next base: position 13,028,053 of record CM042168.1, on the reverse strand, counting down.
ATACGCTAGTTCAGTATTAAATTACGAATAAGGTAGTTGGCCGGTCCCGGTAAAATAGACAAACACGCAACATAGATTCACAAACATCCGTGGTTCAAAGTTAATTGACCTGAAAAAATGTAAAAGATTTTAAATGAAATAACTGGTGCATTATATATTTTATTCATTAATATATCAACGCTGAAAATTTCATTAAATTCGGTTAATTCCTTGATTTTTAGTATTTTTTTTCTTTCGACGGGGGCGACATACGATGGTGGAATTTATGTCCGTTAAGTAGGATTTAACCCAATGTTAGATACTTAAAAAAAATCTTTATCTTTTTTGTGACCACTAAGCAGGCTACGTTGTTACCCGATGTAATTACACTGGCATAGCGCCCGTGTGGTGGAACTAGATCGATTATTATTGAAAAGCGAGTTCGATCCTCGCTGGATGCCCCATGCTTGTGACCTTGTGTCAGATCCTACCCGTAGTTAACGGGTTGAGTAATTCTTTTTTTCTATCAGCTCTCTTTAAATTAAATCTATTTAATTTAAATAGATTCAAAAAAGTGATAATGCTCGGCTATGGTATGAATATAACATTTTTGAATCTAGGTATACCCAAAATTGACGTAAAATCCGTTTTTGACAAAATGAATTTAGCCCCCACCCCCACCCCCCAAAAAAAATAATTTACCAAAAACAGGGAATTATCGGATTTTAATGAAATTCTGTGTTGGTTTATCAATGAATGAACTTTATAATGCATTATTTATTTTATTTTCAAAACTTTCTAATTTTTTTCCAGGTCACTTAATGTTGCTCCCCCCGCCCTTATTTTGGGGGCGTAACATTTTGGCGAGTTGGTCAGTTTTCTGTACTAAAAAGATTTCTAGCATCATCCATTAAAAAATAGATTTAATAAATCTATTTTTTAATGGAAGATGCTAGAAATCTTCGAAAAACGCAAATTAATTTGTTTCATTAATTGAATCTTCTAAAAACGAAAACAAAAAAGAATCTATTTAAAAAAACAAAAAAAAAACAAAAAAGACGTGTGCCTCGGGTGAGGATCGAACTCACGACCTTCAGATCACTCAGCGTTTTCGTTTGATTATGAGACTGACGCGCTGCCTACTGCGCTACCGAGACGCCATAAAATCAGCACCTAAATATTTCTATCTATAACATTTGTTTTCTGTTTTTTTGTTGTTCTTTTTTTCCTCCATTTGGTTTCTCATACATCTGACAATCTTGTCACAGTATCACATGATATAATTATGTTCGCGTATCACCCGCGACCTTGTGTTACATCTTACTCGTAGAAAACGGGTTGGGTAAGTTCTCATCAGACAGGATAATTTGCATATAGTTAGTTACAAAGCTTAACTTAGGTGTGGCACAAGGCCAGAAGTATAGGGCGCACTGTGAGAATCGAACTCAATATCAATGGTCATCTACTAATCTAGCTCGCTAACCATTATACCACGTATGTACATTACATATATAATAATAATAATAATAATAATAATAATAATAAATAATAATACTGCATTGCTGCAATACTCAGAGTCCTGGGTACCCGAAGAGACTTGTTGTCACTCAGACTCCAGGGAAATACCATCAGCTAACGCTGGTGTAAAAACTATAATAAATTATCACAAATTATTTTACTACACTATGGCTCTTCAAAAAACAAAATGAATGTGTATAAAAAATAAAAAAAAGGATTTGTATCGAGTGAGGATCGAACTCACAACCTTCAGATCACTCATTAAATTCGTTACAGCGCTACCGATAAAACTTTACAGTAACAGCCTTTCAAATATCTACCTCCCAGCAAATTGTTGCCACCTGGTAATATCAATGAAAAAAAAATAAAAATAAATAAAAATAAAAAACGTACATTATTTGGCTATTAAAAAAAATATGTGCCTCGGGTGAGGATCGAACTCACGACCTTCAGATTACCCAGGATTTTGTCTGATTATGAGACTGACGCGCTGCCTACTGCGCTACCGAGACGCCATGCTCTTTCGTCTCATATATCTCTATAAGTTTTTTTTCCTCTTTCTCTTTTTGCGATTTCTAAGCTAACTATTTCTTACAGGATATAATTTTACAAGGACGTCACATTGTGGTGTTATGGTTAACAAGCTAGTCTCACAGATCTATTACTACTGAATACCGAGTTCAATCATAACTGGATGCCACATACTTGCAAGTTTATGATGCGTTCTACCTGTAGCGAACGGATTGACAGGACGTATATAGTGTGTAGGTATCAACAATCTTGACATCATAGACGTATTTTACAAAATCAGTTCAACCTCCCTGATTGAAAAAAATAAAATAAAATACCATAAATCAGGGAATTATCCGGTTTTAAATGATAATGATAATAAAAATAAATAATAATAATGATAATAATGATAATAATAATAAATAATAATAATGATAATAATAATAAATAATAATAATAAATGATAATAAATAATAATGATGATAATAATAAAAATAATAATGAATAATAATAATGATAATAATAATAAATAATAATGATAATAATAATAATAATAATAATAATAATAATAATAATAATAATAATAATAAAGAAAAAATTGACAAATATCTGGACCTTGCCAGAGAACTGAAAAAGTTATGGAATATGAAAGTGAAAGTTATACCAATTGTAGTTGGTGCACTTGGAACAGTCCCCAAAAGGATTAGAAAAGGGTTTGGAAAGTTTGGATATCAGAGGAAGGATTGAAACCATTCAGAACACTGCACTGCTGCAATCTGCCAGAATACTCAGAAGAGTCCTGGAGACCTGAGGAGACTTGCTGTCACTCAGACTCCAGTGAAAGACCATCAGCTAACACTGGTGTGAAAACTCAAAAGGAATAATAATAATAATAATAATAATAATAATAATAATATAATATAATAATAATAATAATAATAATAATAATAATAATAATAATAATAAATAATAATAATAATATAATAATAAATAATTAAAAAAATAAACGGAAAAATATTGCAATGGCCTGG
>CM042168.1:13007515-13020015 GCA_023376005.1 Doryteuthis pealeii | reverse complement strand
GTGGCGTTGCTAAACACTGCAGTCAAGCCCTGGATAACAAGGGTAGCCAATGGTAGGCCATATGTATGGCAGCAGGATTCGGCCCCCTGCCACACCTCTGGGAAAAGTCAAAAATGGTTGTTGGCGAATTTTTACAACTACACCAGTCCCAATGTTTGCCCTCCGTACTCCCCAGATCTTAACCCCATAGATTATTATGTATGGGGCGCTGTTGAGAAAGACACCAATCGCCGTGCCAGTACTACAAAAGCCCAGTTAATCGACAGAATTAAGGTAGTTTTTGAGACCCTTTCCATGGAAACTGTAACATCAGCTTGCTCCAGGTTCCGGAGCAGGATTGAGGCTGTGATCGACGGTAATTGCAGTTATTTTGAGTGAAACTTGTTGACAGTAGTGTAATTTCAGTGGCTGTTGAATTTCTTTACAATCCATTAAATTTTGTAGTTACCAAGCACTTTTTCTTTTTCCTTATGAAATTGTCAAATTTCTCCCGAACACTCTGTATATATACACACATTAAAATATACGTTAAAAATATATACACATTTACATATGCGTACAAATATATATATATATATATATATATATATATATATATATATATATATATATACTCATTCTGTTTGAAAAAAGAATTTGTCTATTGTCGAATTTGAATTATGTCTTCTTTTTTCAAAAACTGTTACAATAAGATATACATGACTGTCGCTGACCGAGAAACGCGTGGCGGATGTGCTTATATTTGAAACTACCGCATAACATTTTTGCAACATCAATGTTTTCGTTTTGAATTCATATTATTTTCGTCTCCGCTCTCGATAAGTCCGGAGTAAAAAAAACAAGCTCTGAAGATGATTTTTATAAATCGAAATATTGTTCAATATTAGCTATGAATATGATATAAAATGTTTTCACTTTAACAGCATATTGTGTTGTTTTCATATCCTTTTATCTATACTCATACCGTCGGATTCATTTCCTTTCTCTTAACTTATATATATATATATATATATATATATATATATATATATATATATATATAATATGATTTTATATGAAAAAGGTGACAACCGGTGAAATTGCACGTGTGTATTTTCTGTAATTAATTAATATCTTGATTAATTCAGTGGACTTAACCCTGAAGAACATTATGATCAAACTCCAGTAGGTTACTACTGTGTACCTTTATAATATATATATATATATATATATATATATATATATATATTTGGGAATAAAAAGGCCTTAAATACCATGGGTATCGTGGTTATGGACCATTTCCACTCGCGAGTATGTTCACGAGCTTCTTCAGACCACTGATATATTTTATTTAGACACGCACATGGCCAAACTCATTTTATATTCATACATTTCACCTCCCTCATTCAGGGGTGGTCATATTGCATTCTTTCTCTTCAAGTGTCTTTTTACACTTGAAGAGAAAGAATGCAATATGACCACCCCTGAATGAGGGAGGTGAAATGTATGAATATAAAATGAGTTTGGCCATGTGCCTGTCTAAATAAAATATATCAGTGGTCTGAAGAAGCTCGTGAACATACTCGCGAGTGGAAATGGTCCATAACCACGATACCCATGGTATTTAAGGCCTTTTTATTCCCAAATAAATTTGCTCTGTTTACAATAATTAAACATTGAGCTCTCATACGGAACCTGAACTCTACAACAAACTACGGGTAGAGAATTAGGACCCACCTAGAATCACCTTGTACCAAGAAACTTGGTACGCACCAAAGTATATATATATATATAATATATATATATATATATATATATATATAGAGAGAGAGAGAGAGAGAGAGAGAGATGATGATGATGATGATGATGATGATGATGATAGGTACGCGTCCTGCATCGTTGACACACAAAAATCTAAAAGGACGCAGTAAAATCATATACATGCGTCCCAGTGTTTTTCTTTTTTCTCCCCTCACCATTTCAAGCTAACTGTAAATACATTTCTATTGTTACTTAGAAACAAATAACACAGTATATGTTACAAGGTAGCAGTTAGACGGCTTTAGTTGTGACCCATGAATTTTCCCGGGGAGTTATTCAAAGCAAATATGTGCGTCCCAGGACGCATTAAATCAAAAAACTATCAGCATCACTATTCATATATATATATATATTATTATATATATTATATATATATATATATATTAAATATTATTATTATTTATATTTTTGCAGGCAATTACAATGCGTATATCGTATAAAATTCGATAATTATTGAAAATAATCATGACGCGCGCAACGTATTGCTGTTTCAACTTTATTAAGTCTCATAAGACTTAATAAAGTTGAAACAGCTGTACGGTGTTCCTTGTTGCGCGCGTTATTCGCTGAGTTTGCTTGTCATGATTATTTTCAATAATTATCGAATTTTATACGATATACGCACTGTAAATGCCTTCAAAAAATATGAATAATAATATACTTTACTTAACAATGCTTCAAAAGCAAATTATCAAATCCCATTATATATATATATATATATATATATATATATATATATATATATAATATATATATAATAATTTCACGAATTGTTGGAGCATTTCTGCTTACTCCAAATGACTCCCTCTATTTCTTCACCCTAAAAAAAGGGTGTAGTCAGGCGTATAATACGTCGAGACTGTTTCCGCTAAAAGCGGGGAAATACTCATTATTACTATTAACGAATGCCAATGAATAATAAATACCCATTATTACTATACAATATCAAGTAACTTAATATTTTTTAATTAAATGTTCGTTAAGCTTGAGTTAAGTGAGCCAAGGTAATTTCGTCAAAAAAATTTTGTGTGTATTTTTTTTATATTTTCATATTTCTTATATTTCATTTTTATATATATAAATATAAAAATGAAATTTGAAAAATATGAAAATATAAAAAAAATGCAAAAAATAGTTTATATTTTTTATTTTTATATTTTTGTATTTCTTATATTTTTATATCTTTTATATTTTTATATATTCATAATTTCTATATTTTTAGTATTTTAATATTTTTGTATTTTTGTATTTTTATATACTTTATATTTTTTATATGTTTTTTTTTATATTTTTATAATATTTCTATTTCTATATTCTTAATATTTTTATATTTTTGTATTTTATATATTTTTTTGTATTTTTATAGTGTTTATATTTTTATATTCTTATATCTTATATATTTTATATTTTTTATATTTTTGTATTTTTTTATATTTTCCTATTTTTCTATGCTTTTCTATTTTTATATCTTTTTATTTTTATATTTTTATATTTTTTATATTTTATTTTTATATTTTTATATTTGTATATACTTATATTCTTTATATCTATTGACATTTTTATATCTTTATATATTTATATTTTTATAGTTTTTTTTATATTTCTATATGTTTTTATATTTTTTAATGTATTTATTAATTTATTTATTTTGTTCTGCTCTATATAAAATGACCTTCGTTTTCTCTAAGAAATTAAACATTTCCGCTCTCAATAAAAATTATTTTAAAAAATGAAGTATGTGTGAAGTTGTTCTAAAATGGGGGTTCGAATTACAATATATGTACAATGTATAATTGAGTCCTGACTTTGTGTCCTTAATTAAGCTAACCAGATGTTTAATTTACGATGTAATTTTTTTAATGTAAAACTGGACCCTGATTTTACGCAAATATGACACCGGGTGTTCATTTTAATCCAAAACCAGACGCTGACTGTGTCTTTTTTATATATGCAAGTAAAGTTTTTTTTTTTTTTTTTTTTTTTTTTTAGTTTCTAAAATCCATAAAGTTGCGAAATCTATATATTTACCAACCTCCACAAGCAGGATGCGACACATGGCCAATTTTTTTTAAGTGAAGTTTAACAGGTTTGAATTCAGAGTTTTCCTTCTCTTAGCCTAAACATGATTAAAGAACCCAGTCCACTCTACTATTACCCATAGATGGAGAAAGAACGGTTAGATGCATACCTTTCCCAATGGTATTAGTGCTATGTGAAAAATGCAAAAGGCTCCGCCCAGGATTCGAACTCAAGTCGCCGAGCCCATTTCCTACGACGATAACCATTACACCACAGTGTTCTGCAATGTGACACAAAGTTTCCCGATACGCGGTGTCTAAAATAGATCAGATCCGTCGGCATCCCCCTTTTGAGGGGCTGGGGAATCTTTGCCCCCTTTTATACGAGGGGGAAATGTCCCTGAAGCCGAGGTAATCTATTTTACAATAACCAGCAAATTTCTGCGTTACAAGTTAAGGAACTCAAACGTAGTGTAATGGTTAGCAAACTAGTCTCGCAGATCTATTACTATTGAAAAGCGAGTATAGCGAAAAACACCTTTCGCTTTTCTCCAGAGAACGGCGGACTGACATTGTCCACGACGTAACCAACATCGAGCGGCACATGTTGATTGTGTGCGATACGGGCCGTAAGCTCGTTTACGTAATCCCAAGACGAACGTACCTTGTTGCAGTGGAAGAAGGCGTGCTCAGCCGTTTCCTCTAAGCCACTGCTGCAGCGGGTTCAAGACGGGAAGTCAGCAATGTTCGCTTTGTATTGCACGCTTGCAAGCGACAACGCATTCCGAGCAAGTCGCCAGGTGAGGGAGAACTCAGAGTTGTTCATAAACCCAGCACCCGGCGACCAATCCCATAGTGTGCGGACCTCCTCCAATGATGAGACGTGCCGCTCCACGAGCGGATCCGAACCGGACCCCTCCACTAATGCCCTATATAGTGCCCTTCGAGGCCATGAGACGTCGCTATACTCAGGCAGTCTTTGAAGGGCAGCGCGACACTCGGATAGAAACCGTGCTTCTCCGCGAGAACCACGGGGCCGCAGCATGAGGTCCGGGAAGATGGCCCGGATTCGCAGCGACCATACGGCTTCGGTGTGCAACGATCGATTCAGAAATGCCAACCTCTCGGCGTCTCGATGAGCCGCCAAGCCCGGCATCCCTAAACCTCCATTACAAGGCCGCTGGGAACAAACCTGTCTACGTACCATTGCCCCCCCCCCACACACACACAAAAAGTGGAAAAGGAGCCGCAGGCAGAGGGAGTACAGACGGTAAAGGATCAGGGGGAAAATGTAGGTGGGACAAGCCTCCGCCCTGCCCTTTAAAGACAACCACCTTGGAAACCATGTTCGGATCCGAGCTTCCACTTTTGTCTGTACCTCCGACCAATTTCTCTCGACTTGTAGATCGGGCCCGAACCAAACTCCGAGGATTTTGACTGGTCCGTCTCTCCACCGGAAGGGACTGGGCAGATTATTGGATCCTACCCAGGCTCCCAACCGTAGACCTTCGCTCTTTTCTAAATTGATCTTTGCACCAGTGATTTATTCGTACCTTGCAAGCGCCTCCTTCCCCGCATCTATCAACAGACAAAAATGACTTATTCTGTTTTTTGTTTGATTCCGGAAAAGAGGTGCCGATGTTACCTGGACGCGCTTTATTTAAATGTAGACCGTGTAGACACACCGCAGGGTTTCTGGTAAACATTATTTATTGAAAAATTTTTTTTATCCTTGTTGTTATATACAACCATATTTTTATTTTCATTTAAAATAATGTAGTAAAATATTTCTCTTATTAAAATATTCATAAACTAAAGAGATGTTAAATTATTTTTTACTGATTTAGTTATAGTTACCTTGACCTTTCTTGGTTACGAAGGGGAATAACTCATTCCTAGTGGAGTTATATAAAAAATATAATAAGACAGCGGCAAAGAACACAGGCCTTTTACGGGGCCTATTAATGAAATTAACGGCGTGATCCCAGGGGGCCATCCCCCCAGGCCACACTTGCCCTCTCGATTTAAAGGGACAGGGCTGGGTTTATTGCCCAGTGCCTGAGGCGCCCCCTTGAGGGGGAATGCCGACGGGATCCAGGCATTTTTGCACCCACCAACCATGAGCTTCTGTTCGTGGGTGGTTCCACATTAATAGGACCCTTTGCCTAACCCGTACACGCGGGGTACGTGGTAAATACAAAGACAGTGGCAAAGACCACTTTTGTTCCTCATCCCCACAAATAAAATTTTAAAAATTTAAAATCAGGTTATATGCTCAGGTCCAGGTTGCGTCTGTGATTTTATTTAAAAACAAGGACACTGTGATAATATGAACCCTTAAGAGTTACTGCCCTTTGTCTGTACACAAAAAAAAAGAGAACATTTCTTTTAATTGTTATATTGCTTACATAGATATGTAAAAAAAAAATTTGTTTTTAAATAAAAATAGCGCCGTTTAGTTTTCTGTTTTGGGACAAATGCGCCTAATCCGGATTAAATTTATTCATACTTCCGAACTTTTATTGTGTTTTATGTCGAGACAAAGGGCAGTAACTCTTAAGGGTTCATATTATCACAATGTCCTTGTTTAGAAATAAAATAGCGCCGTTTAGTTTGTCTGTCTAGGAGAAGGAAAACTCTGAATTCAAACTTGTTAAACTCCGCTTAAGAAATTGACCTTGAGTCGCATCCTGTTCGTGCGGAGAGGTTGGTATATATATATATATATATATATATATATATATATATATATATATATATATATATATACAGGGTTTTTTGTAAGTGATTGAAAAAGTTGCTATTTTATCTTAAGCAGACTAATTAGCTTCCTAAATGGTCCGTGGCACTTCAGGTTCCGGACAATAAGCCCACCCCTTATCCCTTAGGTGAGGGAGCAAGTGCTGAATGGAGAGAGGAGGGCCCGTTGGAACTGTTAATCATTTTCTCAAAGCCGGCACGAACGCCTGGTAAGGATATTTATCTGGCCCACCCTATGGTGGTTCGTCGGGTAACCAGTTTATAGTGGTCGTCAATTTATGGTGGTTGTCTTGGGTGAAGTATTATATATATATATATATATTAAAGAAGTGGATACGATAGAAACCTACTCGAGTTTCATCGTTAGAATCATCAGGGTTAAATCCACTGAATTAATCGAGTTACCGATTAATTGCAGCTGATCACACGTATGTTCATTGAATAAGATTTTACATAACGTAAAATCTTAATCAATGAACATACGTGTGATCAGCTGCAATTAATCGGTAACTCGATTAATTCAGTGGATTTAACCCTGATGATTCTAACGATGAAACTTGAGTAGGTTTCTATTGTATCCACTTCTTCAATAAATTTGCTCTACTTTGTATTGAGCACTTTGTATTTGTTTTATCACGGACTTAACCCCTGGATCCTGTGCACCTCAAACGATCGTGCCCATATTCACCGGTAAGCCACCCTTTATATATATATATATATATATATATATATATATATATTGGTAATTACAACAAACACACTATAAGGTTATATAAATAAAATCGAAGGAAAAACAAACGATTCATAGAAGGAATCAATAAGCCTTGTATTTAAAACATTAAAGATACAGTAAAAAGAGAAGTCAATATGTAGTGTTCAAAGTTTATCAGAATATGCCTTTTTATAAGTTCATGTGCTGTAGAGGGAGAAAGAGTTGACTTCAGTCCAATAGAGAAAGAAAGGGTAATGTTCTATATATCAGTAGTGAAATAACTTGTAGAGAGTTTTAAGTTGAGCGACGTGGACTATTCAGGCATTTTGTTTTTTCTGAACTATTCTTCGAAAACCCTGCTATTTATAGGGTTTACCTAGGCTCCAATTTGGTCTTTTTGAAAAACTTCTTTTTAGGCGCGAAAGCTTCTGATAGGTCGAAAATTATCATTTTTAATATTTCTATTTTTGCTTTCTACATGCGCTGATCCTATGCGCAGATTGCTTACTTTCGTCATTTTATTTCTGCTTTCAAAGTGTTAACTTCCAGCTCGCTTCTTATCATATCAACCACCACATCCCCAAGGGGCTATCAAGGCTCCCACGAAATGGGGTCAAAAATTGCTAAGTTTCATCGGCAGTCCCCTTCAGTGGTGCCTCAGGCGCCGGGCAATAAACCCAACCAATACCCCTTTTAAACGAGGAGCAGGTGATGCCGAGCAGCCCTGAAACCAAGGGGATATTTACCCACCCTTAGATCTGAAAAATTTTCTCTTGCATTCGAGAAATTAGAGGTAATTTATGCAGTAAATAAATCGTAATTATTTCTTTGGGAAAAAATTATTTTTCTTTTTCATCATAAACTCGTATTTATTTCATTTGTATTGAGATTGTTTTATTGAAAATTCGGACCATATTACCTTAAGGCACCCCTTTTCAATTTCGTTTCATTAGGTCATTTTTTTCATTTACACCGTCAATATCCGGTTGTTTTAACAGACGATTTTTAGATCGTTTTATTATTTTAAAACTAACCCCTAACCTTAACCCCCTAACCATAAACCCTAACCCTAACCCCTAACAAACAATCGGATATTGACGGTGAAAAGAAATGACCTAATGAAACGAAATCGAAAAGGGGCGCCTTAATGGTTCGAAAATTCTTTCTTTCTTTCTTTTATTTCTTTCTTTTATTTTTTCATTTTTATTTTTTATTCTTATTTTTTATTTTTTTTATTTATATATTGACAAACAGCAATCCATGAAATTATCAAGAAGCACAATTCAAATTACTTTTTCGGGGTTATCTCACTTGTTTCAGTAAAGAAAGAGCATTCCTTAGAATTTATACGCCTCTGTACTTCCATAGATAAAACTAGTGATTGTTCAATCCGACTGAGAAAAGGTCATAATAAGCATGGCGGTTTGATGCTCACAAGGAATTGTTTTACAAAAACAAATGTTTCGCCGAACTGTTTCTACACCTTTACGGAGGGTTATTAAGTCAGTTAACAGGTAAGACTAGTTGTTAACATCTTATGTACTCCCAACACTTTAAGATAAAAAAAGACTTTCGTCCCAAAAATATATTTCTTTTTGTCTTTACAGAGGTAATAAAGGTCGATCATGTTAACTTATGTAGTATGAGAATTGACAAAAATTATATAATAACGGAGTGATTTATTTTTGTTTTGGGAATATTTTTATTAAAATGATAAATGATACTTTATTTAATAATAGTTATAATTTATTTATTTAATGTCTATCATTTTTTAATTTTATTTATAATTAATTTATTTTAAACGATTGTTCACTTTTTACATAAAAAATGTCGCATGTAAGTGGAACTCCGCTTCTTTTAATTATATTTTTATTTTATTTTTTATCTATTTAAAATTGCCCAAGAAGATTTTTTTTTTAAATTTAATAAAATCTAATATTTTCTGAAAATAAAAGAGGAAAGACCGCATTTGAGGAGCTAGTAAGTTTTAGATATGAATTAATTTAAAAAAATACAAGCTCTTAAACTTTTTACGATTTATGAATGAATAAAAAATACGATCTTAAACTTTTACGATGTATTTACTACTCTACTCTCTTCTTTATCTTTTCCAATAATTGTACAAAAATATTACCATGTGATTTTTAAAAGTTTGTGTTTATGATCTAAGTTATTATAATATTTGTGCATCGGCAATAAATCGCTGTTAAATGTACGGGTGATGGTCTCGAATGTAAATAACTGTTGGGTATTTATCCAGAATATCACGCTGAGGAAATGTCTGTTGATACTACGGACTATATGACTTTTATGCACCCCTTTTTGATCTCAATTAAGAAAGGACATGTTTTTCATTTACACCGTCAATATCTGATTGTTTTGACAGACGATTTTTAGATTTTAAAAAAAATTATAAAACTAACCCCTAACCCTAACAAACAACGGGATATTGACGGTGTAAATGAAAAACATGTCCTTTCTTAATTGAGATCAAAAAGGGGTGCCTAAAGTCATATAGTCCGTAGTAATGTTAGGGTTAGGGGTTAGTTTTTTATAATTTTTTTTAAAATCTAAAAATCGTCTGTCAAACAATCAGATATTGACGGTGTAAATGAAAAACATGTCCTTTCTTAATTGAGATCAAAAAGGGGTGCATAAAAGTCATATAGTCCGTAGTATAACAGACATTTCCCTCAGCGTGAATATTCTGGATAAATAACCAACAGTTATTTACATTCGAGACCATCACCCGTACATTTTAACAGCGATTTATTGCCGATGCCACAAAATATTATAATAACTTAGATCATAAACACAAACTTTTAAAAAATCACATGGTAAATTTTTTGTACAATTATTGGAAAAGATAAAGAAGAGAGTAGAGTAGTTAAATACATCGTAAAGTTTAAGATCGTATTTTTTTAATTCATTCATAAATCGTAAAAAGTTTAAGAGCTTGTATTTTTTAAAATTAATTCATATCTAAAAACTTACTAGCTCCTCAAATGCGGTCTTTCCCTCTTTATTTTCAGAAAATATTAGATTTTATTAAATTTTAAAAAAAAATCTTCTTGGGCAATTTAAATAGATATAATAAAATAAAAATATAATTAAAAGAAGCGAGTTCCACTTACATGCGACATTTTTTATGTAAAAAGTGAACAATCGTTTAAAATCAAATTATTATAAAAAATTAAAAAATGATAGACATTAAATAAATAAATTTATAACTATTATTAATAAAGTATCATTTTATCATTTTTAATAAAAATATTCCCAAAACAAAAAAAATAAATCACTCCGTTATTATATAATTTTTGTCAATTCTCATACTACATAAGTTAACAATGATCGACCTTTATTACCTCTGTAAAGACAAAAAGAAATATATTTTTTGGGACGAAAGTCTTTTTTTTATCTTAAAGTGTTGGGAGTACATAAGATGTTAACAACTAGTCCTTACCTGTTAACTGACTTAATAACCCTCCGTAAAGTGTAGAAAAGTTCGGCGAAACATTTGTTTTTGTAAAACAATTCCTTGTGAGCATCAAAACCGCCAATGCTTTTATGACCTTTTCTCAGTCGATTGAACAATCACTAGTTTTATCTATGGAAGTACAAGAGCGTTAAATTCTAAGGAATGCTCTTTCTTTACTGAAACAAGTGAGATAACCCCGAAAAAGTAATTTGAATTGTGCTTCTTGATAATTTCATGGATTGCTGTTTGTCAATATATAAATAAAAAAATAAAAAAGAATAAAAAATAAATGAAAAAGATAAAAGAAAGAAATAAAAGAAAGAAAGAAAGAATTTTCGAACCATTAAGGCGCCCCTTTCGATTTCGTTTCATTAGGTCATTTCTTTTCACCGTCAATATCCGATTGTTTTGTTAGGGTTAGGGTTAGGGTTTATGGTTAGGGGGGTTAAGGTTAGGGGTTAGTTTTAAAAATAATAAAACGATCTAAAAATCGTCTGTTAAAACAACCGATATTGACGGTGTAAATGAAAAAATGACCTAATGAAACGAAATTGAAAAGGGGTGCCTTAAGGTAATATGGTCCGAATTTTCAATAAAACAATCTCAATACAAATGAAATAAATACGAGTTTATGATGAAAAAGAAAAATAATTTTTTCCCAAAGAAATAATTACGATTTTTTTACTGCATAAATTACCTCTAATTTCTCGAATGCAAGAGAAAATTTTTCAGATCTAAGGGTGGGTAAATACCCTTGTTTCAGGGCTGCTCGGCATCAACCTGCTCCTCGTTAAAAGGGGTATTGGTTGGGTTTATTGCCCGGCGCCTGAGGGCACCACTGAAGGGGACTGCCGATGAAACTTAGCAATTTTTGACCCCATTTCGTGGGAGCCTTGATAGCCCCTTGGGGATGTGGTGTTGATATGATAAGAAGCGAGCTGGAAGTTAACACTTTGAAAAGCAGAAATAAAATGACGAAAGTAAGCATCTGCGCATAGGATCAGCGCATGTAGAAAGCAAAAATAGAAATATTAAAAATGAATAATTTTCGACCTATCAGAAGCTTTCGCGCTAAAAAGAAGTTTTTCAAAAAGACCAAAATTGGAGCCTAGGTAAACCCTATAAATAGCAGGGTTTTCGAAAAGAATAGTTCAGAAAAACAAAATGCCTGAATAGTCCACGTCGCTCAACTTAAATCTCTACAAGTTATTTCACTACTGATATAATAGAACATTACCCTTTCTTTCTCTATTGGACTGAAGTCAACTCTTTCTCCCTCTACAGCACATGAACTTATAAAAAGGCATATTCTGATAAACTTTGAACACTACATATTGACTTCTTTTTACTGTATCTTTAATGTTTAAATACAAGGCTTATTGAATTCCTTCTATGAATCGTTTGTTTTTCCTTCGATTTTATTTATATAACCTTATATGTGTTTGTTGTAATTACCAATATATAATATATAAATATATATATATATATATATTAAAGGGTGGCTTACCGGTGAATATGGGCACGATCGTTTGAGGTGCACAGGATCCAGGGGTTAAGTCCTGATAAACAAATACAAAGTGCTCAATACAAAGTAGAGCAAAATTTATTGAAGAAGTGGGATACAATAGAAACCTACTCAAGTTTCATCGTTAGAATCATCAGGGTTAAATCCACTGAATTAATCGAGTTACCGATTAAATTGCAGCTGATCACACGTATGTTCATTGATTAA
>CM042168.1:13003439-13007415 GCA_023376005.1 Doryteuthis pealeii | reverse complement strand
CGCAACTCATTGAGGAGGAGACTTACAATACCCAGGATTCTTACAGAGATTATCAAAGAATCCAATCCACTGGACAAGCACTCTTGCTTAAAGCTACAAGGATGGTCCATAAGATGTAAACATTCCTGCTGATAGTGACGTTCCAATTCTGGTGCTCTGGGGAATGTAGAAAACCCTTCGTCACCAATTACCCCATGGTATGTCAGGAGCGAAACTCTCTGAAAATAAGACAATCACGACAAATTAAATATAATATTAACTAATATATCACCAAGGCTTGGTTTTGAGCAAATATAGAGATTGAAGATTTCGTGAAGATATTTAAAAAATGAAATTTAAATGAATAACAGCATGATTTTTTTTTTTTTTCATTTATATTTTAGATAGTAGACATAACAATTATTTTCAAGAGCTGATCAATGTAAGGTCTATTTTTTACATAGGGAATTTAAATGGGGCATCCACTAGGAATTCAACTCAATTCAGTAATAATGGTCTAGCGGACTAACTTTTAAAAAAATCCCTCTACCCAGACGACCGCCCGAGTAGCGCTGCTAGTAATTCATCTAAAATTTTAGAGTTCAACTCGAAAAACATGAGTTGAGCCTTAATTTTTAGGTGATTTAACACTGTACCCGGTGATGTAAAGGAATGAGAACAATCTACCCCAAAGGATTAAATAAAGGGTTTTCATTCGACATTCTGAAGGTTCCCAATTAGCAACCGAAGCTCCCAAGTTCGACAAGGACTCAAGTTAGCCGGAGGTCACATCGCCTAAAACGTTGGTGTATATTAACATAAAGATGAGGACAACAGTCGCCGAAAAATCTTAATGATACATATTATGATATTTTGGGGTGGGTGGGAGGTACGTGCTATCATGGTTTCTGTCTTTGGTTTTCTTTGTTCAAGGCATATCAAACCTCCGTGGGTATATTTAATTACAATCCAGTCCTTACTAGAATAAATGATGGTATTTTAACGCATTCTTAGGGAATTGAGGTTTATAAATTTTTCTTAAAGGATATTAGTCCAAAAGGAACGTTATAAAGCGGACTCTGGGGTTCGAACTCCACCCTTGGGAATGGTAGTCTGCCCCTGTTTGGGCACTGTTAAGCCTCAATAAGCAGTAGTATCTTGTTAGGATCACATTCTATGGTTAAAAGGAGAAAAAAATGGGTTTTAAAAAATGGGTTAAACTGTTCAGTTTTTAAAATCAAATTGAGTTGAAAAAAAATGTGAATACTCATGAATGAAAAAACAAAACATCTTCAAGATAAACCCAACAAATCTCGTAAAAATCCAACCAAACAACCAAACAAGCCACCAATACGACGCTTAGTTCAGTATTAAATTAAAACGAATAAGGTAGTTCTGGCCGTCCCGGTTAAAATAGACAACAGCGCAAATAGATGTCACAATCGTGTTCAAGTTAATTGACTCTGGAAAAATGTAAAAGAATTTTAAATAATAACTGGTGCATTATATATTTTTATCATTATGCATCAAGCTGAAAATTCATTAAATTCGGTTAATTCTTGATTTTTAGTATTTTTTTTTTCTTTCGACGGGGCGACATACATGGTGGAATTTATGTCCGTTAATAGGATTTTAAACCCATGTTAGATACTTAAAAAAAATCTCTTAATTTTTGTGACCACTAAGCAGGCTAACCGTTGTTACCCGATGTACTACACTGGCATAGCGCCGTGTGGTGGAACTAGAGTCGATTATTATTGAAGAAGCGAGTTCGATCCTCGCTGAGGCCCATGCCTTGTGACCTTGTGTCAGATCCTATAATCCCGTAGTTAACGGTTGAGTAATTCTTTTTTTCTATCAGCTCTCTTTAAATTAAATCTGATTAATTTAATAGATTCAAAAAGTGATAATGCTCGGCTATGGTAATGAATTAACATTTTGAATCTGGTATACTCCCAAATTTGGACGTAAATTCCGTTTTTGACAAAATGAATTTAGCCCCCACCCCCACCCCCAAAAAAAATAATTTACCAAAAACCGGAATATCGGAATTTTTAATATTCTTGTTGGTTTATCAATGAAGTGAAACTTTATAATGCATTATTTATTTTATTTTCAAACACTTTCTAATTTTTTTCTCAGGTCACTTAATGGTGCGCTCCCCCGCCCTTATTTGGGGGCGTAACATTTTGGCGAGTTGGTCAGTTTCTGTACTAAAGTTGTCAGCATCATCCATTAAAAAATAGATTTAATAAATCTATTTTTTTTAATGGAAGATGCTAGAAATCTTCGAAAAACGCAAATTAATTTTGTTCATTTAATTGAATCTCTAAAACGAAAAAAAAAAGAATCTATTTAAAAAAACAAAAAAAAAACAAAAAAGACGTGTGCCTCGGGTGAGGTCGAACTCACGACCTTCAGATTCAACTCAGCGTTTTTCGTTTGATTATGAGACTGACCGCTGCTACCCTGCGCTAAAAACCGAGACGCATAAAATCAGCACCTTAAATATTTCTATCTATAACATTTGTTTTCTGTTTTTTGTTGTTCTTTTCCTCCATTTGGTTTCTTCATACATCTGACAATCTTGTCACAGTATCACATGATATAATTATGTTCCGTATCACCCGCGACCTTGTGGTTACATCTTACTCGTAGAAAACGGGTGGTAACAGTTCTCATCAGACAGGATAATTGCATATATGTTGTTACAAAGCCTAACTTAGGTGTGCACAAAGGCCAGAAGTATGGCGCACTGGTGAGAATCGAACTCAATATCAGATGGTCATCACTAATCTAGCTTCGCTAACCATTATACACGTATGTACCTTACAATATATAATAATAATAATAATAATAATATATTAATAATAATATAATAATCAACTGGCATTGCTGCAATACTCAGAGTCCTGGGTACCGAAGAGACTTGTTGTCACTCAGACTCCAGGGAAATACCATCAGCTAACGCTGGTGTAAAAACCTATAATAATTATCACAAATTATTTTACTACACTATGGCTCTTTTCAAAAAAAACAAATGAATGTGTATAAAAAATAAAAAAAGGGATTTGGGTATCGAGTGAGGATCGAACTCACAACCTTCAGATCACTCATTATTCGTTACAAGCGCTATCTAATCCGATAAAACTTTACAGTAACAGCCTTTCAAATATCTACTCCCAGCAAATTGTTGCCACCTGGTCATACAATGGAAACAAAAAATAAAAATAAATAATAAAAAACGTACATTTATTTGGCTATTAAAAAAAATATTGCCTCGGGTGAGGATCCGAACTCACGACCTTCAGATTACCCAGGCTTTGTCTGATTATGAGACTGACCGCGCTGCCTGACTGCGCTAGTAGACCGAGACGCCATGCTCTTTCGTCTCATATATCTCTATAAGTTTTTTTTTCCTTTTCTCTTTTGGCGATTCTAAGCTAAACTTTTCTTACAGGATATAATTTACAACAGGACGCACATTGTGGTGTTATGGTTAACAAGCTAGTCTCACAGAATCTATTACTATGAATACCGAGTTCAATCATAACTGATGCCACAATACTTGCAAGTTTTATGATGCGTTCTACCTGTAGCGAACGGATTTGACAGGACGTATATAGTGTGTAGGATCAACAATCTTGAAAAATCAAATAGACGTATTTTACAAAATCAGTTCAACCTCCCTGATTGAAAAAAATAAAATAAAATACCATAATAGGGAAATTATCCGGTTTTAAATGATGAAATGTATAAGAATAAATAATAATGAATGATAATGAATGATAGAATATAATAATAACTAATGAATAATAATAATAAATAATAATATAATGATAATAAATAATAATGATGCATAATATTAAAAAAATAATGAATAATAATAATGATAATAATAATAAATAATAATGATAATAAATAATAATAATAATAATGAATAATAATAATAATAATGTAATAATAAGAAAAATTTGACCAAATATCTGGACCTGCC
>CM042168.1:12893439-12998439 GCA_023376005.1 Doryteuthis pealeii | reverse complement strand
GACCAAACCACCCTGTTTTGAGGACAGGAGATATAATTGGTGTGTTACCTCTGGCAGTTGGAGGGTCTAAGAGAATTTGAATTGCGACTGATCGGAGCGGGGCTCTCCGATGACTGCCCCTCTAGCCTAAGTAAGGTCCAAAGTAGAGCGTTGCATTTCATGGACTGTTCAGCCACCAGACATAATGGCATGTCAACCTTCGTTTATCCCGAACACCCTGTATATATATACAGGGTGTTCGGGATAAATTTGACATATTTATTCTCCGTAGGTTGGGGGTATTGACGCACACTACGCATCATTTCAAAGCTTGGGCCCTTCTTCATTCATATACGTGATGGCAGATAGAATGGATGACTGGAACCCACCTGGATCATGGAAGAGAATAACTTATATCATGATGATCTGAGCCGGCCATCAAAATAAGAAGATTATGGTTGCTTTCCAATGCTCCCTGAACACTGCAAAAACAATCAGTCATGAACTGGAGAATTGCAATGGAGACTACTAGGCTGTGGCTAGAAGAAAGCAACACAACAGACGATCTGATTGCGTTCGTACAGCGGAATTCCTCAAAAATCTGCAGGAAAAAAAGTGTTGGAGGACCCTGGCATTGGAATTCGGGCTTTGTCACGTGAATTGAATGTTTCAGCCTCTATGATGAAGGTTGCACTCAATGAAGACCTTCACTACTACTCATACAAGCGTCGCAGAGTTTAACTGCTACTAGAAAAGGCCCGTGAAAATCGTCTGACAAAAACTTCTGAGCAAAGTGAAAAATCCTGCTGAACCACAAACAATCTGGTTCTTTTCCGTTGAGAAAAACGTTTGCTAAGATCAAAAGCACAACACACTGAATAACAGATGGCTTGCATACAGTCCAAAGGATACTCTGCGTGTCATGCAGACTAAATTTCCCCAAACTGTGACAGTTTTCGGATGCGTGTCCTCTGAGTGTGAAGTGATGCCTCCGCATTTTTTAAAGAGGGTATCAGGTTGAATTCAAATGCCTACGTGGCGTTGCTAAACACTGCAGTCAAGCCCTGGATAACAAGGGTAGCCAATGGTAGGCCATATGTATGGCAGCAGGATTCGGCCCCCTGCCACACCTCTGGGAAAAGTCAAAAATGGTTGTTGGCGAATTTTTACAACTACACCAGTCCCAATGTTTGCCCTCCGAACTCCCCAGATCTTAACCCCATAGATTATTATGTATGGGGCGCTGTTGAGAAAGACACCAATCGCCGTGCCAGTACTACAAAAGCCCAGTTAATCGACAGAATTAAGGTAGTTTTTGAGACCCTTTCCATGGAAACTGTAACATCAGCTTGCTCCAGGTTCCGGAGCAGGATTGAGGCTGTGATCGACGGTAATTGCAGTTATTTTGAGTGAAACTTGTTGACAGTAGTGTAATTTCAGTGGCTGTTGAATTTCTTTACAATCCATTAAATTTTGTAGTTACCAAGCACTTTTTCTTTTTCCTTATGAAATTGTCAAATTTCTCCCGAACACTCTGTATATATACACACATTAAAATATACGTTAAAAATATATATACATTTACATATGCGTACAAATATATATATATATATATATATATATATATATATATATACTCATTCTGTTTGAAAAAAGAATTTGTCTATTGTCGAATTTGAATTATGTCTTCTTTTTTCAAAAACTGTTACAATAAGATATACATGACTGTCGCTGACCGAGAAACGCGTGGCGGATGTGCTTATATTTGAAACTACCGCATAACATTTTTGCAACATCAATGTTTTCGTTTTGAATTCATATTATTTTCGTCTCCGCTCTCGATAAGTCCGGAGTAAAAAAAACAAGCTCTGAAGATGATTTTTATAAATCGAAATATTGTTCAATATTAGCTATGAATATGATATAAAATGTTTTCACTTTAACAGCATATTGTGTTGTTTTCATATCCTTTTATCTATACTCATACCGTCGGATTCATTTCCTTTCTCTTAACTTATATATATATATATATATATATATTATATATATATATGATTTATATGAAAAAGGTGACAACCAGTGAAATTGCACGTGTGTATTTTCTGTAATTAATTAATATCTTGATTAATTCAGTGGACTTAACCCTGAAAGATCCTTATGATCAAACTCCAGTAGGTTACTACTGTGTACCTTTATAATATATATATATATATATATATATATATATATATAATATATAGAGAGAGAGAGAGAGAGAGAGAGAGATGATGATGATGATGATGATAGGTACGCGTCCTGCATCGTTGACACACAAAAATCTAAAAGGACGCAGTAAAATCATATACATGCGTCCCAGTGTTTTTCTTTTTTCTTCCCTCACCATTTCAAGCTAACTGTAAATACATTTCTATTGTTACTTAGAAACAAATAACACAGTATATGTTACAAGGTAGCAGTTAGACGGCTTTACTTGTGACCCATGAATTTTCAAAGCAAATATGTGCGTCCCAGGACGCATTGAATCAAAAAACTATCAGCATCACTATTCATATATATATATATATATATATATATATATATATATATATATATATATATTATATTATTATTATTTATATTTTTGCAGGCAATTACAATGCGTATATCGTATAAAATTCGATAATTATTGAAAATAATCATGACGTGCGCAACGTATTGCTGTTTCAACTTTATTAAGTCTCATGAGACTTAATAAAGTTGAAACAGCTGTAAGGTGTTCCTTGTTGCGCGCGTTATTCGCTGAGCTTGCTTGTCATGATTATTTTCAATAATTATCGAATTTTATACGATATACGCACTGTAAATGCCTTCAAAAAATATAAATAATAATATACTTTACTTAACAATGCTTCAAAAGCAAATTATCAAATCCCATTATATATATATATATATATATATATATATATATATATATATATTATATATATATATATATATATAAATTTCACGAATTGTTGGAGCATTTCTGCTTACTCCAAATGACTCCCTCTATTTCTTCACCCTAAAAAAAGGTGTAGTCAGGCGTATAATACGTCGAGACTGTTTCCGCTAAAAGCGGGGAAATACTCATTATTACTATTAACGAATGCCAATGAATAATAAATACCCATTATTACTATACAATATCAAGTAACTTAATATTTTTTAATTAAATGTTCGTTAAGCTTGAGTTAAGTGAGCCAAGGTAATTTCGTCAAAATATTTTGTGTGTATTTTTTATATTTTCATATTTCTTATATTTCATTTTTTATATATAAAAATATAAAATGAAATTTGAAAAATATGAAATATAAAAAAATGCAAAAAATAGTTTATATTTTTTATTTTATATTTTTGTATTTCTTATATTTTTATATCTTTTATATTTTTATATATTCATAATTTCTATATTTTAGTATTTTAATATTTTTGTATTTTTGTATTTTTATATACTTTATTTTTTATATGTTTTTTATATTTTTATAATATTTCTATTTCTATATTCTTAATATTTTTATATTTTGTATTTTATATTTTTTTGTATTTTTATAGTGTTTATATTTTTATATTCTTATATCTTATATATTTTTATATTTTTATATTTTTGTATTTTTTATATTTTCCTATTTTCTATGCTTTTCTATTTTTTATATCTTTTTTTTTTATATTTTTATATTTTTTATATTTATTTTTATATTTTTATATTTGTATATACTTATATTCTTTATATCTATTGACATTTTTATATCTTTATATGTTTATATTTTTATAGTTTTTTTTTATTTCTATATGCTTTTATATTTTTTAATGTATTTATTAATTTATTTATTTTGTTCTGCTCTATATAAAATGACCTTCGTTTTCTCTAAGAAATTAAACATTTCCGCTCTCAATAAAAATTATTTTAAAAAATGAAGTATGTGTGAAGTTGTTCTAAAATGGGGGTTCGAATTACAATATATGTACAATGTATAATTGAGTCCTGACTTTGTGTCCTTAATTAAGCTAACCAGATGTTTAATTTACGATGTAATTTTTTTAATGTAAAACTGGACCCTGATTTTACGCAAATATGACACCGGGTGTTCATTTTAATCCAAAACCAGACGCTGACTGTGTCTTTTTTATATATGCAAGTAAAGGTTTTTTTTTTTTTTTTTTTTTTTTTTTTTTTTAGTTTCTAAAATCCATAAAGTTGCGAAATCTATATATTTACCAACCTCCACAAGCAGGATGCGACACATGGCCAATTTTTTAAAGTGAAGTTTAACAGGTTTGAATTCAGAGTTTTCCTTCTCTTAGCCTAAACATGATTAAAGAACCCAGTCCACTCTACTATTTACCCATAGATGGAGAAAGAACGGTTAGATGCATACCTTTCCCAATGGTATTAGTGCTATGTGAAAAATGCAAAAGGCTCCGCCCAGGATTCGAACTCAAGTCGCCGAGCCCATTTCCTACGACGATAACCATTACACCACGGTGTTCTGCAATGTGACACAAAGTTTCCCGATACGCGGTGTCTAAAATAGATCAGATCCGTCGGCATCCCCCTTTTGAGGGGCTGGGGAATCTTTGCCCCCTTTTATACGAGGGGGAAATGTCCCTGAAGCCGAGGTAATCTATTTTACAATAACCAGCAAATTTCTGCGTTACAAGTTAAGGAACTCAGACGTAGTGTAATGGTTAGCAAACTAGTCTCGCAGATCTATTACTATTGAAAAGCGAGTATAGCGAAAAACACCTTTCGCTTTTCTCCAGAGAACGGCGGACTGACATTGTCCACGACGTAACCAACATCGAGCGGCACATGTTGATTGTGTGCGATACGGGCCGTAAGCTCGTTTACGTAATCCCAAGACGAACGTACCTTGTTGCAGTGGAAGAAGGCGTGCTCAGCCGTTTCCTCTAAGCCACTGCTGCAGCGGGTGCAAGACGGGATGTCAGCAATGTTCGCTTTGTATTGCACGCTTGCAAGCGACAACGCATTCCGAGCAAGTCGCCAGGTGAGGGAGAACTCAGAGTTGTTCATAAACCCAGCACCCGGCGACCAATCCCATAGTGTGCGGACCTCCTCCAATGATGAGACGTGCCGCTCCACGAGCGGATCCGAACCGGACCCCTCCACTAATGCCCTATATAGTGCCCTTCGAGGCCATGAGATGTCGCTATACTCAGGCAGTCTTTGAAGGGCAGCGCGACACTCGGATAGAAACCGTGCTTCTCCGCGAGAACCACGGGGCCGCAGCATGAGGTCCGGGAAGATGGCCCGGATTCGCAGCGACCATACGGCTTCGGTGTGCAACGATCGATTCAGAAATGCCAACCTCTCGGCGTCTCGATGAGCCGCCAAGCCCGGCATCCCTAAACCTCCATTACAAGGCCGTTGGGAACAAACCTGTACGTACCATTGCCCCCCCCCCCCACAAAAAGTGGAAAAGGAGCCGCAGGCAGAGGGAGTACAGACGGTAAAGGATCAGGGGGAAAATGTAGGTGGGACAAGCCTCCGCCCTGCCCTTTAAAGACAACCGCCTTGGAAACCATGTTCGGATCCGAGCTTCCACTTTTGTCTGTACCTCCGACCAATTTCTCTCGACTTGTAGATCGGGCCCGAACCAAACTCCGAGGATTTTGACTGGTCCGTCACTCCACCGGAAGGGACCGGGCAGATTATTGGATCCTACCCAGGCTCCCAACCTTAGACCTTCGCTCTTTTCTAAATTGATCTTTGCCCCAGTGATTTGTTCGTACCTTGCAAGCGCCTCCTTCCCCGCATCTATCAAGATTCCGGGGAACCATGTGGGTTCCCTTCAAGAGGTGCCAATTTTACCTGGACCCGCTTTATTTAAATGTAGACCGTGTAGACACACCGCAGTGTTTCTGGTAAACATTATTTATTGAAAAAATTTTTTTATCCTTGTTGTTATATACAACCATATTTTTATTTTCATTTAAAATAATGTAGTAAAATATTTCTCTTATTAAAATATTCATAAACTAAAGAGATGTTAAATTATTTTTTATTGATTTAGTTATAGTTACCTTGACTTTTATTGTTTACGAAGGGGAATAACTCATTCCTAGTGGAGTTATATAAAAAATATAATAAGACAGCGGCAAAGAACACAGGCCTTTTCGGGGCCTATTAATGAAATTAACGGCGTGATCCCAGGGGGCCATCCCCCAGGCAACACCTGCCCCCTCGATTTAAAGGGACAGGGCTGGGTTTATTGCCCAGTGCCTGAGGCGCCCCCTTGAGGGAGAATGCCGACGGGATCCAGGCATTTTTGCACCCACCAACCATGAGCTTCGGTTCGTGGGTGGTCCCACATTACTAGGGCCTTTTGGCTAACCCGTACACGTGGTTTACGTGGTAAATACAAAGACAGCGGCCAAGACCACTTTTGTTCCTCATCCGCACAAATAAAATAAAAAAATTTAAAAATCGGGTTATATGCTCAGGTCCAGGTTGCGTCACCCTTAAGAGTTACTGCCCTTTGTCTGTACACAAAAAAAGAGAACATTTCTTTTAATTGTTATATTGCTTACATAAATATGTAAAAAAAAAAAAATGTTTAAATGAAATAAAATAAAATAAAAAAAGAAATGAAAATCTGTATGTGAACACCACTGAACAGTTATATTTTTATTTCTTGTGTTTTATGACACAGGACAATAACTCTTAAGGGTGCATATTATCACAGTGTCCATGTTTTGAAATAAAATAGCGCCGTTTAGTTTTCTGTTTTGGGACAAATACGCCTAATCCAGATTAAATAGATTTATACTTCCGAAGTTTATTGTGTTTTAAGCCCAAACAAAGGGCAGTAACTCTTAAGGGTTCATATTATCACAATGTCCTTGTTTAGAAATAAAATAGCGCCGTTTAGTTTTCTGTTTTGGGACAGATTAAATAGATTCATACTTCTGAAGTTTTAAGTATTTAATAAATAAATAAATAATCATTTTAATACAATTTGCAATTAAGTTAAAAACTGTCTCGTCTTAGATATAAGCCAGTTCTTAGCTGCTGAATGTTAACATACAAACAGTTCAATCTCTATTTTTGTACTCATAGCGAAAACTAACATAAATAAGGAGTAGTTAAAGATATATATAGAGAGGGGGAAAGTGACAGGCAGAATATACAGTAATAGACGGGTGATTTTTTAGACATTGCAAATAAAAAATTTAAAATCGGGCTATATGCTCAGGTCCAGGTCGCGTCCTTGTTTTGAAATAAAATAGCGCCGTTTAGACAAATCCGCCTAATCCAGATTTAATAGATTTATACTTCCAAAGTTTTAAGTATTTAATAAATAAATAAAAACTATTTCATCATCATCATCATCATCATCATCATCATCATCATCATCAAGTCGTGCTAGTAGCACGGATATCCATGACAATCTCTCGCCAACCATCCCTATCGGTCAGCGTCCTCGGGAGGTCCTCTGCGCAGCATCCAAAATCCAAGCAGTACTAATCGATGTAGGTCCTTTCTGGGCGGCCCACACTGGCGTGTCCATGTGTAGGTTACCACGGGAGAACGTCACTTATGAGTTCGCCCTTACTTTTCCAGATCGAGATAAAAAAGGGGTGCCTAAAGGTAATATGGTCCAAATAAAGATAAAATAAAAAACAGTGCCGAGATGTATTATCTTTTAGATCTGAACCAAATACCCCCCACACACTTTTTTCGAAGGTATATGGAGTCGCGTGGTGTAATGTACGGGGTGGCAAGAGGTTTTATGCTTTAGGTTTAAAAGGTGGCTGTGGTTATTCTCGGTGCGTGTTCTTAGGGTTTGCTTTTAACCCCATCTTATTTGGTGGTCGCGCTGAAAAGGAAGGAAAAGAAAGAGACAAAGACAAAAGGTAGTTTTGTGATTTAAGCTTTATTCACCGGTCATAGCCAACACATGGCAAGATAATTTCTCCCTGGCCAGTACTAGTGTCTTGTCCCAGATAAGACCTAAACTAGAATGGGCGAGAGATTCTCTTGGGGATCGGAAGTGGGTCCTTTTTCCGGTACATGCGCGGAGGGTTCTTCCGGTGAAGGTTCATGGGAGTTTGTTATTTTTTAATTTTTTAATTTTTATTTTAATCTAATTTTAATCCCCACAAATGGTTAGAGTCGTAGGAAATGGACTCATCGACCCGAATTCAAATCCTGGATGCTAATACCCTTGGAAAATGTATGCATCCAACTATTCTCCCTCCAGATACTGTATGGTAGACTGAATTCATTAACATTGATTAGGTAATCTGTCTAAGAGAAGGAAAACTCTGAATTCAAACTTGTTAAACTCCGTTTAAGAAATTGACCTTGAGTCGCACCCTGTTCGTGCGGAGAGGTTGGTGTGTGTATATTATATATATATAATATATATATATATATATATATATATATATAATCCAAAAGTCCAGAGAAGAAATCTTCCTTACGACATAGGAGTTTTTTTAAACAATCTGTCGCAGTTTTTATATATGTATATATATATATATATGTGTGTATATTTGAATGACTTTGAAAGAAAAAAAAAAAAAAAAAAATATATATATATATATATTATATATATATATATATATATATATAAAATAAATTACAATAAAATAAAATAAATTAAGGTAAATAGGAACATATGAAGAATAAATAAACTACTAAATAAATGAACTGGGGTGGCCCATTTAGCTAAAATCTGGTATAGATTGATTTAACAGAAATTCCTAACAAATTACTGACAAGTAGTCAGATATCTTTTTTATTACCCTACAGCTGAGCAGACAGGACAATATAATAAAAAAAAAATCTGTTTTCAAATGCCTTAAAAGTAATAAAGAATTCATCATTCGCATCTGATGAGCTGGGAGAATTAGACATTTTGTCTAAACTCCCCGAAATAGGGTATAAAGCAAAATCTCTAAGTCTTTTGTTATTTCTTTACTTATATATATATATATATATATATATATATATATATATAATATAATAGGGTTTTTGTAAGTGATTGAAAAAGTTGCTATTTTATCTTAAGCAGACTAAATAGCTTCCTAAATGGTCCGTGGCACTTCAGGTTCCGGACAATAAGCCCACCCCTTATCCCTTAGGTGAGGGAGCAAGTGCTGAATGGAGAGAAGAGGCCCGTTGGAACTGTTAATCATTTTCTCAAAGCCGGCACGAATGCCAGGTAAGGATATTTATCTGGCCCACCCCTATGGTGGTTCGTCGGGTAACCAGTATATAATGGTCGTCAATTTATTGAGGTTGTCTTGAGTGAAGTATTATATATATATATATATATATAATATATATATATATATATATATATATATATTATGAAAAATAGATGGAAATTAATCCGACAGTATGAAATTTAACATTTTGAAAAAACAAATGATGTCATGTAATTGCTGACAGAAATCTGTTTCGACCAAATCGATAAACTGGTCTTCATCACGAGCAACATAGACGGGAAAAGAAATATATCCGTTAAAAGACTGTTTACAAAACGAACGCTATATTCAACTGTTTATCGATTTGGTCGAAACAGATTTCTGTCAGCAATTACATGACATCATTTGTTTTTTCAAAATGTTAAATTTCATATATATATATATATATATATATATATATAAAGTAAAAGTCGTCGGGGCGGCCTAATGTCGGTATCAGCCATGAAGCGAGGGAGTCTATCTCCTTTTCACTAGCGCTAGACCAACGAGATTATTTTAGCATCAGAGGTGGAGCGCCACACCTACCATCAGCTCCTTACTTTACCGCACAGAGCCCTGTGCTACTCATAACGCTGAGTTGGCGAGGGCGGGTATCGAACTAGGAACCTTATGGTTTCTAACCGAACGCTCTACCGACTGAGCTAATATATATTGGTATTTACAACAAACACACTATAAGGTTATATAAATAAAATCGAAGGAAAAACAAACGATTTACAGAAGGAATCAATAAGCCTTGTATTTAAAACATTAAAGATACAGTAAAAAGAGAAGTCAATATGTAGTGTTCAAAGTTTATTAGAATATGCCTTTTTATAAGTTCATTTACTGTAGAGGAAGAAAGAGTAGACTTCAGTCCAATAGAGAAAGAAAGGGTAATGTTCTATATATCATTAGTGAAATAACTTGTAGAGAGGGTAAGATAAGAAGTACCTTTAGTGGCAGGCAAATAGTTTTAAGTTGAGCGACGTGGACTATTCAGACATTTTGTTTTTTCTGAACTATTCTTCGAAAACCCTGCTATTTATAGGGTTTACCTAGGCTCCAATTTGGTCTTTTTGCAGAACTTCTTTTTAGGTGCGAAAGCTTCTGATTGGTCGAAAATGATCATTTTTAATATTTCTATTTTTGCTTTCTACATGCGCTGATCCTATGCGCAGACTGCTTACTTTCGTCATTTTATTTCTTCTTTCAAAGCGTTAACTTTCGGCTCGCTTCTTATCATATCAACCACCACACCCCCAAGGGGCTATCACGACTCCAGCGAAAATTGCTAAGTTCCGTCGGCACTCCCCTTCAGCGGTGCCTCTGGCGCCGGGCAATAAACCCAACAAATACCCCTTTTAGACGAGGAGCAGGTGATGCCGAGTAGCACCCGAAACCAAGGGGATATTTACCCACCCTTAGATCTGAAAAATTCTATCTTGTATTCAAGAAATTAGCGGTAATTTATGCAATAAATAAATCGTAATTATTTCTTTGAGAAAAAAAATTATCTTTCTTTTTCATAATAAACTCGTATTTATTTCATTTGTATTGGGATTGTTTTATTGAAAATTCGGACCATATTACCTTAAGGCACCCCTTTTCGATTTCGTTTCATTAGGTCATTTTTTTCATTTACACTGTCAATATCCGGTTGTTTTAACAGACGATTTTTAAATTGTTGTATTATTTTAAAACTAACCCCTAACTCTAACCCCTAACCCTAACCCTAACCCCTAACAAACAATCGAATACTGAGGGTGTAAATGAAAAGAAATGACCTAATGAAACGAAATCGAAAAGAGGTGCCTTAAGGTAATATGGTTCGAAAATTCTTTCTTTCTTTTATTTTTTATTTTTTATTGTTATCTTTTATTTTTTTATTTATATATTTTGACAAACAGCAAGCCATGAAATTATCAAGAAGCACAATTCAAATTACTTTTTCGGGGTTATCTCACTTGTTTCCGTAAAGAAAGTGCATTCCTTGGAATTTATACGCCTCTGTACTTCCATAGATAAAACTAGTGATTGTTCAATCCGACTCAGAAAAGGTCATAATAAGCATGGCGGTTTGATGCTCACAAGGAATTGTTTAACAAAAACAAATGTTTCGCCGAACTGTTTCTACACCTTTACGGAGGGTTATTAAGTCAGTTAACAGGTAAGACTAGTTGTTAACATCTTATGTACTCCCAACACTTTAAGATAACAAAAGACTTTCGTCCCAAAAATATATTTCTTTTGTCTTTACAGATAATAAAGGTCGATCATGTTAACTTATGTAGTATGAGAATTGACAAAAATTATATAATAACGGAGTGATTTATTTTGTTTTGGGAATATTTTTATTAAAATGATAAATGATACTTATTTAATAATAGTTATAATTTATTTATTTAATGTCTATCATTTTTTAATTTATTTATAATTAATTTATTTTAAACGATTGTTCACTTTTTACATAAAAAATGTCGCATGTAAGTGGAACTCCGCTTCTTTTAATTATATTTTTATTTTATTTTTTATCTATTTAAAATTGCCCAAGAAGATTTTTTCTTTAAATTTAATAAAATCTAATATTTTCTGAAAATAAATGAGGAAAGACTGCATTTGAGGAGCTAGTAAGTTTTAGATATGAATTAATTAAAAAAATACAAGATCTTAAACTTTTACGATTTATGAATTAATAAAAAATACGATCTTAAACTTTTACGATGTATTTACTACTCTACTCTCTTCTTTATCTTTTCCAATAATTGTACAAAAATATTACCATGTGATTTTTAAAAGTTTGTGTTTATGATCTAAGTTATTATAATATTTGTGCATCGGCAATAAATCGCTGTTAAATGTACGGGTGATGGTCTCGAATGTAAATAACTGTTGGGTATTTGTCCAGAATATCACGCCGAGGAAATGTCTCTGTTGATACTATGGACTATATGACCTTTATGCACCCCTTTTTGATCTCAACTAAAAAAGGACATGTTTTTCATTTACACCGTCAATAACTGGTTGTTTTGACAGACGATTTTTAGATTTTTTTAAAAATTATAAAACTAACTCCTAACCCTAGCCCCTAACAAACAACCGGATATTGACGGTGTAAATGAAAAACAAGTCCTTTCTTAATTGAGATCAAAAAGAGGTGCCTAAAGGTCATATAGTCCGTAAGCTCAGTCGGTAGAGCGTTCGGCTAGAAACCACAAGGTTCCTAGTTCGATACCGGTCCTCGCCAACCCAGCGTATGAGTAGCACAGAGATCTGTGCGGTAAAGTAAGGAGCTGATGGTAGGTGTGGCGCTCCACCTTAGATGCTAAAACAATCTCCTTGGTCTAGCGCTATTGAAAAGGGGATAGACTCCCTCGCTGACTGGCTGATACCGACTTTAGGCCGCCCCGACGACTTTACTTTACTATCAACAGAGACATTTCCTCAGCGTGATATTCTGGACAAATCAAAAAGGGGTGCCTAAAGGTAATATGGTCTTATACTACTAGCAGGATCTGTGGATATACCACAGTATGATAATTTAATTATTACGTTTGATATGATTACATAAGAGCTATTGCCAAATAGTTTAATATGTAAAAAGTATTATAATCTTGATTTAACTCTATTTCATTCTTTTTTTTTCTTTCTCTCCTTCTTTTCATCTTTTTATTATGTTCGTTTGAAACAGATTAGCGTTATCGCTTCCGCATGCACACCATTTCTCTATCTTTTCCCTACTCTCTTTTTTTTTTCTTATTATATTTATCCGTGTAGCATATCCTTTTTTTTTCTGTTTCTTTCTTAATATTAAAAACGGAATAGTCCCTTGTTTAGGTTAGGTGACGATACTCCTAAGAAATAATAGGCGGATAAGCAACACCAGATAATCAGTATTTACATTTTTCATTTCATCTTGGATGATTTAGATAGTCTCATTTTTAACTAGAGGGTGTTGCAAGTTGATAACGGTCATACAATTAAGGAACATGAGTACTTATATATATATTATTGAATATATATATATATATATATATATATTATATATATATTAAGTACTCATGTTCCTTAATTAAGGGGTGATTTCCTTTAATTACCCTTTAAGAGTATATCTTATTATAATGGAGATTATGTAACTGTCTATATGTAACCAAAACTATGTCACCACAGAAGTCCCGATTTCCTTAGTTATTTAAGTTACATTCTCAACAATTAAGATATACTCATTATTTAATCTTAATTGGTTGGCATCCGTCCGTCTACTGAAGATGATGGCATAGTGCCCACTTTTTTTCTTTTTTTTTTTCATTATTATTTATCTGCAACTGTGTGAGTGGCTGATCAGACCAATTTTTGAGTGGCAATCTCTGATGCACTGACTGCAAACAAACAGTGATGCTTGCTGGGGTTGCTGTTGTCTCTCCTTCCTTTTGCCCCTCTTTTCTGCGGCGACTACCTTCCTCTCTTTCTCACTCCTTCTCATTACTTGTTTGATGAGGAGTTGCCAGGTCGCACAGTCTTTTGCACAAGCCTCCCATGTGTTGGTGTTGATGTGGCATGTCTTCATGTCCTTATTTAATCTTAATTAGCATCTTATTTATTTACAATGTCTTTATCAAAGTTTAGCTCAGTTATATTTGTGCGCAAAACTGCCCAAATTATTAATGCATTATTTACCACATATCCCACTGATGCAGGTCAGACACAAGGTCCAATTAATGTGGGGTTACCCACGAACTGAAGCTCATGGGATAACAGGCACAGAAAGTGTGTGGATCCCTACAGCATTGCCTCTCAAGGGGGATTCTACAGGCACTGGGCAATAAACCCAGCCCTGCCCCTGACAACATTTCACAAAAATTCAAGGGGGTGGGTGACAATTTGGACCAAGTAACCAATAAGCACCCCAAATCATCAACTTAATGAATGGTTCATATTTTAACTCATCACCGGTAAGTTTTGCTTTTAAATATTTGAAAATAAACGAACAGACGATTTTTGCAATTATATTGTATCTGACAAAAAGATTTTTTACAGATTGTGTGATACTATTTCTGAATGACATCCTTTCATTTAGATAAAAATATTTTGTAAATAAAAACTGTATTTTTATTCAAATAAACATAATTCTGATTAAGTAAAAACTATTTTAGTATAAAAATGTCTCTCGTCTTTTTTAAATCATCGTAAGTGTTGAAAAATATTCATAAATTTCTGATTAAAAAGTATTTATTTAAAAAAAGATTTTGCTATTGAATTTTAATTTGATTACGTGTACCAACCATATATTGATTTAATTTATTATGAGTTCAACATCTCCATAAACTTCTGATTAAAATCCTTTGTTTACAAAAATTTGGAAGCGGAAGTTACTGGTGATGAGTTAAAATGTGAACCTTTCATTAAGTTGATGATTTGGGATGCTTATTGGTTACCAACAATTTTACTTTTTTCTGGATGATTTCACATGGAATTATCCCATAGCAAGTAGGGGAAGATAATCTCGACAAAGGATAATACTAGTGAAAATTATTAATAATAATGATTGACAGAACTTCTGTGCTGATTCTCACCACGAGTGCTGAACAGTTAGGAGTTAAAACCAGAAAACACATGAACACAAAATGGAATTTCAAATAACTTTTATTAATGCATTACACAAACAAGAAATTATTCAAATGCTTGAAACACTTGTGAATAGCAAACAAAGATTTTGTCTGCGGGAATGTTGTTGGCATCCTTCCATCTACGAGAGATGATGGAGTAGTGTCCAAGTTTTTTTTTTAACTACATAGCCTGGGCAGGTTAATATGGAGGATGAGCTGTTGCCCAAGCAGCAAATCCCCCCCTCTCCATACTGCCGCTATGATCCAAAGGAAAAGTAATGTGACACTTTTAATTGCACTAAAATGCATTGGACCAGAATGCATCTAAGGGGTCATGTGTAGTATATATATATATATATATATATATATATATATATATATATATCCGTACGTAGATAGGAAGTAGTGTATCATGTGTGTAAACCTTAGTGATAAAATAACCAAGAAATGAAAAAGAATGAATAAATAAATAAATAAGACAGATGGGAATATATTTGATATCCAACCGAGACAAATGTCTGAGGCCTGGGTTAATTTGGCATTGTGTAAATTGATGATGAGGACAATTGTTTATCTGTTTGTGCCTGTATGATTATAGTTCGTTTTAATATTTCAAACAAAAGTACATCTGTAAAAGTAATTGAATGACCAGCATGGATTAATCAGAAAGGAGATGGTGAGGGTGGAATTTTATATATATATATACATACGGTCCCAGAAAAAGATCAGTTAGAGTTAGAGTTAGAGTTAGATTTTCGGCGGCAGGTGATGATATCGACAGTAGCAGAGACTTAGAAATTAGCCAGTGAAGCCAGTAATTCACTTAGTCTCATGACAACTTCTTGCCAGCTGAGAGAGCCCACTACAACTGCTTAAGTGTCACAACTCCCTCTTCTCTCAGTGTCCTATTAACAGACTTGTGTTTGTTTTGTTTTCTTTTCTTTTAATCCCTGTGAACCCATCTGACTCGTGCCTTCGCATCGGCCAGCACAGAAAATCACAACGTTGGGATCTAGACATCGTGCAGCGAAGGTGTAGGGTGCAGAACGGGTATTCTCACACTGGTGCCGTGACCACAGATTCGACCCTTAAACGTGGTTACACAATAGAAGTAAAGGAAAGAAGGAGAAAGACGGAAACGAAAAAGAAAGAAAGAAAGAGAAACGGAAAGAGAGACAGACAGACGGACGGATTAAGAAAAATCGGAGAAAAGAGAAGAAAAGAAAATAGTCAACACAACTGGAAAAGGAAAGAAAGAAACGGAAAGTGAAAAGACAGAACCCAAAAATCTGAAGAAGAGAAAAGGAACACAACAGATAGGAAGGAAAGAAGAAAGGATTGTCTGAATGAACTGATCAAAG
The DNA here is from genome assembly GCA_023376005.1 of Doryteuthis pealeii. NCBI lineage: Eukaryota > Metazoa > Mollusca > Cephalopoda > Myopsida > Loliginidae > Doryteuthis > Doryteuthis pealeii. The sequence goes on along the minus strand of CM042168.1, from coordinate 12,982,262 downwards.
AAAACAGATTTTGTTTTCGTTTTCTTTTAGCTGAAAACTGAAAGGAACACCCTTAGAACATTTTTTTAAAAAACAGAGAAAAAAAAAAAAAACAAAAAAAAAACAAGAACAAAGAGGATCAACTGAACATTTGAAAAAAAAAACAAAAAAAAACAAATAAGAAAACCAATTACGGTCCCTGCCAGGTAGGCTTAAAATTCACTTTATTTTGTTGTTGTTGTTGTTATTGTTTTGACTAAGTTGTCTCTCTCACTGGCATATTAGTAAATCATGAATAGAATAGATGAAGAAGAAATACAGCATATTGAAGATTTTGTCCGTGATTTGTTCTTAAAAACAGAAAATTTTAAATGGTTAACAAAAACTATTATGGATAAATATCTATTATATTCCCAGAAAGATAGCCTGAATGGTTTTCAGAGGTACATTTTTCCGGATATCATTAGGAAGGTACGTTATCAAATTACTATTGAAGAGGAATCGGTAAAAACTAGGACAGATTCTCGTCAAAAACTCGAGAATAGTATAGATAAAAAAGAAAGGCAGCATATGGAAAATTTTGTTCGTGATTTATTCTCGAAAAAATAACAATTTTGATTTGTTAAACAAAAGAAATGTTACGGAGATGTATTTGCTGCATTCCCAAAAAGATAAACTAAACCCAATCCAGAGATATTTTTTTCTTGTATTATTGTGAAGGTATATTATGAAACTGCTACTAAAGAAGAATCGGTAGAAGCAAGTAAAAAAACAGACTATTGATCCATCAGCCGCTCAAGAAGAGAAATCAGGGCCCAGAAGGATGGCAAAAGCAATTCTCTTGGTGAATTACCGGAGAGCTCTAAAAAGATGCAGCCTGAACCTCTATTATCTGAGACAGGTTATCGTCCAAAAGTGGGTAAAACTTCACTTGATACTAGTGACACAGTGACCATAGGGAAGGAGGATGTTGAGGTTACCGACGAAAATCAAAGTTTTCTGAATTTGATGTTAGTAAAAAGAAATCGGTAGAAGCAAATAAAAAACAGACTATCAACCCACCAGTCGTTCAAGAAGAGAAATCAAGGGCATCCAAATATAACAAAAGCAACTCATTTAGTGAATTACCAGTGAGCACTCAAGAGATGCCACCCGAATCTCTGTTATCAAGGGCAGATTCTTGTCAAGAAGTGGAGGATAATACTTCACTTGATGCTAATGTCATAGTGTCTATGGAACTGAGAGTGGAAGGGGATGTCGAAAAAAAACGGAAACTGTTCATGAACGTTAAGTCTACAATTAAAGATTTCAAAGGCATGAAATGGTCATTACCTTTACCGCGTCCGACAAAATGGATACTGTCAAAAGAGATTTTGTTAAATAAGCACCAGGACAGAGTCAAGAAGACTAATCATTGTAGGGGAAACAGACCCAATCACCTTGCCGGTATTACGAAAATTTCCAAACACCCTTTTGCTAACAGTTTACGAAAGCTGACAAATGACAAAGAGTTTAAAGAGGAAATTCCGGTTAAGACAACCCCTCTCACTGACCAGTCAGCCGTGAAAAAACAACAAAAGATAGTTACTAAAAGACTTCAGACCCTTGAGGAGATGCAACCCGTGCTTGAAGACAGTAGTGAGTGTAGCATACTTAGTAAAAGTTATTTAACGGATAATGATCGAAGGCCAGCCCCTTATTCGTCTCCTGCTTGTGAAAAGTTACCCGATAAAGAGGACAGTCTTATTCCATTAAAGGAAATCTCTGACTCGACTCCTACCCAGTGCTGTCTTGCATCAAAAAGACTAGCAGAATCCGATAGCAAAAGCATGGGGAACTTACACCGCCAATGAAGATAAAAAGAATAATCAGTAGTGATCATGGCATTAAGACTAGTTCAATCCATATGCAGTTATTTCGTGACCATACCGTTGATAATCCTCCACGTGTAGTGAGTGCAACAGAAAAAAGAAGGTTAGTTATCAGGTCCGATTCAGAGACATGGAGTCAAATCAAATTTATTGAGTTATCCAACCAATTAACTGGGACGGTAGTTCAACACCTTTCGTAGTGAAGAAGTACTCTCAAGAAAAGAACATGAGACTTAAGTATGTGAACTTTATAAAAGCAGATGGAAGTAAAAAGAGAAAAACGGGGAAAACATTTCGAATCTTAATTTCTAAAATGGTGATCTGGAAAAATAGGGACTCTGATTCAGAGACTGAGAGTTCGCTAGTGATTAAGGAAAAGAAAAGAAAAATAAAATGCAAAAAGAAGACTAGTAGGTATAAATTAAAATCAATATCTATCAATTCCTGCTGCTTACCCAAAGAGAAGCAGCAAAGTGTAAGACGGACACAGTGGGGGCATGTATCTTTAAGAACCCCAGTTATGCTACCAGAGGCCACCGAAGTTTCTAAGAACCGTAATGCCACAGGCCATAGAGGTGTCCGATAGATTTGAGTGGTGGTGTTGGAGAAAAGGCTGGTCCTATTACAGGTATCTAGGGGAAGGTTGACGATAATCATAAAAGTAGAGCTCCCTCTAATTATTATTAGGTCATCACAATAGGTAGCGTCATAGTATTAGTTATGATAATTATATTAGAATTTGTAATTCAGCGAAAACCATGATTAAGGAATAGGAAGGAAATATGCCAGTGAAAGGTACACGATGGCCAAGACACGGTGGCAAAAACAGTAGGGACCAAAATGGAAAAAGACACTACAGCCGTTACAATTAGGGACCAACTGAACCCTTCCGATCCAGTGCAGATACGACCTGAAGAGCCTCTGCAACTTGATTTCCGAAGGACGAAGGCATGAAAAACATTTTAAAAAAGATTATAACTTGCGCATGCAGTATCAGCAAAGAACTATGTAAGGTTAATACCTTAAAAAAAGAAAAAAAAAAAAAAAAAATGGTTGAGAGGTAGAAGTGAAATCTGAACTTGTTGAACTTTCCTATTTAGGATGAACATTGTTTTTGTGTGTATATGGGTTAATGAAAGACTGGAAGAGATGACCTATCGATACCTCCAGTAACCCAGGACATATTATGTTGAGGTTTCAGGTTGTTTGTTTGGTTGTTCTTTTAAGAAAAAGGGTGGTAGAGACCCCAAGGGTTGGAGATGTAATCGACAATGCTTCTCTAAAGTAATGTAATTCCTGCTACGGCACCTATCCAACTGCGGAAATTATGATGTTCCCGAGTCGTAAGGAATTTTTAAAAAAAAAAATGAATACTTCTGAATCATTTAGAAGGGTGGTTAAAATTCCCTTGCGTTCATCAGAAGGTGAGTGAAATCTTGGAGGTGAGCCAGAAAAGCCCTCCTGAATCGTTAAGTAGAAGGGTGGTTAAAATTCCCTTGCGTTCATGAGAAGGTGATGTGAAATCTTGGAGGTGAGCCAGAAAAGCCCTCCTGAATCGTTAAGTAGAAGGGTGCTTAAAATTCCCTTGTGTTCATCAGAAGGTGATGTGAAATCTTGGAGGTGAGCCAGAAAAGCCCTCCTGAATCGTTAAGTAGAAGGGTGCTTAAAATTCCCTTGTGTTTATCAGAAGGTGATGTGAAGTTTTGGAGGTGATCCGAAAAAGTAATCCTGATTGTTGAGTCAGAAGTCCCCCAAGGAGAAGCAAGTCGAAGACCTGAACCCAACATAACTATCCATGTTTTTTTTTGTTGTGTGTATTTGTGTCAAAAAGGGTGAGGATCCCACCCGTACAAGTGCACTGTTGGCCATTGTTTTTTTTTTTTTTTTGTTTTGTTTTTTTTTTTTTATTTGAAGGGAGGTGGCAAAGCCCTCTGATTATATATTGTTGTGAATCTTTTTTTTTGTTGTTATGATGTTTTTTTTACAAAACCAAGAGAAAAATGTTGTCCCCCTTCAGCGCCGAAGGGAGATGCATACTGTTGTTTGTTGTAATTTATAAATAAATGACAAGAACGGTTGAGGGAGGTATGTGACACTTTTAATTGCACTAAAATGCATTGGACCAGAATGCATCTAAGGGGTCATGTGTGTAGTATATATATATATATATATATATATATATATATATCCGTACGTAGATAGGAAGTAGTGTATCATGTGTGTAAACTTAGTGATAAAATAACCAAGAAATGAAAAAGAATGAATAAATAAATAAATAAGACAGATGGGAATATATTTGATATCCAACCGAGACAAATGTCTGAGGCCTGGGTTAATTTGGCATTGTGTAAATTGATGATGAGGACAATTGTTTATCTGTTTGTGCCTGTATGATTATAGTTCGTTTTAATATTTCAAACAAAAGTACATCTGTAAAAGTAATTGAATGACCAGCATGGATTAATCAGAAAGATGGTGAGGGTGGTATATATATATATAGAAAAAGATCAGTTAGAGTTAGAGTTAGAGTTAGATTTTCGGCGGCAGGTGATGATATCGACAGTAGCAGAGACTTAGAAATTAGCCAGTGAAGCCAGTAATTCACTTAGTCTCATGACAACTTCTTGCCAGCTGAGAGAGCCCACTACAACTGCTTAAGTGTCACAACTCCCTCTTCTCTCAGTGTCCTATTAACAGACTTGTGTTTGTTTTGTTTTCTTTTCTTTTAATCCCTGTGAACCCATCTGACTCGTGCCTTCGCATCGGCCAGCACAGAAAATCACAACGTTGGGATCTAGACATCGTGCAGCGAAGGTGTAGGGTGCAGAACGGGTATTCTCACAGTAAGGAACCAATGCAGTTTAGCAACTGTAGTGTCGCAGGAGTTGATGGGTAGCACTGGATTTCAGCATCACACCACCTTTAGGGACTCCAGCTCCTGATTTGTTTGCGGGAATGATAAATATATAAATATAATACAATTCCACTTAACTGAAGTCCTTCTCATGGTTGGTAAGTTATCGTTCTTACAATCGCTCTCTGCCGAATATAGAGAACGCCGTTTTTCTCGTTCGACTTCTTGAGATGCTGGTACCAAAGAGGAAGAAATACTATCTTCAATTTTGCCACTAAAGTTTGCGGGCATATGATTGGTTGATTTGATCAGAGGCTTGTAGACCAAGGAGGACGACCCTTCTACCTTAGATATATTTTTATACTTCATCTAAAATATAATAAAATCCCCCTAATTGGTTTTGTTGTTTATCTATACATATATAAAGGGCAATTGTGTGTATCTGTATGTCCGAGAGGAAACTTTGAAAATAAAACAATTAATGACAAAGTAAATATATATATACATTCACTATCACCAGGGCTTGGTTTTTGAGCAAAAATAATGAAGATTTGATTTATATTTGGGAAGATATTTAAAAATTCAAATTTGAAAAGTAACAGTCATTTGTTCATATGTGTACTCATGTTGGGAGGCCTCATAGCCAACCAACTAATTATAATTAACATTTTTTTTTAATTGTACATGGCTACATTGTTGCAATATTCACTGGATGATAACAGATAATATTGGATACATATGCAAGGTAGGATTTTAAACATTCGTTCTCAACAAATATTTTTAAAAAAAAAGAAGAAATTACAGTTATTCGCCCATTTCATTGATAACATAAAGAAGGGGGAAGGGAGGAGTAAGAAAAAAGAAGAAGAGGAAAAAAAAAAGTATAACCACGCAAAAAAAAACTTAAGCACGTTCATTTCTGATATTCATCTCTGAAGATAAAGTTTTCTTTGAAATCGATAAGACAAAAATAACATCTTTTTGTTTGTATTTTTTATACGCATTGTAATTGCCTTCAAATTATTAATATATTATAACATTTTTACCTTTTTGAATCCAACACCGGGTAGCCACTTTTAGTACATATTAAATCTGTTTTTCTTTCAGGCAGCAAGTACGTCATTTTGACGATGAATTTGCTCATCAGAAATCCACGTTAAATTTATTAAGCAAAGAAGAAGATACAGGAATCTTAATTGAAGCATACAGTCCCCTTGGATTTCGTCTTAGCAACAACATCCGAGTATTTGGACCCTGTGCTATTTTTCCCCGTTCGATACTTCACTGGAATGTAGGTTTTTTTTTTCTTGTTTTATATTTGGTTTGTTTTTTGTTTCCTTTGTTTTTTTAATGGGATATCAACCTATGTTGAATGTTGTGGGACCACTTAGTACCTGGGTCACAAACCACTCCCCCACCAGGATCCCATCCTCAACCATTATGGACCGCTACCCACAGGATGAAGATGGGATCCTCGTAGCTGAGCAGTCCTTGTCCCGGGTACTAAGTGGTCACATGATATGTTATTTGAATATTTGGACCCTGTCTATTTTTCCATGTTCGATGCCTCCCTGAAATGTAGGTTTTTTGTTTTATTTTATGGGATATAAACCTACCTGGGTTATTTTATGTCTTGTGGAAGGACAGTAATGGTACTATTGAACCCATAGCTGGGGGATGAGTGGTTACATACCTTTCCCAAAGGTATTAGTTCTAGAGTGAACATGATAGATGTAAAGGCCAAAGTGGAGAGTTGCATATTACAGGATTACTTAGTACCCAGGCCACAGACCGCTCACCCACCAGGATCCATCCTCAATGGGGATGAGGATGGGATCCTGGTAGCTGAACAGTCCTTGACCCTGGTATTAAGTGGTCACGTGATATGCAACACTCTGCTTTCACCCTTACATAGCTTAGATGGGTGGTTGGAGAGGCCCAACCCGATCAATTGGGTTGGTCATGTCAACAAGATTTTTTACTGTTTAGTTAAATGACATGAAAATTATACTAAATTATTCCTTACTTTTAGGATTGAATTATGTTTGAAAAAAAATCCGTTTTAATTGGTTCTAACACCTATATGATTAAGTCCCGACTGTATTATTCAAATTGCTCTTCTGGCAAACACCCAACCCTTTTTTTTTATTATATTGGTACTAGAAGGCAGGTGGCAGAGGGTCAACTGCCAGTTTATTACTACACATAAAATTATTTCTTTTAATTTATTGATACACAGGTAGTTGGGATGGATCTTATCCTTCTGCAGAGGTGCAGTTAGTGTATTCTACAGCCCCAGCCGACAGGGCGGTATTGTTATTGTTTTTCCAGGTGTAGACTATGTTAGACAATCCCCAAAATTTGAGCTTCCAATTCCAAAAATTAATCGTAGGTGCAGTGCCACATCAGAATATTCCAATGACTTCTTGCTGATAGAAAAGTATATCAGAACATCATTCTCAATAACTTTCCACCTGTTAGGACTGTAACTGATACAAACAGCATCTTTGAGTTGATAGAAAACTTAACTTGTGTTTAATCTGNACATTTTAAAAAGGTAATTTAATAGATAAGGTGAAGTGTTCCAAATGAGTTGGAAATAGGAAGAACTATTAAAATTGCACCTTTTTTCAAAAGAAATCAATATTGATTTGCTCCTTTATGTCCCAGGAACACTGGCCTGTGGATCTCGTCTTCACTGACAATTGTACTTTTTTCTTTACCACGATGAGTCAGGTGTATGTTTACATAAGATTTCCAGTAAAGTTGTATTAGCCGTTTACGATTGTTTACGAAAGAGGTTTGTAAGTTAAAGAATTGCTACTTGCCTTTGTAAAAATTGCATCAAACTGCCGAGAACTAATCATGAGAGACAATTCATCGTTTATAACGCACATACGACTTTTAATAATTACTTACTTCTTCAATTATTTCGTGATAGCGAATGTTCACAATATAACATAATCATGTAGTTTAAATATATTTTAAAAAAACATATCCGAAAAAATATATAGGGTTAATCAAACATTACTAAGTAAAATCAACCAATATTTCTGGATTCTTTTAATTAAATAGTATTATTAAAACAAAAAACATGGACATTTTTTAAGTTTCATATTTTATTATATGTATGCATGCGATTTTATTAAAAAATCAATCAATGTCAACCTGAAGTCTGATAATTATTTTCTGTGATGTCATACTCTTAACATCTGAACTTCTAAACAAATAAGCTGGGTAATTTCGGACATGCTCTTCTTTTCTCTTCTTATTTTACTTCAATTATCTTTTTTATTGTGTTTAATCTTCTTGTTCAATTAAGCACCGATTCATTTTTGTATAAGAACAAATTAAAATCGGGTCTTCATAATGAGGAAAATGAACAATCCGGAAGAAAAAAAATAGCTTTAAATCATTTTTAAGTGACTTAAATAAACAGTTATTGTCGTTTTTGACATGAAGAATGTTGAGAACTCAACCTGGGAAAATTTTGAAGAGTTTAATTAAATTAGCCACTTGTATTTGATGTACACTTTGACGGAGCAGCAATTACACCGGGAATAATTTTCAGGTCTCTATCTGGTTCCGAACCGTCCTTACATTTGTACTCCGATCCTCCAATATTTGGCTATAGAACCTGTTAAAAAAATATAAATATTTATCATCTGGAAAATAGGACTTGATTCTATTTTACAGCCAATTATTAAACATGCATTTAAAGCATTTCATTCAGTTATTTGATTATAATACTTACCCACCAATGTTGACCTGAATTAAAAAAAATATCAAATGTATTGTATTAAATTGCTGAATAAATAATATAAGCAACAAAAATGCTGAAAACTGCTTGCATTCAAATTTGCTGTTTGGTTGGTTTTGAGTCGTTTTCTCGGATTAATATCATCCACTTGTTTCTTGCACTTTTGTTTTTTTCTTTTCACTTTAATATGCGAAAACTAATTTGTTTTATAAAAATTGGTATTATTCGTGAGAATTTTATAAATTATTTTATATTAAACTGTTTTCAAAAGACTCTTATACAACTACACCAAAAATCTAAATATAAACGTACTACAAACGCGATTCTGTAACATCTAGGCTTGACGATTGTTCATCATACTAATACAACACAAAAACGGAATTCATTTTCATCAACCTAATACAAATCAAGAATGATTTTCTCTGATTCTTTTGTATGTATCCAGAAAAAGTAAGAACGAAATGATGTTTGAAACCCAAAAAAATTATTAATTGAGGATGTTGTTTGCAATCGCAAAAAAAGGCGTCAAATTAAAGAGATTGACTTATCTGTGTAGCATGATTCCTTTTCTCCCCTTTCTTTATTTTAATAAAAATGGAAATGGGTCCATTATTTAGTGAGGTGACGGACACATATACGAAAAAAAGAATTCAGTGGAATAAGCAACACCAGATAATCAGGATTTACATTTTATATTTCCATCTTGGGACAATCTGGGACGGTTTTATTTTTTAACCAGAGGAGTGCAGATGATAACGGCTTCGTCAATAAGGCATCATAAGTACTAATATGTAGATATCGTTTTTTAAAATTTTTATTTTTCGTTAGTTTAATTTTAATCTATATATTTTTAACATTAAACTTTAAAATACTTTGCACCAGGGCTGTGTATACTTTTGGTTAGTATAGGACACCACACACACACACACACCACACACAACAGTATTATATATATATATATAATATATGTGTGTGTGTACGTGTGTATGTATATATATATATATATGTGTGGTGTGGTGTATGTGTATGTGTCGCGTGCCGTGCCGTGCGTGTATATATATATATATATATATATATATATATATAATATATATATATTATATATATATTAGATAAACAAACGTGAATAAAACAAATTTTAAGGGATATTCTTTTGTGTTATTTATTTTTTGATTGTTTTCTGACCTTAGATCTTGTCACAATTTAAAGAAGTAAATGGTTTTATTAAAAAGATTTTAGGAATAATATTAAAAAAAAGTTTTCATAGATGTAAAATCTATTAGGGGTCAGTGTCTGTAAAACTTTTATCTGATGATCTGTAGGTGCTTCTATTATTGCACTTAGTATTACATTGATTCTTCTATTCATATATATATATATATATATATCTATATATATATATATATATAGTATACCCATACTAGATAGTGATGAATACTGTAACACATAAGCTGCTTTTTTAACGTTTGCTTAACATTCATGTAACCACCAATCGTCAACGAGTTTTAAATATTAAATAAGCGGCTGAAAACAAAAACATCTCGAAATATTTGATTTCTAGAAATTGTATCTTATTCGTATGCTCTTTAGACATTACACTTTATGTTATTTTTTTTCATTGCTATATACGCTTTCACTGTACTTGGCAAATGTTTTATGCTAAGTTTATTCGGGCCTACGTCTGTAAATCTTAAATTGGTTATTAGCAATTATGGAACAAATTTTGCTACTAAGAATGTGTCTTCTTTTATCGCTTTCTTGAATTAAAAACTAAAAGTGAAGGTAAGCTAGCTGACCGGTTTTGTCTTTGCTCAACAGAGCGAAAATCGAGGAATAAATTCACTATTAAGAAATATAAATTAGGGTGAAATGTAAGAAAAACAAACCCTCACCTCACCTTTAATTACCCTTTAAGAAGTATTTCTATATGGATATAATGGAGATTATGTAACTGTCTATATGTAACCAAACTATGTCACCACAGATGTCACGCATTTCCTTAGTTATTTAAGTTATATTCTCAACAATTTAAGATATACTCATGGTTTAATCTTTAATGTGGTGGCATCCGTAGTCCGTTCTATCTGAAGACTGATGCCCATAGCGTTGCCCCACTTTTTTTTTTTTTCTTTTTTTCATTTTTATTTATCTCAACTTGCCGTGAGTGGTCTGATCAGGACCAATTTGAGTGGCAATTCTCTGGTGCAGTGACTCAAGCAAACCAGTGATGCTTGCTGGACTTGTTGTGTGCTCTCTGCCTTCCTTTTGGCCCTCTTCTTTTCTTATTGCGCTACTCTACTTTCCTCTCTTTCTCATTCCTTTTCGTTCCTGTTTGACGAGATGCAGTGCCAGGTCGCACAGTCTTTTGCACAAGCCTTCCCATGTGTTTTGGGTTGCATGCTTGCATAGTCTTCATGTCTCTGTAATTAGCATCTTATTATTTAACAATGTCTTATCAAAGTTTAGCTCAGTTATATTGTGCGCAAAACTGCCCATATTATTAATGAGATATTTTCACATGTCATCCCACTGATGCAGGTCAGACACAAGTCCAATTAAGTGGGGTTACCCACGAACTGAATCTCATGGATGACAGCATAAAAATCTGTGGATACCCTACAGCATTGCCCCTCAAGGGGATTCTACAGGCACTTGGCAATAAACCCAGCCTGCCCCTAACCAAAATTTCAGAAAATGAAACGGGGAGGTGACATTTGACCAAGTAACCAATAGCACCCCAAATCATCAACTTAATTGAATGGTTCATATTTTAAAACTCAATCACCCGCTTAAGTTTTGTCTTTTAAATTATTTGAAAATAAGACGAACAGTACGATTTTGCAATTATATTGTATCTGACAAAAAGATTTTTTTAACAGATTGTGTGAATACTATTAATTTTCTGAATGACATCCGTTCATTTAGATAAAAATTATTTTGCAAATAAAAATCTGTATTTTTTATTCAAATAAACATAATTCTGATTAAGTAAAAACTATTTTAATATAAAAATGTCTTTCGTCTTTTTTAAATCATCGGTAAGTGTTGAAAAATATTCATAAATTTCTGATTAAACAAGTATTTAAAAAAAAGATTGTGCTATTGATATTTAATTTTGATTACGTGTACCAGCCATATATCGATTTTATTTATTGTGAGTTCAACTCTCATTAAACTTCTTGATTAAAATCATTTGTTTACAAAAATTTGGAAGGCGGAAGTTACAGGTGACGAGTTATAAAATATGAACCTTTCATTAAGTTGATGATTTGGGATGCTTATTTGGTTACTTTGGTCCGACAATTATACTTTTTTCTGGATCATTTAGAGATGGAATTACCCCATAGCAAGTAGGGGAAGATAATCCCAACAAAGATAATACTAGTTAAAATTATTAATAATATAAATTGACAGAACTTCTGTGCTGATTCTTCACCACGAGTTGCTGAACAGTTAGGAGTTAAAACCAGAAAACACATGAACACAAAATGGAATTTCAAATAACTTTTATTAATACATTACACAAACAAGAAATTATTTCAAATGCTTGAAACACTTGTGAATAGCAAACAAAGATTTTGTCTGGCAGGAATGTTGTTGGCATCCTTCCATCTACGAGAGATGATGGAGTAGTGTCCAAGTATTGTTTTTTAACTACATACGCCTGGGCAGGTTAATATGTGAGGATGAGCGATGTTGCCCATGCAGCAAATCCCCCCTCTCCACACTGCCGCTGTAATACAAAGGAAAAGTGAAGGAACCAATTGCAGTTGGGCAACGGTAGTGTCGCAGGAGTTGATGGGTAGCACTGGATTTCAGCATTCACACCACCTTTAGGGACTCCGGCTCCTGATTTGTTTGCGGGAATTGCAAAATATATAATATAATAATAATTCCCGCTTAACTGAAGTCCTTGTCAATATTGGTTCGGTAAGTTTATCGTACTTACAATCGCTCTCTTCCTCTCTCTGCCAAATATAGAGAACGTCCATTTTTCTAGTTCGACTTTCTGAGATGCTGGTACCAAAGAGGAAGAAATACTATCTTCAATTTTGCCCCTAAAGTTTGCGGGCCTATGATTGGTTGATTTGATCAGAGGCTTTGTAGACTCAAGGAAGATAACCCTTCTTACCTTAGATATTTTTTATACTTCACTCTAAATATAATAAAATCCCCCTAATTTGGTATTTGTTGTTTATCGTATACATATATAAAGGGCAGTTTGGTGTATGTATGTCCGGAGGAAACTTCTATCTATCATATACATTATATAAAGGGCATTGTGTGTAATCTGTATGTCCGGGAGGAAACTTCAAAAAATAAAACAATTAATGACAAGAGTAAATATATATATACATTTCACTATCACCAGGGCTTGGTTTTTGAGCAATAAATAATGAAGATTTGATTTATTACTTTGGGAAGATTATTTAAAAATTCAATTGAAAAATAACAGCAAGGAAAGACATTTGCATGTTATTTTTTATCATTTTTTTTAATGTTTTTTCTCGCTTTGAAATTATATATTGATTGATTGAATTAATTCATCATTTATATCTTTTTTTTTTTTTTTAAATTGTAAATCATTGAAATGGAAATTTCTTAATATTATTGTTATGTATTTTCCGTGGGATTTTTTTTATGGGGTAACCAGCTGAGGATCTCACTTCACAATAAGTAATAATAGATCTGTGAGACTAAATTAAAAAAAAATTCCCCCCTCTACTCAGGCCTTACGTCGGCTGTAGGATTGTTCTTACCGTTGATGGCTTGCGAAGAGTTTCTTCCCTCATGTTTCTGGTTTTCCCACCAGGCGCCTCTAACTATTTAAGCAGGCAAGCGCCAAGTTTGATCCTCTTTCTTCTCCAGGACTTGACGAACTCACATGGGTTAGACAGTTTGTCTACACCCTTCTGGTGTGGGGTGAAAACCCCCACACAGACAACATAGTAAGTGACTTTTGACTTATGGACTCTTCATATCTTTTATAAGTACATTTATGTTATGTATCTCTGTTATACTTCCATTTTGTATCTTGTCTCATATATGTTGTTACTCATATTATCTACCATGTTGTTTCTTTTATGTATCTCGTTGTATAAATGATTCTCCGTGCTCCATGTTTAAAGGTCCCATTGTGCATTTAACACCCTTAGTCGGAGTTGTTTGTTCATATGTGTACTCATGTTGGAGGCCTCATAGCCAACCAACTAATTATAATTAAACATTTTTTAAAATTGTACATGGCTACATTGTTGCAATATTCACTGGATGATGAACAGACAATATTGGATACATATTCAAGGTAGGATTTGAAACATTCGTTCTCAACAAATATTAAAAAAAAGAAAAGAAAATTACAGTTATTCACCCATTTCATTCATAACATTAAAGAAGGGGGAAGGGAGGAGTAAGAAAAAAGAAGAAGAGAAAAAAAAAAAGTATAACCACGCAAAAAAAAAAAAAAACTTAAGCACGTTCATTTCTGATATTCGTCTCTGAAGATAAAGTTTTCTTGAAATCGATAAGACAAAATAACATCTTTTTGTTTTTTATTTTTATATGCATTTGTAATTGCCTTCAAATTATTGATATATTATAACATTTTACCTTTTTTGAATCCAACACCGGGTAGGCCACTTCTTGTACATATTAAATCTGTTTTATCTTTCAGGCCAGCAAGTACGTCATTTTGACGATGAATTTGCTCATCAGAAAATCCACGTTAAATTTATTTAAGCAAAGAAGAAGATACAGGAATTTAATTGAAGCATACAGTCCCCTTGGATTTCGTCTTAGCAACAACATCCGAGTATTTGGACCCTGTGCAATTTTCCCCGTTCGATACTTCACTGGAATGTAGTTTTTTTCTTCTATTTTATATTTGGTTTGTTTATTTTTTCCTTTGTTTTTTTTAATGGGATATCAACCTATGTTTAATGTTGTGGGACCACTTAGTACCTGGGTCACAACCACTCCCCACCAGGATCCATCCTCAACCATTATGGACCACTACCCACAGGATGAAGATGGATCCTGTAGCTGAGCAGTCCTTGTCCCGGGTACTTAAGTGGCTCACATGATCATGTTATTTGAATATTTGGACCCTGTCTATTTTCCATGTTCACATGCCTCCCTGAAATGTAGGTTTTTTTGTTTTATTTTATGGGATATAAACCTACCTGGGTTATTTTATGTCTTGTGGAAGGACAGAATGGTACTATGAAACCATAGCATGGGGTATATGTTACAACAGGTATTAGTTTCTAGAAGTGAAAAGATGATGTAAAGGCCAAAGATGGAGAGTTGCATATTAACAGGATTACTTAGTACCACGCCACAGACTCGCTTCACCACCAGGATCCACCTCATGCGTGTGGAGATGGATCCATGGTAGGGTTGAACAGTCCTTGACCCTTGCGTATTAAGTTGGTACGGATATGCAACACTCTGCTTTCACCCTACATAGCTTAGATGGATTGTTGGAGAGGCCCAACCGATTCAATTGGGGTTGGTCATTCAACAAGATTTTACTGTTTAGTTAAATACTGAAAATTATTCTAAATTATTCCTTACTTTTAGGGATTGAATATGTTTGAAAAAAAATCCGTTTTTAATTGGTTTCTAACCACCTATATGATTAAGGTCCCGGACTGTATTATTCAAATTGCTCTTCTGGAAAAACACCAACCCTTATTTTTATGTATATTGGTACTAGAAGGCGGTAGCCAGAGGGTCAAACGCCAGTTTATCTACACATAAAATTATTTCTTTTAATTTATTGATACACTGTAGTTGGATGGTGTTTACCTTCTGCATGAGGTGCAGTTAGATGTATTCTACAGCCCCAGCCGACAGGGTGGTATTTGTTATTGGTGTGTTTTTTTCACGGTGTAGGACATGGTTATGTTAGACAATCCCCAAAATTTGAGCTTCCAATTCCAAAATTAATCGTAGGTGCAGTGCCACATCAGGATATTGATCTTCCTATGAAAAAATCGGAAAATCATCAATAACTTAAATTGGTTATAGGATTCCAATACAACAGATCTTTGTAGCTGATAGAGATTAATTGCTGTTAATCTGGGATTTTATTTATTTGTTTCTTCTTTGTAGTTGTTTGATTTTTGGGGAAACGGCTTTTTGTAATGTTATGGCTCTCATTTCAGAATGGAATGTGTCATAAAAAAAATAATCAATTTAATACTAAAGCTGAGTTAAAACTCTTAACATCCTATTGAGAATTTTCTAAGTCCAGAGCAGTATTCCTATAAGGATCTATCAAAAATGCTAAAAATGGCCTTTTCATTTTTAAGTTACCTGTTATTTCCCTTAAAATAAAGACTTCTAAATATATTTCAATATTACATTTAAACAAAGTCTATCATTTGGGGCAGATTAGGAAAATGAATGTGACTTCTGGCCGGGTGGAATAGGTGGTATAGGATGTTAAGAGTTAATCAACTTTTATTCCTTAAAGATTTTTTAACGTTTATTGGTTTAACAACAAATTATACTAAATTATTCTTTACTTTTAGGATTGAATTATGTTTGGAAAAAATCCGTTTTAATGGTTCTAATTAGTCATAATTTGCAATTAAGTCAAAAACTGACCAATCCCTTATTTTATTTTCTGCATATCACTTTCTTCCCCTCTATGTATTTCTTTTATTACCACCTCGTTATATAATGTTAGCTTCTCTAGAAGAGAGAGAGAGAGAGAGAGAGAGAGAGAGAGAAAACACAACATATGTAAGAATTTGAAATGTATTTCTGTTAAATTTCACAAGCAGCAACTGGTAACTTAAATTAGGTCAAACATTTCATTTCCTAGAAAGCTTACAAAATGATTTTAAAGTTTTGTCTGGCCGTATTTATTTATTTATTTTTAAAAATTTTATCTGCTTTGCTAAACCACTTTTCCTTAATCTCAATTATCTACCAGAGCTGAATGGGTGACCAACAGGTCACGTTTGTCTAGTAGGTGTGTAGGTTATTTCCTATAAGTCTAACATAAACAAAGGGAACCACTCTTGACTGATAAATTATTTATTGATCTCTAGTAAAAAGAAGATGGTGTTAGGGTTTAGGGTTAGTTTGATGGGAAAATAAATAATTTATCAGTCAAGAGTGGTTCCCTTTTATGTTAGACTTAAGGAAATAACCAAATGGTTGTCTTTGGTTTGTTAATAAACATGAACTAACTTCTTTTAACTTAACAGTGGAAATTCTAATGTCAAAAAATCGTTTACTGGTGAAAAACAAAAACTGTCCTTTTCCTAACTGGCTCTGTCGGGTGTGGCCTATTAGATACTTTGATCCATTGATTCTACATAAATGAATAAATATTTTGACCTTTCTTTTTTCAGGTAGCCTCAATTGCTGATATCAACGAAAAATTCCCTTGTCTTTGATTTATTTTTAGTTCCAACTTTAGAAACTAACAACAGACATTACGCGGATTTGAAGGAATATATTGTCTTATCTTTGTGATATTAACATCTTGCTAGACCATTAATATTACCAGCAATAACATTTTGTAGACAATTTAATATTACCAGCATATACATCTTGTTAGACAATTAATATTACCAGCAATAACAATCGTAGACCATTAATATTACCAGCAATAACATCTTGTAGACAATTAATATTACCAGCAATAACATCTTGTAGACAATTAATATTACCAGCAATAACATCTTGTAGACCATTAAATATACCAGCCAATAACATTTGTAGACAATTAATATTACCACAATAACATCTTGTAGACCATTAATATACCAGCCAATAACATCTTGTAGACCAATTAATATTTTACCAGCAATAACATCTTGTTAGACAATTAATATTACCAGCAAATAACATCTTTGTAGACCATTATATTACCAGCAATAAACATCTTGTAAGACAATAATATTACCCAGCAATTAACATCTTGTAGACATTAATATTACAGCAATAACATCTTGTAGACAATTAATATTACCAGAACAAAACATCTTGTAGACAATTAATATTACCACAATAACATCTTGTAGACCATTAATATTTACGCAATAACATCTTGTAGACATTAATATTACAGCAATAACATCTTTTAGACCATTAATATTACCAACAATAACATCTTGTAGACCATTAATATTAAGCAATAACATCTTGTAGACCATTAATATACCAGCAATAACATCTTGTAGACCATTAATATTACCAGCAATACATCTTTAGACCATTAATATTACCAACAATAACATCTTGTAGACCATTTAATATTACCAGCAATATACATCTTGTAGACCATTAATATTACCAGCAATAACATCTTGTAGACCATTAATATTACCAGCAATAACATCTTGTAAGACCAATTAATATTACCAGCAATAACATCTTGTAGACCATTAATATTACATCAGCAATAACATAACATTAGACCATTAATATTACCAGCAATAACATCTTTAGACCATTAATATTACCAGAGCAATAACATCTTGTTAGACCATTAATATTACAGCAATAACATCTTGTAGACCATTAATATTTACCAGGCAATAACATCTTGTAGACATTAATATTACAGCAATAACATCTTTGTAGACCATTAATATACCAGCAATAACATCTTGTAGACATTAATATACAGCAATAACATCTTGTAGACCAATTAATATTACCAGCAATAACATCTGTGTAGACCATTAATATACCAGCAATAACATCTTGTAGACCATTAATATTACACAGCAATAACATCTTGTAGACCATTAATATTAACCAGCAATAACATCTTGTAGACCATTAATATTACCAGCAATAACATCTTGTAGACCATTAATATTACAGCAATAACATCTTGTATAATAATATCAGAGAGAGATACCAGCAATAAATCTTTTAGAACATTAATATTACCAACAATAACATCTGTAGACCATTATATTACCACAGGCAATAACATCTTGTAGACCATTATATTACAGCAATAACATCTTGTAGACGCATTAATATTACCAATAACATCTTGTAGACCATTAATATTACCAGCAATAACATCTTTTAGACCATTAATATTACAGCAATAACATCTTGTTAGACCATTAATATTACCAGCAATAACATCTTGTAGACCATTAATATTACCAGCAATAACATCTTTAGACCATTAATATTACCAGCAATAACATCTTTTAGACCATTAATATTAGCCAGCAATAACATCTTTTAGACCATTAATATTACAGCAATAACATCTTTTAGACGCATTAATATTACCAGCAATAACATCTTTTAGACATTAATATTACCAGCAATAACATCTTGTAGACCATTAATATTACAGCAATAACATCTGTGTAGACATTAATATTACCAGCAATAACATCTTGTAGACATTAATATTACCAGCAATAACATCTTTTAGACCATTAATATTAACAGCAATAACATCTTGTAGACCATTGTATTACCAGCAATAAACATCTTGTAGACCATTAATATTACCAGCAATAACATCTTGTAGACCATTAATATTACCAGCAATAACATCTTTTAGACCATTAATATTAAACAGCAATAACATCTTGTAGACCATTGATATTACCAGCATAACATCTTGTAAGACCATTAATATAACAGCAATAACATCTTGTAGACCATTAATATTAACAGCAATAACATTTGTAGACCATTAATATTACCAGCAATAACATCTTGTAGACCATTAATATTACCAACAATAACATCTTGTAGACCATTAATATTACCAGCAAAAAAATAAATAAATAAATAAATTAAAATTAAAAAAATAAAAAATTTTGAAAGATATTGCCTGATGGGTGGAAAATTAAAAAATTCAATGTCAGAAGGTTTGTTTCATAAGTAAGTAAAATCATAAATTTTTTTTAAAGGAGTAAAAAAAATTAAAATAATTTGAAATGGAAACTTAGTGCTGTTCCCCTCCAAATAAAATGTTGCGTGCATCTATTAATTATTAATTAAATAATTATTTTGAATATTTTACACATAAATTTTGCACAAAACCGTAGGTATTTATTTGTAAACATTTTAGTTTACCTCTTGTTACTGAAAAAAGGGTGAGAGGAAAAAATAATTTTTTAAATGGATTACAATAATGTGACGTAAGCAGTGACATAGTTTCGGTTACAGACAAAAAGAGACTGAATCTTCATTATTCATAGATAATAGGTTTTATCACTTCTGGGTGCCCAACAGTTGAGGTCTTGGTTGGTTTAGTTATGAAGACATTTTGTTTTATTTATTCTTGTTGGCTATTCAGGGTTTGTATTTTTTTCAAATTCAATTTTTTAAAACACATTTTTAATGCTCATCTTTTTATCTATTTAACCCATCTAGGTTATTTCCTATAAGTCCAACATAAACAAAGGGGAACCACTCTTGACTAATAAATTATTTATTTTCCCATTATACTAACCCTAAACCCTAACCCTAACCCCATCTTTTTTTTCCCTAGTAGATCAATAAATAAATAAATAATTCATCAGTCATAGTTTGTTTATGTTGGACTTATAGGAAATAACCCGCATCTATATGATTGTCCCCAACCCTCATGGAAAGCCCGCCCACCAAACCTTTTCATCATATATGCTAGAAGGTAGTGGCTGAGGGTTTTAGTTTCCTAGGTATGACATTAAACTGCATCTAATGCTGAAGTTCCAGTTCTGGAGCTCTGGGGAGTGTGGAGTACCCTTTCATTGCCATTACTCGCAGATCCACCCTGACCCAGAGTGGTAGTACGTGTTCAATGGGTTAAATAGAAAAACTGAGTTTTAAAAAAAAAGAATTTTCAATACTCATCAAGAATGAATAAAACTAACTGTCTTTGGCATAAAATAACCCAACAAGAGTTAACATGCCATAAAATCCAACACACCAACCAAGGGCTAATTATAAAGTATTTCTCCTTATTTGCTAGTGGAAGCTTTTATCTCTTTTGGGGTGCTCAACAATTGAAGCCTTGTACCAGACTAAGC
This sequence comes from Doryteuthis pealeii, assembly GCA_023376005.1. NCBI lineage: Eukaryota > Metazoa > Mollusca > Cephalopoda > Myopsida > Loliginidae > Doryteuthis > Doryteuthis pealeii. The sequence goes on along the minus strand of CM042168.1, from coordinate 12,961,778 downwards.
TCATGTTTATAAGTGGGCAGGTTATTTCCTATAACTCCAACATAAACAAAGGGGAACCACTTGACTGATGATTTATTTATTTATTTTCCCATTAAACTAACCCTAAACCCTAACCCTGTCTTCCTTTTTCCTAGTAGATCAATAAATAAATAAATAAATAATTTATCAGCCAAGAGTGGTTCCCCTTGGTTTATGTTGGAGTTATAGGAAATAACCAGTGGCCATCTATATTTATATTCTATAAATAAGATGTACCTGATATTGAACTTGATGGTCGCCAAAGGTAGCCTTTAAGTGAGTAGGACAAAAAGATATGAGAATGAAGGTGTTGTAAGGATTCAAAGTTCCAAATGCAACACAAAGCCTTCACAAAACGTTTCCATCACATCGGGGTCACCAGTTGTAAAATTCAAAGTGATAATACTTGAAGATAGAACTCCGACAAGGGTTGATAGGCAAAACATTTAATAGGTATACGGCACATGGATAAACAGGGTACATAATACATAGAGGTGTACATAAACATACATACAAAAGTAGAGATAAAGACACATTCATGAATGGTAAAAAGATAAACATAAAAGCCACAGACATGAGACTAGGAATAGTCCATGCTGTGTGAATCACTTACAGTAATGTAAGGGGGGCCAAAGCCCCAACAAGAGGGGGGTAGACCAGAGTCTAACCCATAATGGTGCCTCGTGGGTCGAGCAACCAGAAAAGAGAGAGAGAGACGTTCAAACCAGCCGCTTAAATATCAAAGGCCCCTAGCGGGAACCAGCAAACCAAACGGGCAGACAACTCTCCAGGCAAATACAAAACTAACGCCACAGTGTTATGTAGTTCTTTTTCGTATAAGTATTAATCCCAAAAGGTAACTAAAATGTTTTTACATACAAATAAAATACAGAACACTGAATGAAAATGCAAGACCAGGTTGTTGGGAATTAACAAGGTTTTATTTGACACTGGGTAGAGAATGCTTCTACCTTAAAAGTGACTTAACTAGCCCACACGTGTTATGAACTGCTTCCACTCAGTACGAAACCCCAATCCAAAAGTGTCATGGTGGAAACCCCACTTCCTGTTTCCCATCAGCCCCCTACTGATCAAAGGGAGCAACTCTATTTTTGTTAGGTCTGAACGTAACAATTCCTAGGACCAAAAGTTGTGGAAAATAGTGACTTAACTCTTAAAGTCCAATACCACCTCATTCCACCCAGCTGGAAGTCATATTGATTTTTACTAATCAGCCCCAAACAATAGCTTTATTTAAATTTAATATTAAACATATGTAGAAATCTTTGATTTAAGGGAAATAATAGGTAACTTTAGATGCAAAGGTCATTTTTAGCCATTTTTTTAATATATCCTTATAAGAATGCTCTGGACTTGGAAAAATATCAACAGGATGTTAAAAGTTAACTAGCCCACTGCTTCCACTCAGTACGAAACCCCAATCCAAAAGTGTCATGGTGGAAACCCCACTTCCTGTTTCCCATCAGCCTCCTACTGATCAAAGGCAGCAACTTTATTTTCGTTAGGTCTGAACGTAACAATTCCTCGGACCAAAAGTTGATAAAAATCCTCAGTAAAACAAGGAAGAATTGTACTTGGAAAATTTTAAACATTCTTAACTCTTTTTCTTTTTTCTTTTTTCTTTCAGATCTTTTAATTTTAGGCGTTGGCAGTTCAACAGCCAATCTTGATGCATCAATTATCCGCTACCTCCGCTCAAGGAAGATGAATGTGGAGATCTTGCCGACCGTAAGTAATCCTCAGTAACTTATTCATGCATTGGGTTTAATTTTTTTTGGGGGGAAAGGGGTTAGTGTTGGATATTATCATGGTAAATATATTTACTGGGACTGGGGACACAGGAAAAACGTTCATGCAGCTATTGGCAACACTGTTGTGTTTGTTGTGCATGTACCTGTCCTTGTGCACACCTCGCTGCCACACTCAATCTTGTCTTGGCAGAGAGAGAGAGAATATGAGTTAGATGCAGAATTGGACAGAGGAGAGAGAGAGAGAGAGAAATATGAGTTAGATGCAGAATTGGACAAAGAGAGCTAGATACATAGATAATGAGATAGATACAGAATAAGATAGGGACATAGAGAAACAGAGACAGAGAGTATAGATAGATAGATAGATAGATAATGATACAGAATAAGATTGAGAGATTGAGATAGATACACAATAAGAGAGAGAGAGAGAGAGAGAGAGATTGAGATAGATACATAAGAGAGAGAGAGAGAGAGAGAGAGATTGAAATAGATACATGAGAGAGAGAGAGAGATTGAAATAGATACACAATAAGAGAGAGAGAGAGAGAGATTGAAATAGATACACAATGAGAAAGAGAGAGAGAGAGAGAGATTGAAATAGATACACAATGAGAAAGAGAGAGAGAGAGAGAAAGAGATTGAAATAGATACAATAAGAGAGAGAGAGAGAGAGATTGAAATAGATACATGAGAGAGAGAGATTGAAATAGATACATGAGAAGAGAGGAGAGAGATAGATACACAAAGAGAGGGGAGAGAGATTGAGATAGATACACAAAGAGAGGGGGAGAGAGATTGAGATAGATACCAAAGAGAGAGAGAGATTGAGATAGATACACAAAGAGAGAGAGAGAGAGAGAGATTGAATAGATACACAAAGAGAGAGAGAGAGAGAGAGATTGAGATAGATACACAAGAGAGAGAGAGAGAGAGAGAGATACACAAAGAGAGAGAGAGAGAGAGAGAGATACACAAAGAGAGAGAGAGAGAGGGGGGGATAGATAGATAGATAGATAATGAGATACAGAATAAGATAGAGGGAGAGAGAATGAGATATGTAAACAATGAAACTAAAACAACATCTAACAATTTTTGGACACAACTTTTTACCCTCTTTCTTTCTATCTTTTTTTTTTTTCTCTTTCTTTTAGGAACATGCCTGTTCCACGTTTAACTTCCTGAATGCTGAACATCGTTGTGTGGCGGCGGGACTAATTCCTCCAGAATTTGAAGAGGGCTCCAGCCAAGGAATAGCCTCAACAAGCAGTGTCGTGACAAATGAAATGATGCAATTCAAGATAGGACTTATGGAAGTTCCTCAGGATACGGAAGAAGAGAAAGCGCTCCACAAGGAGATGTTTGGGGAGAACAATGAAAAACTTTGGCAGCAGTGGTATACAAATAAACGCAATAGAGTTGTGGATGAAAGCGAAAAGTACGATCCAGATGAACATTTAAAAACAAATCCCAAAGAAAAACCACCATCGGATCCAAAAAAAGAGAAATAATAATAATAATAATAATAATAATAATAAAAAATTTAGGTGTAAAAAATTTGATTTTTGCTTGTTTTTTTCTCTCAATATCAGTGCAGCAACCAGATTCGAGCCTCTCCAAATTTAGTACCGGTCCGGAGATAAGTATACACCAGTTATTTCCTATAAGTCTAACATAAACAAAGGGGAACAACTCTTGACTGATAAATTATTTATTTATTTTCCCATTAAACTAACCCTAACCTCATCTTTTTTTCCTAGTAGATCAATAAATAAATAAATAAATTATCAGTCAAGAGTGGTTCCCCTTTGTTTATGTTAGACTTATAGGAAATAACCTACACACCTACTAGACGTGACCTGTTGGGTCACCCATTCAGCTCTGGATAGATAATTGAGATTAAGGAAAAGTGGGTTAGCAAAGCAAATGAAATTTTTTTTAAATAAGTACGGCCAGACAAAACTTTAAAATCATTTTGTAAGCTTTCTAAGAAAGGGAATGTTTGACCTAATTTAAGTTACCAGTTGCTGCTTGTGAAATTTAACAGAAATACATTTCAAATTCTCACGTAAGTGTGTTTCTCTCTCTCTTCTAAAGAAGCTAACATTATATAACGTGGTGGTAATCAAGAAATACATAGAGGGGAAGAAAGTGATATGCAGAAAAGAAAATAAGGGATTGGTCAGTTTTTGACTTAATTGCAAATTATGACTAATTAGAACCAATTAAAACGGATTTTTTTTCAAAACATAATTCAATCCTAAAAGTAAGGAATAATTTAGTATAATTTTCGTGTCATTAAACTAAACAGCAAAAAATCTTTAAGGAATAAAAGTTGATAAACTCTTAACATCCTATACCACCTCATTCCACCCAGCCAGAAGTCACATTCATTTTCCTAATCTGCCCCAAATGATAGACTTTGTTTAAATGTAATATTAAATATATTTAGAAGTCTTTATTTTAAGGGAAATAACAGGTAACTTTAAATGAAAAGGCCATTTTTAGCATTTTTGATAGATCCTTATAGGAATACTGCTCTGGACTTAGAAAATTCTCAATAGGATGTTAAGAGTTTTAACTCAGCTTTAGTATAATAATTGATTTTTTTTTTATGACACATTCCATTATGAAATTAGAGCCATAACATTACAAAAAGCCGTTTCCCCAAAACCAAACAATTCACAAAGAAGAAACAAATAAATAAAATCCAAGATTAACACAATTATTTTCTATCACTCAGAAGTTGTTGTTGGCATCCGTCTGTCTACTAAAGACGAGGGTGTAGTGTCCACTTTTTTTTTCTTTTTCCTTTATCTGCAACTGCGTGAGTGGCTGAACAGACCAATTTTTAAATGGCAATCTCTAGTGCAGTGATTGCAAACAAACGGGGATGCTTGCTGGAGATGCTGTTTCTCCTTCCTTCTGGCTCTCTTTTCTACAGCGGCTTCTTTCCTCTCTTTTTCACTCCTTTTTGTTCCTTGTTTGACGAGGAGGCACAAGGTCGTACGGTCTTCTGCATAAGCCTCCCATGTGTTGATGTTGATGTTGCATGTCTTCATGTCCCTCTTGCAGACATCTTAACAAAAAGCCGTTTCCCCAAAACCAAACAACTCACAAAGAAGAAACAATAAATAAAATCCAGATTAACACAATTAATCTCTATCACTCAAAGATTGTTGTTGGAATCCTTCCGTCTACTAAACGACGATGGCGTAGTGTCCAACTTTCTTCTTTTTTATCATGCAGTTAAAAAAAAATAATTTGGACATATGTGAATAGCTGAGCAGGCCAATTTTTGAACGGTAGTCTCTGGGCACTTACTGCACACAATCAGGAAGGTAAAAAAAAAAGAAGATATTTGTCTTACCTTCAGAGATCATATTACTCATTAAATGTCTGCCTCTAAGCACTTTAGCTACTTCTATAAACTTTATTACCTATTTATCTGCCCATCACTTTTTTATTATGGTGTAGTCTCCAATTTTTTAAATCTGCATCTGTGCGTGTGGCTGAGCAGACCAATTTTTGAATGGCAGTCTCTGGTGCACTTACTGCACACAATCAGGAAGGTAAAAAAAAGAAGATATTTGTCTTACTGTCTGAGATCATATTACTCATTAAATATCTGCCTCTAAGCACTTTAGCTACTTCTATAAACTTTATTACCTATTTATCTGCCCATCACTTTACAGTGAAAAAATATTAAGTATTTACCCAACCCTTCCTATGAGCAGGATGCCACACTAGATAAATTTATTAAGCAGAGTTTAACAGGGTTGAATTTAGAGTTTTCTTTCTCCCAGACCAGTTGCCATACTATTTATCCATAGCTGGGGGGTAAAATAATTGGATTCATACTATTTTCCCCCCAAAGGTACTAGTGCTAGGTAAAATGTAAACAGTCTCATCCAGGATTTGAACTTGTGCTGTGTCTATTTCCTACGACAGTAACAGTTACACCACACAATACATGGAACTGAATGTCCACCCCTCCCCGTTCATAAGCATATCTGAAGTTTGCTCATACCTCAAATTTTAGCTCACAAGAAAAAAAAACGACCGAGAGACAGCTGGTAACGTGGAAAACTCATAAATCAAAATGCCACTCTAAAATAAAAATATCAAGACAGTTGATAAAAAAAGTTTCAAGAATTGACACAGTTTGTATGGTTAGTTTGTCCAGAAAGACTCCAGCAACATTTTTTTAATTTTGTATTTGAAATTAAAAAAAAATTTTTTTTTTAAAATAATTTCTTTAGCATTAATACTGAATAGAAAAAAAAAAACAAAAAAAAACCTTTGTTAAATGTTCAGATGTGAGAATGTGTCCGCTGCATCTTGCTTCATTCATTTTGTCATGTCGTCCATCAACATCTGTATCGGACTTCATCGTTGTGTAGATTCATGGTTACATCCGGCTCAAGATGAGGTCACAGGTAAAATAAAAGAACAGAGGGTGAACAAATATGGGGTGGGGGTATCGCACTCAGTGTAATTGCTACTATGCACTATTTCCCATTCTTTGTCACCTTAGCTACACACGCACATATATATGCATATACACACCTTTTTTTTCCTACTGCTAAGTTGGCCTATACATACACTTTTTCATGCCACATAGATATGGCGGTGGGGGGAATCATTTTTTATTGTTTTCTTAGGAATTTAATAAAAAACGTTGGAATCCAAAATTTCAGGAGCTAGCTTAATTGCCACCCAATAGAGTGGCTTTTAAGTAGTGTATATATATATAAAGTAAAAAAATAAAAAAAAGATTTAGAATTATAGTCTATTTCTTTACTTATATATTTGCTCTATGACTAACATTAAGAGCACACATTGAGCTCTCAAACTGCGACAGGTTTTTTGAATAAAACTCGTGTTGTAAGGAAGATTTCTTCTCTGGAATTTTGGATTATATATATATATATATATATGTGTGTGTGCGTGTGTGTGTTGGCATACTTCCGTCTACTAAAGACGATGGTGTAGTGTCCATTTTTAAAAAATTTTTTTATCTGCAACTGCGTGAGTAGCTGAACAGACTAATTTGAATGGCAATCTCTGGTGCAGTGACTGCATACAAACGGTGATGCTTGCGGAGTTGCTGTTGTCTCTTTCTTTTGGCACTCTTTTCCATGGCGGCTTCTTTCCTCTCTTTTTCACTCCTTTTCGTTCCTTGTTTGACGAGGAGTCGCATGGTCTTCTGCACAAGCATCTCACCAGGTGTTGGTGTTAATGTCGCATGTCTTCATGTTTCTCTTGCAGACATCTTCAAAGCGCAGACGTGGTCTCCTTACTGGTCGGGTGCCCTCTGCTAATTCACCATACAGTAGGTCTTTGGGATATATATATATATATATATATCAATCAGATGCTGACACATGAAGATCTTAATACACGCAGTAAAATCATATCCACGTGTCCCAGTGTTTTCTTCCCACATCATTTCAAGCTAACTGTAAATACATTTCAGTAGTTTCTTAGAAACAAACTACATTAAATTACAAGGTCTGAGTTAGACGGTTTTAGTTGGGACCCATAAATTTTACCGAGGACTCATTTAAAGCAAATATGTGCATCCCAGGACACAAAAAAAAAAAAAAAAAAAAACTATCAGCTTCACTGATATATAGTTAACCCCATCTTGGTTATCAATGTAACTTGGGGTCAGATTTTTTAACCTAATCTATCTATATGTATAATTTAGAATATAAGAATTTTACCATCCAACTACATTTTTTAAAAATATTTGGACCTTGACACCAAAAAGACCCCAGGTGAGACCTAGATTCAAAGGACATGTTTTGCTTTTCATTAATTAAAATCTAGTTGTTTGATAACACGATTTTTAGACACTTTTTTTTTTTAAATTATAAAACTATAAACGAAAGACACGTTTTTAAATTAAAAACATTTTTTTTTACTTATTCATGTTGTTAATTCAATAGCAATTCTTTTTTAATTATAAAACTTCTAACGTTAGACATGTTTAACACGGGAATAGTTAAAGCTATAAAAAGTATATTATAAGGTTATAATAATAATAATAGCTAACCCTAGCAAAATCTTTTTTTAAAATACTTTTTAATATTAACTATCTGTAGAGGCACATGGAAAATAAACAAACATGTCTTTTGTTAAGTTTTTTTTTTTTAAATAACAATATTAGTTTATCTTTAGTACAAAATTAATTTTTTCACATATGCTAACAACATGAAATAACTAATTTCTTTTTTATTAAAATCAAAAATTATTTTAGTCTAAAATTACTGGTTTTTATCAGCCGGCTGTTTGGTTTACTAACAACTGGCGAAAAGCAAAATGCAGTTCCTTTCAAAACGGATTTGGGCTGGGGTGCTTATTAGTGTCAAAGTCCAAATATTAAAAAAAAAAAAAAAAAAAAAAAAAAATTTAAATTAAAAAAGTAAAATAAAATAAAGCCAGAGTTTTCTTTTATAATTTTTTATTATTTTCTTGGGTAGCTAACACAAAATGGAGGCAGATAATCTTTTGTCTGTACAAGAAACTTACACAATTCAAAATTGCTGCTGGTTTTATTTCTTCAGTAGGTGCAATGTTTCATTTTCTAAGGTGGATTATTCTTATAATCTAGTCCAGAACATGTTACTACGGATCCTGTTGTAATCCGGTAACTGTTCAGTTGGGCCTGAAATTTAAAAAAATTTTTTTTTTTTAAAATGAATAAAATAAAAAAATCTCAAATAAACAAAAAAATCCTAACAATACAAATAAAAATAAGTTGTCCCTCCTCTTCTTTCACAGTAACCAAAGGTTATTTGAAATTAGCTTACTTATCACCATATAGGTTGTATCATCCTATTATAATAGAGATTATGTGTCAGTCTGTAACCAAACTAACGTCACTATTCCCTTAGTTATTTACATCACATTTTCCATAATTTTATTAAAATCTTAATTATTAAGAAAATTATTTTATATTATTAATACTGTTACCCTTATCTACGTAATACTAATAACATGCAATTGTGTGTGCATATATATATATATATATATATATATACATACACACACACACACACAAACAGCAGTGGTTAATAATGTGAACGAAAAGGCTAATTTGCATATTAATCCTAAAATCTTTATTTTAATAAAATATTTACTTGGTATTATTGATTTCTAATTGTTTGGTTTTATTTTAATAAATATGAGCAAAAATCCTCTCAATAATAAATCTTAAAAGAAATCCATTAATGAAAAGAAAGAATTCTAATTTTATTCTTTAGCATCTGATTTAGTTAAAGATTTAAATTAGGAAAATTTAGCAATGAAAGCTCAGAGTGATGAGAAGTATCCAAGCTGTTCTACTCTTTGATTACACTACCTCTGTTACAAATAAGTTTAATGGAATTGCACCCAGAGGGTGCATAATTTTGCTAGTAAAAATAAAATTAAAAATCGAACTTCGGTTAAATCGAACTTAACGCACCTAAATAAAAGAATACCAAAAAATCAGGGAATTAACCAAATTTAACGAAATTTTCAGTGTTGATATATTAATGAATAAAAGATATGGACAGTTATTTTATTTAAAAACTTTTACATTTTTTAAGGTCATTTAACATTGAACCACGTATCTTTGAGAATCTGTGTTATGCCTCAAAGATACGTGGTTCAAAGTTAACTGACCTGAAAAAATGTAAAAGATTTTAATTCGGTTAATTCTCTGATTTTTGGTATTTTTTTTTCTTTTGGCGGGGTGACATACGATGGTGGAATTTAGGTCTGTTAAGTTCGATTTAACCAAAAAAAATGGTACTTACCAATAGCAGCCACAGCAGGGCATCGATCGTAAAGGTATTTGGTACAAACATTTTTAATTACTGAAGCACTTACAGCCTGAAAGGAAGGGGAAAAAAAAATCAAGAGATTAAAGAATGTGAATATATTGTTGTAGATTTCATATTTAATACTAAATACACCAATAGGAAAATAAAATTGTAATATACTGATTAACGATACTTCATTTTAACTTTACAGTATTTTTCAGGCCTCCCACCAGGGTAGCCATGCTAAAACTGTAGCTCATGCATGGCCAGTGCAAAAATGCACAGTCCTGTTGGCATTCCCCCCTGCAAGGGTGCCTTAGGGGCTGGGGAAATAAACCTACCCCTGTTTTTTTTTTTTTTGGCATGATAAATTAGGAAACATGTTTTTAGTGAACTTATTAACATAAGCCTATCTGAAGTTCACTCTGAAGTTTTAGCTCACAACAAAAAACAGAAAATGGACACGATGGGCAGCTCGTAATTCAGAAAACTTATCAGTTTGTTTTGTTTTACGGCATATCAATTTTTTTTTTTTTTTTTTTTTAAACACATTTTACTATTCCATCTCAGAAATTCAGTAGCCCTGTTAAGGGGGAGGGGGGTTAGAATATGTTGTCAAACTTGAATTACTGTTATTAAATTCAGATGTAGTCAATTATTTGGAAATTTCACAAACTCTTTTGCAATGGTAAAAAAAAAAAAAAAAAAAAAGTAAGCAAAAAAAAAAAAATAAAATAAAATAAAAAGTGAAACCATAGCCATTTGTTCTTTACAGAATATAGATAATACTTACGTCAATTCTGGCATCAAGTTCTGGAAGAGGGATTCTACGATTATAGCAAAGCATTTGTCTAAAAGAAGAAAGAAAGAAAAAAAAAAAGAAAACAAATTAGTAAGGAAGATTCAAAATCTGCAACTCAATTACATTATTAACTGTTTCTTTTTTTCTTTCAAATTGATTCTAACTCATTAAAAATAAACAAAAATAACATCTATCTTCATACATTAAAAAACTATATGACGGCATGAACTTCATTTAGTGGTAGTGTCAATCAGCAGCTCCATTAGAAATGACTACCAGGCCAAGACTGAGCATAGTAGTGGAGGTAAACACAAGGGCAGGGGTAAAAAAAAAAAAAACAAGTGTTGCCAATAGCCAAACAGTTTCCCTGCATCCCCAGCACTTTGGTTGGATTTTACATGTCAACCCTTGTTGGTTATTTTATGCTGAAGACATTTTGTTTTTATTGATTCTTGTTGGGTATTCAATTCTTTTTTTTCCTTGATATTAACAGCAAAAAGTTGTCTGCAATTGTTGCTAAATGAATTGGGAATTCCTTTGAGGGATAAGATTATAGGGCGAGGCTCAAGTTTGTTCTATTTTTTAGTATAATTTTATTTCTTTCAGGAAGAGCAAATGTCATCTATTCTGACATTTTTGAATATATCTCATGTTGGTGTTGTACAAATGTTGTTTAATAACAGCAAAATCACCACATTCTGACCATATGACCTTTAGGCACCCCTTTTTTATCTCGATTAAGAAAGGACATGTTTTTCATTTACACCGTCAATATCCGCTTGTTTTAACAGACGATTTTTTTTTTTAATTATAAAACTAATCCCTAACCCTAACAAACAACTGGATATTGATCGAGATAAAAAAGGGGTGCCTAAAGGTAATATGATCCCCACATTCTATTAGAATGTGTTTAACAGTATAGGGTGTTTGGACATGCTATGGATTCTGACTGGTTCTAAGTTGGATTCTTCTACTCATTCATATAGGGTGGGCAAGAAAAAAAAAAAAAAAAAAAAAAAAAAATGAAAGAAATACAAGTGTAGTATAGCTCCAGAACGATATATGTTGCATAGGCCAAATTCAAGTTGTAGTAGTTGTCACCATTACTTCAGAAACAACACACGCAGGTTGTATAGTCACAAGGAGCCATTTATTTCTTTGACACATGTGGGTTCTTTTCCAGAGAGAAGGAAAAATAGAGAGGGTACGGTCAAATTACTCTGTCATAAATTAGGATTGCTACTACTATATCGAACCCATAGGGGGAACCGCAAAAGGTCCCACCTCCTTCCCACGCGGCCTGGACGAAAAGAGGCTAATTTTCTTCTTCCATTTCTCGTCCCGGGGTGGGAGAGCCACATCCGTTTCTGGTCAAAACCTGGAAATTTCATTTTTATTTTTAAATCTATTTCTACAGTCATTGCTGTTGCCCTGTTGTGTGTTTACTCTTCCAAGTTTTAACTTTTATTTGTTCTTATTTCTTCTTCCTCTATTTCTCCTTTCAATCACCATAGACCACAATAATTACACTACACAAGATTAAAACAAAAATATACAATAAAATTATAATAAGAAACTAGAGGATCCTATATGTGAATTGTTGAAAGATGAAAAATGTTTTCATAACAGATTTAAGTTGGATTCTTGTATGATATAATGTTATTTGATATTAGAAATTTTTGATCTGAATTATATGGAAAAATAATTATACGATAATATTGAAATTGATATAGCAATAGTATTGCTATATAATATCTTCATATATTTTTCTATAAAATATTGCTATAATATTAAAATTGATATTATATGGAAAAATAATTATATGATAATATTATTTGATACAATAATATAGTATGATACATACTTAAAAAGTTAATGAATAATTTCTAATATAATAGAAATAATATATTATATAAGAAGCTAAAGGATCTTATATGTGAATTGTTGAGAGATGAAAATATTTTCATAACAGATTTGAGTTGGATTCTTGTACTCTTCATATAGGGTGGGTAATTTAACTTGTGGCAAAGAAAAAAAAAATAAAGAAAAAAAATACAAGATTAAAGCATAAAGATATACAATAAAATAATAAGAAACTAGAAGATTCTATATGTGAATTGTTGAGAGATGAAAATATTTTCATAAAAGATCTGAATTGGGATTCTTTTACTGACCTGCCAATATCTTCACAGATTGGAGTAGAGCCATCCAGTTGCAATAATAAATTGGTTTTAAGTAAGTTCTTTGCTCTCTGCACCTCGAAATCGGTAACGTTGTTACACAGACGCATCCTGGGGGTAGAAGATTTTTAAAAATTAGAAGACATAAGTAAATAAGTGTCATACAGTTCAAAAACTTATTAGATGGTTAAAATAATAATACTATAGAATTAATGTTCACTATAAATAGCATTTGAAATGTGAGGTGGGCTTGTAAGATTAACTTCTTTTTTCATGGAAGGACAGTGGGTAGCAGGGTACTACTTCTAGAGGTTGGTTGAATTTTACAGCATGTCAACCTTTGTTGGGTTATTTAATGCCAAAGACATCTTTGTTTTATTCATTCTTATTGGGTATTCAATTTTTTTAAAATTTATTTTTCAACTCATTTTTTATTTATTTAACCCATAGATGGGACCCCAGCAGGTCAGATTAGACCTGGGAGTAATGATGAGGAAAAGTTACTTTATGCTCCCCAAAGCTCCAAAATTGGAACTTCACCATTAGATGTAGTTTAACGTCATACCCAGTACACTAAGACACTTAGCTACCGCCTTCTAGCACATATATGTATTTACCAACCACTCCGCATGAGTCGGACGTGACACAAGGTCAATTTCTTAAGCAGATTTTAACAGGTTTGAATTCAGTTTTTCTTCTCCTAGATTGGTTACCTAATCAAGGTTAAAAAGCCCAGTCTGTCCTACTATTTACCCATAGCAGGAGGGAGAATAGTCCAGGACATGAACTCTGGTTGACATGCCCATTTCCTACAACTAACCATTACACCACACACCATATATGATAAAAATGGAGGTGCGTGGTCTAATGGTTAGAGTCATAGGAAATGGACTCGTCAACCAGAGTTCAATTCCTGGACGAAGCAGTTTGAATTTCACATAGCGCTAATACCCTTGGGAAAGGTATGAATTCAATTCTCCCTCCAGCTATGGGTAAATAGCAGAGCAGACTGGGCCCTTTAACCTTGGCTAGGTAACCAGTCTAGGAGAAGGAAAACTGAATTCAAACCTGTTAAACTCCGCTTAAGAAATTGACCATGTGTCGCATCCTGCTCTTGTGGAGGGGTTGGTATATATATATATATATATATATATATATATATAAAATATATAAAGGAAGGAAGAACTCAATACAGTAATCCCATAATAAATTTATTTCGACGAAAATTGGGGTCCATATAAATCTAAGTTGATTTAAACCGGCTCCCCAAATTTTCGTCTCATCAGATGGGTCTCACACATATAGAATCATCCCTTACTACCAAGTTTTGGATAAATCTTATATATATATATATATATATATATATATATATTATATATGATAAAAAGGGTTGGGGTTAAACAGGAAAGGAGAACAAAAATAGTTGCTTAAACATTAAAAAAGGAAGCGGATTCACTAACACAAAATACAATGCATAGAACTGCTCATAAAATAAGATTTGAAGTCATCATAAAAAAATTAAAATAAGGAAAAGAAAAAATAAAGGGCACAAATCTCACCATTCATTCTGAACGTTGAACAGCATGTCGTCAATGGTCAGCCTTTCTGCGACAAAATAGATGCCCCAAAGTCCAGTGTCGGTATAGCAAGTGTTAAAAGCTTGGAAGCTATGGCAGAGGTTTGCTTTGGCAGAGTTAGTGGCCAAACGTCCAGCAAGGTTTTCACCACCACCATGGGTACGGTCCCAGCTTCCGATGATTGTATTAGCCACCATCAGGGCAATGTTATCAGAGTCTTCCCAGCCACATCCTTCAACAGCCATAGCCACGTGAGCAAGTGGCATGTCATCGTCTCTTATACGGATCTGAAAGAGGAATAAGATTTAAAAACTTTGAAACAATATGCTTTTTAGAGGACAAGAAATTTCAAGTTTAGTTTATTTGTTTAACCGATGTATTCTCCAAACCTGCTAGTATTTTTGTATTATTCAAAGTTATGATAAAATGTTATGTTCTTGGTTGGTTGGATTTTATGACATGTCAACCCTTGTTGGGTTATTTCATGCCAAAGACATTTTGTTATAGTCATTCTTGACAGGTACTGAAAATTCTTTCTTTAGAATTCAATTTTTTCAAAGTCATTTTTCAAAACTCCTTTTTTCTATTTAACCTATAGATGGGACCCTAACAGGTACTACCACTCTAGGTCATAATAGCACAACTTGAGTTTGAACTTGCTTACTATGATGTTACAGCCTAGCTTTAATGCCCCCTGCCTCGATTTGATTAATGGCATATAAACTCCTCATGGGTTATCCAAATGTTGAATTTTGATTCATTTCTTCATGTTTGATTCGGAGTTCTAGAATATTGATAGAATTAAAACTTTAATCATTTGTGTATAAATTAAAACTTAATCATTTGTGTATAATACGCAATTAAAAATCATTTGCGCAATTAAAACTTTAATCATTTGTGTATAATACGCAATTAAAACTTTAATCATCATTTGTGTATAATACGCAATTAAAAACTTTAATCATTTGTGTATAATACGCAATTAAAACTTTAATCATTTGTGTATAATACGCAATTAAAACTTTAATCATTTGTGTATAATACGCAATTAAAACTTTAATCATTTGTATAATACGCAATTAAAACTTTAATCATTTGTGTATAATACGCACTTTCTATCCAGATTTTCAAGACTAAAAGTTATGGTTGTATATTATACACGAGAACTAAATATCAATTTTTTTTCTGGTCATGTTCATTGCCATATTCAAGATGGTAGACCAAAGTTAGGTATATCTATGGTCCAAACTGCGACACAAATACTTGTGTTTTATGCCATTACATAGAAATAGCCACTAGCAAGTGGAATAAGATTTGAAGTCGTCATAAAAAATTAAAATAAGGAAAAGAAAAAATAAAGGGCACAAATCTCACCATTCATTCTGAACGTTGGAATTTTTTTCTTTTCTAGTGTGAGCTTATTTTCACCATGTTGGCTCTAAATACTGCATAAGTGTATTGTTTAAAGGTATAAGTAGACTGTATGAATTTTTATTTTCAGTCAGTATGAACGGGATAAAAAGTTGAACAAATGTTAAATTCAGCTGCTACAAATTCTAAAATGTCAATGTGTATTATATATGTGCAACGTTTATTCTTTTTAAATTTCATAGCTGAAAGCTAGGAGTGCATATTATACTCAAATAATTAAAGTATTTGGTTACTTATTGAATTCATTTGATTTTTTTTTATATGATTGGGCAATATTTACCTCACTACCTGTAAATCTGCAGGTACTTGTCAATGGAATTTCTCCCTCATATCCAGCACTAATCCCACCAAAATACTGTTGGGATAAGTTAACCAAATGTTCATGGTCAACTCCTGCAAAATAAAAGGAAAAAGCAGACATTATTATACATATTGACATTCATCTGAAATTTTGAAACCAACTTTTACTGGTGCCATTCTTAGAAAAAAAAGAGAGAAAAGCTAACAAGGAAAGGCTGGTGGGTGAGGATTTGATAGTGTCAAGCAATTCAAAACCCACAGAAAAGGAGGAGGATACAGTTTTTACTATTAGACATTGTCTTTTTTTTTTTTTTTTTTAACTTCATCAAACTGTTTTGGCAGTTATACTCTCTGGCCTTCTATTTAAATTTTCTCAGACAAGGTGTTATTATACATTAATTTTTTTGGACCATTTTTTTTGTATTTTTTATCTTTATCACAATGTTTCTGCTGCTCTACCCTCTGGCCTTCTTTCTGTATGAATTTTTAAGACAATGTGTTCTTACTATTATACATTGATTCTTTTGGACTAATTTGCACAGTTTGCTACTCACAGCCAACAGGTGTCTCCCTTTGGGAGGGGGGGATCTTACCCCTTTGCAGAGGTGCAGTCGGTGTATTCTTCTGCCCCAGCCAACAGGGCAAGTCTAGATGGAGCTACCATTAGTAAATGCATAAGTTCACTTACACCGCACAGGAGGCAGTTTAAAATGTGGTAAGTATTTTTGATCCAATCTGTATGATGTATTATACTATTAATTCAAATCCGTCTTTTAATCTTTTCTTACTATTATACATCAATTCTTTAGGATCAATTTCCTTGTCATTTTTTGTCTGGATATAATTGACATCAAGTGAAAGTAATCATCTTACCTCCTGCAGCAGCCAACACAATGCGTGGACCCTTGTAGTGTGTTGAAATATATTCTGTGAGGTCATTGCGGTTAATAGTTCTGAAAGTGAAAGTAGAAACATAAAAAGATGACACAAATACAACATCTTCAGTAATTATTAATACTTTCAATCAAGCTAAGAAACCATTTCATTATGTACTTAACTCATTATACTAATAACTGTTTATGTAACCTGTGATATAATAGAATCTATCATACAATTAATTGATTGAAAAAAAAAAAAAGGAGAAAAAAAGGAGAAATGGAAAAAAAAGGAGAAAAAAAAAGGAAAAAAGGGAAAAAGGGAAAAAGGAAAAAAGGACAAAAGGTAAAAAAGGAGAGAAAAGAAAAAAAAAAAAAAAGAAAAAAAAGAAAAAAAAGGAGAAAAAAAAAAAAGGAAAAAGGAAGAAAAGAAAAAAAAGGAAAAAAAAGGAGAGAAAAGAAGAAAAAAAAAAGAAAAAAAGAAAAAAAGGAAAAAAGAGGAAAAAAAAAGGAAAAAAAAAAGGAAAAAAAAAAAAAAAAAGAAAAAAAGGAAAAAAAAGGAAAAAAAAGGAAAAAAAAAGGAAAAAAAAGGAAAAAAAAGGGGAAAAAAAGGAAAAAAAAGGAAAAAAAAAAAAGGAAAAAAAAAGGAAAAAAAAAAAAAAGAAAAAAGAAAGAGGAAAAAAAAGGAAAAAAAAGAGGAAAAAAAAGGAAAAAAAAAAAAAAGGCCCAGTTTAGCTCAGTTGGTAGAGCATCTGTTACAATCTTATGGGCCATCCTGTAGGCCTTAAGCAAGAGCGCTTGTCCAGTGGAATTGGGTCCTTGGTAAAGAGTCCTGAGTATTGGTAATCATCTGGTAATCCTGAGTATTGTAAGTTCCACCTCAAGGAGTGCAATTAGAATTATGGCCAGTGTGGTGGTTTAAGTAGTGTATCAGCCACGCAGTATGTTTGGTGATTGGCAAAGTAATAAACCACGTGACTTAAGGCTAGTCTATAAATTCAGGTGGGCAATTGGAGCACACCTTATATACACAAAATATTCCAACAGCATCTGTCCAGAAACCACAAGGTTTCAAGTTTGATATCAACCCTCACCCAGTTAGTTTACATATAAGTAATAAATAAATAAGTTGGTTTACATATAAGTAATAAATAAATTTTAAAAACAAAAAACCCCGGAGTGGCCAATTGTCAGTGAGGGAGTCTGTCTCCTTTTTATTAGTGCTAGATCAAGGATATTGTTTTTGCATCCGAGGTAAAGCACCACACTTATCAGCTCCTCAACTTTACTACACAGATCCAAACTATGCTAGTCATGCACAGAGTTGGTGAGGGACAGTATCGAACCCAGAACCTTGTGGTTCCTAGACAGATGCTCTACTGACTGAGCTAAACCAGATTGAAATAAAGAAATATTAGATATTTGTTAATGTCAGATTTAAAGAGATTTCAAATAAATTAGAATTTGTTACTAGTATACAATAATACAATCATGTAAGACTAAATGTAATAAATTAGTTTTCCAACTGGACTTGTCTAGAACAGGTTTTCTCAAAGTGGTCTACATAAACCCCCTAGGGTCTATACAAAAACTCAGGGGGGGGGTGTAAGTATTCGGGGTCTATGGAAACTATTAAGCCTTCTTAGTAATTAGAAGAAATTAATTCCACAAGAATCCTGGAGAACATGCTCATGTTGATATATGTTCAAAAGTTTAAGCCCAATATTCATGAACTTATCAAAAGTCATCAGCTTCACCCATCACATAGGAAATGTTCTTCCTTCGTAAGTTATTAACTTGGTATTAAATATTTGCAGCTCTTTTTTACATGTTATGCTTACTTTACTGTTTATTTTACAGTTAACAGTTTTACATAAACATTTGTGCAGAATTCATCAATTACAGAATTGGTTGCGACAAAACAACTGCAAGGTGGACTGAGGTATATTAGGAGGGAGTCCATGATAGGTCAATCAAATTTTTTAGAGGTTTACGGACTTAAAAGTTTGAGAACCCCTGGTTTAGAGTGCCACAAATAGCTCTAAGTGTTTTCTGTGACACATTTGAGGGCTATATGAACAGTAAAAGAGTTAACATTCTCATTAAACTTGTAGTAAGTAAAGTCTGCAGAGTAGCCTACTGTCAACATCAGCAAAACAGTGAGGGAGTCTATCCCCTTTTCATGAGCATGAGACCATTTTGGTGAGGTGGAGCACCACAACTACCATCACCTCCCAGATGCTTTACCACACAGATCAAATTATCCAAGCTGTGCTACCCATGCGCCCAGTAGAACATAGCAAGATTATTAGGGCAATACACTTAAAATGTTCTTAGAGAATATAGCAATTTCCAGTACAATTTGCAACTGAATGAATTAATTTTAACTAATGTCCTTTCCATTTACTTCCACATCTATGGACTAGAAAGTTTGAGAACCTCTGGTCTGTAAATGTGTCTATGTAAATATGTACTTACTTAATATTCTCAGTGGGTCCGAGGATTGTGCGTCCAAGAGGGGTTCCTTGGTAAGCAGTGGCATGCAAGTGATCAAACACAACTTCTTGCAGATTTGTTTCCACTTCCTGAAATCAAAACATGACACAAAAAAAAATTAATTTGTGGGGCAATCAGTGCACAGATCAATCAAAACTATCCATAAGGTTAAAAGGTCAATCAACCCGTTGTACCAGTTTATTGGTATAATGCTTCAGTGTCTAATCATTATAATCAGGGATGTGGAGTCAGAACACAAAACCTTTGACTACCACTCTTCTATTTTTTGCAACTCCGACTCCTCTTAATGTAATTAAGTGATTACAATTCATAAATATAAAATGATTTTTCATAATCTATTTATAAGGAATGTGCCCTGTATAACTTTACAAACTAAACTAGAGCCATACACACCCCCCACCATATTACATTTTTTAGGGTCTAGGCAAACAAAAAATATTTAATTATAAGAATATGATAAGACTTTAACTAAAGGATCCATAGTTAAGAAAAAAAGTTGATGATATAAAGTTTAAGGTTATTTCCTATAACCCCAACTTAAAAAAATAGGGAACCACACTGAATGGATTTTATAAATCATTTATTTATTTATTGATTGATCTACTAGGAAAAAAAAGACGGGGTTAGGGTTTAAGGTTAATTTAATGGAAAATAATGGGTAGATTAATTATCAGATAAAATTAATTCAGAATGGTTCCCCTTTTTTTAGGTTGGAGTTATAGGAAATAAGCAAGTTTAAATTCAACTGGAGTTGGAATTTGTATAGTTTTACCGACTCCAACTCCAGTGACCCCTGAATTGCTTCCAACTCAGACTCCCCAGCCCTGGAGGTCAGAAGGTAAATTAACCCGCTCAACTCATTGTACCAATTTATCAGTAAAATACTTTAGTGTCTAATTGCCATAGTATGCTGAAAAGTAAATTAGAATTTAGTAGAGTTGAGTCCAGTGCCCCGTTCGGGCAAGATACATTTTACTACCCCCGCAACAATGCTTCAGGTGAAAAAAGGTAATAAAAGTGTATACACACATATAAAAATGTTTCTGCATTGTTCCCTGATGAGAGAGAGACACTCCTCAGCCAGAAGAGATGAAACCCAGCCTAATATAAGAATTTAAGGAAACCCGACTATGCTACAGTATAAATAAGTCATCAGGTAAACATTAACCTCTTGATGACATTAACATTAGTCCTGACAAAAACATTTGTGTTATTAGTTTAAAATTCCAATCATAGGGTGGGTTTCCAGCTAGTTACTGATAGAGACATGTGGTGTAATGGTTACCATTGTAAGAAATGGACATGGTGAGACAAATTCAAATCCTGGATGCAGTTGTTCACATTTCACATATTGCTAGGAAAGGTACGAATCCAACTATTCTCCCTCAGCTATGGGTAAATAGTAGGTAGACTGGGCTCTTTAACCTTCATATGGCAATTAGTCTAAAGAAGGAAAACTCAAACCAAAGGGGCTCTCTCATTGTTGGTCATAAAACTACTTTGAGAGCTCCTCCTATAACTCTGTAAAATAGTAGTTAAAGAACAAAAAATAGATACAGTGGTCAGAGTTCTATTCCAGATGAAAGCAGAAGATCTAAACAAATAGCAAATGCAGGGAGAACACATAATCAAATAGTATCAAGTGAGAAGCTTTAATTTGATTATTAAAAAAAACAACCTATTTTCTGAGAATTCTCACTTCAAAGCTTTTCTAGCAAAGATAGAATTTAGAACCCCCGCCCCCTCGTCCCATCAGAATAGGATGTTGTTAAAATAAGAATACATTACCTGCATTTCTCTGAGGATGACTCCACGCTCACGTTCAATTTCCTCTTTTCCAAGAGTGCTGTTCTGAATGATGTCAGAAAGAATATCTAGAGCTGAAAAACATAAACAAAAGAAAACAGCATTAATTTTGGTGTCAGGAATTTATCTATGAAACCAGGGTAAAAAAAAAATCTTTTTAAAAATTTTAAAAAGTAATAAAATCTTAGTTCACAAAATTATAGTTAGTAAAGAACAAGGTTACAGATTCCGAAAGTCTGACAGACTCCATCCAAAACCTCAACTGTACAACCCTGGTTTGAACATTGGCTTAAACTTTCTGAAAACGCCACAAACTAATGTCTGATAAGTTTTGGTGGAGTGGCCTACAGTCGGTATCAGCCAGACAGCGAGGGAGTCTATCCCTTTTTCATTAATGCTAGACCAAGGGAGCATTTTTGCTGAGGTGGAGCGCCAGACCTACTGTCAGTTCCTCACTTTACCGCATTTATACAATCTGTGCTACTCATATGCTGAGTTGGTGGGGACCGGTATCGAACTCAGAACCTTGCAATTCCGAGGCAAGTACTCTACCAACTGAGCTAAACCGTCTCATAATTTGGAAAAAAAAAAAAAAAAAAAAATACAAAGAGTACTTACCCTGTGGCAAATCTTTGCTGAAACACTTGGCATAATACACAGTCTGTTCACGGGACGTGTAAGCATTCAGATGAGCTCCCATATTCTCTACTTCCAGTTCAAGTTGTGTCTGGGATCTCTTCTGGGTGCCTTTGAAAATCATATGCTCCAAAAAGTGGGCCACACCATTGTTAGAATCGGTCTCAAATCGACTGCCGGCATCGATCCACAATCCAACCTTGATGACAAAGAAAACAAACACATCAATAGTTTTTTTTCCAAAATTTTGAGAGGAGGCTTGATATTTATTATTTTGATTTTTCAGACTTTGTTCTCATCTTTATTGTGAATTATACATATACAACGTCTATTTAAAAAAAAAATTTTTTTTTTTTTAAAGATCATGACACTTCAAATTGATAGGAATGCAAAAACAATGATGTCATCATAAATTCTTCAACATTTTGTTTGCACAACAGTCAAACTATTCAAAATGATTTCAAAAATTGAATCATTGCTATGCTCGGATAAACAAAGTCTTGACACTTGTAGCTTTTCACTACTTTTAAAAGGTTTTAGATCATTGGTTGGTTGTTTTTCTTTAATGGCATATCAACCTTTTCGGGTCATTTAATGCCTAATCAATTCATTTTGGTATCAGGTTGCTTACAGTACCTACTGTTGCTTAAATGGTCAACTATCTAAGTATTGAACAGGATCATCACTGCTTAACTTCGGTGATCTAGTGGGAATCAGCACTTTCAACACAAGTTGACCGTAACCAAAAGATTTTGAATTTTTTTTTCTTTAACTCTTAACATCCTGTTGAGAATTTTCTAAGTCCAGATCCCATTCCTATAAGGATTTATCAAAAAATGGTTAAAAATGGCCTTTTCATTTAAAGTTACCCATTATTTCCTGTAAATCAAAGACTGCTAAATATGTTTAATATTACTGTTAAACAAAGGCTATTGTTTGGGTGGATTAGGAAAACAAATGTGACTTTTAGCTGGGTGAAATGAGGATATTAAGAGTTAAAAGCCACAATGTAAAATAACAAGAAACGTTTTTGACTGAAATCCAACTTACTGTGCATGTGGGGATGCCAGAGTCTTCTGTGGCCACTCGAAGTCCATTCCCCAAAGTGGTCACTCTGGTTTCAGGTACATTCAATAAAGTTTGTTCATAAGTGGCTGCTTTGGCAGAATAGAATCGCTTAGCAATACTAAGGCCAACCTGTAAGATGAGAAGAAAAGAGAAAAAGTTTAAAGATTGATTAATAGAATATTTATAAGTTTTAGACTTTATACATCTCTTATTATAATGGAGATTCGGTGTCTGTTGGTCTGTAACCAAAACTATGTCTGCTTACATCGAAATACCCTCAGGAATTGCGTAAGTTTATCAATAAGTATCTAATTTATAGTAGAAAATCATTAATACATAGAATGATAAATCTTATTTATTAATGAGGTCTCTACGAAAATCTGGTTTAGATTTGCCTTAAAACAGCCTATGTTATTAGCATTTAAAATCCTGTAATGTGTCATATATCACTAAGAAATAAAGGTTTACATATTATATGGTGTGGTTAATGTGCATACTGGTTTTAACAAAACCGGGTTTAATAAATAATTACGGTGCTACATATCTCTAATATAGTTTCATTCTCCAATGTATTAAAATCAATCCTATGAATGATTTTATTAGAAAACAATTAAAATAAGTGTAACCTTTTTATACTTATGCCGGAGGGTGCATATTCTTGCTAGTTAGACATAAAAAAACAAACATAATTATTTGTGTACTAGAAGCAGCTACCCAGCATCGACTGGGTAGAGTGGTGGTAAAAAAAACAAAAAAACTAGTGTATTGATTTGTTTATTTTTGAGATTTACAAATGCTGGACATTTTTAAGTAAAATTTTAATTTTTCTAAGTATATTTCAATTTCTAAATATTTTTCAAATATAAATCAAATCTTCATAATTTTTGCACAAAAAACAGGAACTGGTGATATTTAATATGTATATATATATTTACTTTGTTGTTAATTGTTTTATTTTCGGTTTTCATCCGAACATACATACATACACACCAACTGCCCTTTATATATGCATAGATAATACCCACCCATATTCCACATTTTTCAGCCTAAAATTTAGGGTGCATATTATACACAAGAACTAAATATTAACTTTTATCTAGCTACTCGCATCAGCATATTCACATTTTGTTGGATTTTTTCCAATATATATATATATATATATATATATAAGCAACCAAATATGTTGGTGAATGAAATGATTCCAAGCAAAACTTTTTAATATAGAAATATTGAATTGGCTTAATCCATTCAGAGAGCTCAATATATAATAATTGGAGAATTATGTACAGAGCAAAATGATTGATAACAAAGCTGTTCATATGACTGATATATAAGCTTTTTCTTTAATAATAACAAATTAATATATATATATATATATAGTGTCCAATTGCT
This sequence comes from Doryteuthis pealeii, assembly GCA_023376005.1. NCBI lineage: Eukaryota > Metazoa > Mollusca > Cephalopoda > Myopsida > Loliginidae > Doryteuthis > Doryteuthis pealeii. The sequence goes on along the minus strand of CM042168.1, from coordinate 12,937,593 downwards.
ATTTTAAGGTTTCTGTTGTAGTGGCATTAGTAATTTATCCAAGAGGCTCAAAATATCATCAAGAAAGAGCTATAATAATAGGTAGACCCATAACTCTTTTTTACAATAATATGTATATGTGTGTGTGTGTGATTAAAAATGTTAACACTTTTATGGGAGTACCTTCATATTTTGATTTCAAACAGTATCCACCCGTTTACCTGAAAACATTTTTGGAATCTTCCACATGTGGTCTCCCATGGAAAGATTAACATCTTTAATTCCAAAAATGTATTGACAGGGATACTGGAGTCTGTTTGAAATTATATCATAAACATGCTCCCATAGAAGTGTTATTCATTTTTTTATCCTCCTATATATACGCGTGTGTGTGTGTGTGTGTATCAGTTCTTTCTCTGAGTAATAAAAGTCAGATTTTGAATACTTTGGTTGAGTGGGAAAAAAATCCAAGGTGACATCATATGGATGATAAACTATGAAGGACATTCTTATAAATTGAATTATTAACTGAAGATTTGAATTCAAAATTCCCAGAAGATTATCTGAAAAGTCTAGGGATACAACAGTCGAAACATTGTTACTATTTCAGATTAGTTCAATGTAAGCAAACAGTAATTCTCATTGCCGGTTTATCCCAGCTGGTAGAGAATCCATCTAGGAGCCACAAGGTTCCGAGTTCAATACCGGCCCTGCCCTTGTCAACTTAGCCTATGAGTAGCAGTTTGGATCTGTGCGGTAAAGTACATAGTTGATGGTAGGTGTGGTGCTCCACCTCAGAACCAAAAACAATCTCCCTGGTCTAGCACCAGTGAAAAGGGATAGACTTCCTTGCTGTCCACCTGATACCGACAATAGGCCAAACTGCCAAATCAAATAGCAATGAAATGAAGAAAAAAAAAAAAACAAAAAATCTACCTTCCAATGACCAAGGTATTCTTTTTAGTCTAACGCAACAAAAATCACTGCTTTGAACATTACATAACAACAAATGAAGGTCGAAAATGCAGCACAACATTTTTCTAAAGACAATATAAACAGACTATGTTTACTTAAAACTACGAGGTATGATTATGTAATAAAATACCTAGACAATATATATTGAGAACTATTTTCACTTTGCTTTTTCATTCAAGGGTAGATGAATGGAAAAAACTAAATTTTTAAGTTAAATAAAAATGGAGAAAAAAAATGGACCACAGAATTAACAAAAATTTTCATGGTTGGACCCTTCTAAGCAACAAATGAATAAAATAGTAAAAGATTGGGTTATCCTCAAGCTTCAATCTACAGATTCGGAAGTGCGTAGCTTGAAGTTTACCAAAGATTAAGTTTTTTTTTAAAGTTATCTTTATATTATATATGGATAACTTTGAACAATGAACCAGTAAATATTACATATTATATAATATTTGGTGGTTTATTGTTTATTGGTAAATAATAAACATCAAAGTCTACAATAGGTTGGCCGTTTTTAACAGATCTTTTTAAAAACATGAATAGAGGACTTTGAAGATCGTTATTATTGTCAAGGTTTTAAGAGATTTGGGGAATAATTTAACGTTTTATTCATTAGTGTCGCATTTAAATTTATTTTCTAGAATATTCATTATCATACAAGTGAAACAAATGATTAAACTTTTTTAACACAGCATTTGTGCACGTCAAATGTAACTTATTTAGACATTTATTTATATACATGCCGTCCTTCCAGAAGTCCAAAATATAACTTTTTAAGTGTGTGTGTATAGATGTGCCTGTTGTGTAATGGGAAATGGACACGGCGACCAGAGTACAAATCCTGGACATTTCACATAGAGCGCTAATACCCCTGGGAAAGGTATGAATCAAATTATCCTCCCACCAGTTGTGGGTAAATAGTAGGACAGACTAGACTCTTTAACCTTGGTATGGCAACGGGTCTTGGAGAAGGAAAACTCTGAATTCCAGCCTGTTAAATTTCGCTTAATAAATTGACCTCTGTGTTGCACCCTACTTCGTGCGGAGAGGTTGGGTATATATATATATATGTCCTAGCCCATAGAAAAAGAGTATTTTTGAACAAATTAACTTTGATAGTCATGGCTAACAAAACAAATACCAGGCGATTTAGAAGCACCAACATGTCAAAAAAATATTTTTAAATAGTTATATATTAAAATCAAATAGCAATATTTTTTTAATGAAAATATTTGATTGGAAAATATAAGTGAAAAAATAAAAAAAATAAAATAAAAACAAAACAAAAACAAAACAAACTACCTTCTAAAAACCGAAATTTTCTTTTTAGATTTACATAACAAAAATCACTGCTTTGAAAATTAAAAAAAAACAAAAACACGAATAAAGGTCAAAAAATAGATTATGATGTTTTTTTTCTAAGACAATATAAGCACACTATTTATGTACAGTTAAAACTACTATGATCATACCAATAATTAAATAGCGAGATAAAATATATTGGAAATAATTTTCACATTGCTTCATTTTCATTCAAGGGTAAAACTAACTCCATTATCGTATAATGTGTGTGTCCGTATGACACCGATTTTAGGATAAATAAACTGAAAAAAAAGCCATTCGACATTTAATCATACAACTATAAATCATCCTATACATAAAATATTTTAAAAGTTATCATTTTTAAGAAAGAATCTAAATTATTTGAAAAAAAAAAGTTAATATTTTTTTTTATTTTATCACTTAAGGAAACAATGAAATGGTTATTTTGCAATATCTCCTACGACTTCGACACTGGTGTCCTTTTCTACATAAAACAGTACATTAAAGCAATACAAATCGTCATTTGAATATTTGATTATCGTCAGAGCATTTTCATAGAACTTTAAAGTAAAATTAAACAAAATTTGATCCTACCGGACGGCGAGAAACCGCCTGTCTAGTTAGCCCCAAGGTCAGCTGCAGCAAACGAGTGGTGGCCATGTTGTGTGAAGGACAATTTCATCCGCCGGAAATGACGTAAACAGATAAATAGGGGGAAGTAACTCTGGGTTGGCCTTCCCAAGACCACCGAGAATAATTTTTTATTTGGTGTCGGTTCACCCCCACCCCACCGGGCAAGACCTACCCACTTGCCTAAACATGGTAAAAAAAAATATGCACTCTTTCTCTGAAAATAGAGTTGGGTTTTTTTTTTCAAGTACTTAAAAAAAAGGATAAATCATTCGTCTCTACATCTTTCTTAAAGTTTCGTATTTATCAATAAAACGAATTGACAAGACTTTTTGAATTTAGAATAATGTATTAGTAATCATTTCTACAACAAAATATTCTATTAAATTCTTACTATTTTAGATAATTAAAGTATACTTTTTAATTTAATTTTATGTCTCGATTTAAAAAGTTAAACGAAACTGAAGGTCACAAATGTTGAAAAGGGTTAATTTGATCTAAGGGAGTTAATCAAAAAGCAACTATCTCAAATTACCTCCCTTGTAAAATATAGATAACAGAAAAAGCAGATGTAATTGGTTAAATTTTTGGGACCATATGACCTTTAGGCACCCCTTTTTGATTTCGATTCAGAAGGACATGTTTTTCATTTACACCGTCAATATCCGGTTGTTTGTTAACAGACGAGTTTTCTTTAAATTATAAAACTAACCCCTAACCCTAACCCTAACCCTAACACCTAACAAACAACCGTATATTAACGATGTAAATGAAAAACAGGTCCTTCTGAATCGAAATCAAAAAGGGGTGCCTAAAGGTCATATGGTTCAATTTTTGTTAAGAAATCATTTTTTGGTAATTTATGAGGAAGTGCGTTCCGGTCTCCTGCCTCAGAAAGTGCTACCCGGTGACTATTAAAATAACGTCCCAGCTATGTCGGTGTTACTTGAAAGAAAACAACCAACTTAGGGCGTTAAATGTATTTTAGAGGGGGGGGGTCTCTTTTTTGCTGTAATTCTTATTTATTTATCGTAATTTTTCGTAATTCTTGTTCATTTATAGAAATTTGTCGTAATTCTTATTCATTTATCATAATTTGTCGTAATTCTTGTTCATTTATAGAAAATTGACGTAATTCTTGTTTAGATATGAAGATGGATATATAGTTTGGAATAGACGGAGATAGATAGATAAACAAAATAATATAGATAGATATGAACAAATGGAGATAGATAGATAGATATTTTCTACAAGTAAATGTATTTGTGGTGTGTCGCTTCTATTTGTTGTAATTCTTGTTTATTTAAACTAAAAACAAGACATTAAACAAACATGAATAAAAGAAAATCTGAGACGACATAGCTGGGCACGTTATTTTAATAGTCACCGGGTAGCAATTTCTGAGGCAGGAGACCAGGACACACTTCCTCATGAATTACCCATTTTTTAAAAACTTTTTTTCTTTCTTCTTTTAAAATTTTCATGGCAACATTTTTATGTTAAATGGGAATTCTGAGAGACTAATGTTTTTACCCGGGAACAAGATCAATATTGATTGGCTAATTTTTCAATTAGGGTGGTAACATGAAAAAAAAAGACACAAAAAAAACAGTTTAATTACTTTTGAAGCAGACCTTTGTATTCACCAATCGCTTCACATAATATCCATCAATCATTTTAATACCATCTAACAAGAAACACTCTGACTTGCAATGGTAGTACACGTTAGGGTCCCATCTATGAGTCAAATAGATCTGTTTAAAAATTATTCGTATTCAATAGTAACGTGTGCAAAAAAAAAAAAAAAAAAACTCTTCAGAAACAGATACACAAAAAATATAAATATGAACATGCAATGAATGCAATTCCCTAACCTCTAGGCAAAAAAATAACCTTAGACAGGTTGACATGCCATTAAAATCAATCAATCAATCTAACAATAAAATTAAAGAGGAAAGAATTATAAATATATCAAAATATTTCATGTTGATTTGTTTAAAGAGTATGAAATGAAAGTGAAAGTAGAAAAAAAAATGGCACTCTTCAACTTTCTCAACCATTTTGTTTTGAATAAGTGAGGATCAGTAAATTGTTAGGGCCATATGACCTTTAGGCACCCCTTTTTGATCTCGATTAAGAAAGGACATGTTTTTCATTTACACCATCAATATCCGGTTGTTTTAACAGACGGTTTTTAGATTTAAAAAAAAACAAAAAACTAACCCCTAACCCTAACCCTAACCCCTAACTCTAACCCCTAACAAACAACCGGATATTGACGGTGAAAATGAAAAACACGTCCTTTCTTAATCGAGATAAAAAAGCTGTGCCTAAAGGTAATATGGTCCAATTGTTATTGTTACAATTTATGAGAATCATAAATTGTGAGCAGACCCTGTAGTTAGATTTAAACAAAGTTTGTTAGAATCAAAAGCGGAGGCAGGTAGATTTTCATAACTGTTGGGTTATGATTGGGATTTTGGATGACCCCAACTGACCCTGGTATAGAGACGTGGGAATAGTTAGTTTTAGAATTTAGATTAGACTCAACTGTCAGGGAGCTTGGATGTGTTTGTCTCTCTCTGCTGGGTCATTTCAAACCGCGGTGGAATGGATGGAATCATGGGCCAATAAATATAAGCTTGATCAAGCAAAAGCTATAAGTCTTGTGGTTATTAAATATAAAACAATGACTGGTTAAATCGAACTTAATGGACCTAAATTCCACCATCGTGTGTCATCCCACCAAAAGAAAATAAATACCAAAAATCAGGGAATTAACAGAATTTAATGAAATTTTCAGTGTTGATATATTAATGAATAAAAGATATAATGTACTAGTTATTTTATTTAAAAACTTTTACAGTCCATGACATGCAATATTCCACTTTGGCCCGTTCTTGAGCTAGATGGGCAGTCGAAGAGGCCCCCTCTGATCAATCAGCTGGTCACGTCAAGCCCTAGCTCCTATATGATTTTCCCATCCCTATTGCCCTTATGGCAACCCCTTTTTATCATATGGGTGCTAGAAGGCGGTGGTTGAGGGTCTACATGTCCTGGGAATAACGTTAAACTCTATCTGATGCTGAGGTTCCAGTTTTGGAGGTTTGGAGAATGTGAAGCACCCTTTCATCACCATTGCTCCCTTGTCTCCTCTGACCCAGAGTGGTAGTACCTGTTAGGGTCCCATCTATCGGTTAAATAGAAAAACATGAATTTATAAGCAAAATTGATTATCCATTAAGAATGAATTTATTTCTATACTTTGTCGACATTAAATGACCCACCGAGATTGATAAGCCGTAAAACCTAAACCAAACCAAACCAAACTCTCTGTCTCTCTCACTCTCTATCATATACCCAATGTTTGATGTGGATATACAACATTATACATTGAAAGAAAAAAATAAGATCATTCAGCAATAGATAGGTTTGAAAAATGCTTTATAGTGAGTGTAGTAAAAGAGAAGGAGAGAGAAAAGTAGCAGGAGGGGAAAGGAGGAGGAGAAAGGAGGGAAATACAGAGAATAGATCAAGTTTTTTTTCCTTGCCAAAAAACAACACCCAAGAGAAAGACCTGGGAAACAACAGTGAGTCAACAATATCATTAAGAATTTTTGGTTATTTCCTATAAGTCTAACATGATCAAAGGGGAACCACTCTTGACTGATAAATTATTTATTTATTTTCCTATTAAACTAACCCTAAACCCTAACCCTAACCCTAACCCTAAACCCTAACCCTAACCCTAACCCTAACCCTAACCCTGTCTTCTTTTTTCTAGTAAATTAATAAATAAATAAATTATTTATCAGTCAAGAGTGGTTCCCCTTTGATCATGTTAGACTTATACTATAAGTTTAACATGATCAAAGGGGAACCACTCTTGACTGATAAATTATTTATTTATTTTCCCATTAAACTAACCCTAAACCCTAACTCTGTCTTCTTTTTTCCTAGTTGATTAATAAATAAATAAATAATTTATCAGTCAAGATTAAATAAAAAATCTGATTATTTCCTATAAGTTATAGGAAATAACCAAATTTTTTATTTTGCCAACATTAACTGGAAAATTTCAGAACACTCCACTGTACGCTGGAAAAACTCATTCAGGGAAGTTTGTGCTGACACTTTTTTAAAGAAAAATGCTGTAATTGTGGGGGTCTGGTATGACTGTAAAGATTAATGAAAGCCTTTTTGTATGATGAAAGTGTAAGAGGGGTAGATTGAGCAAACAACAGTGGCTTTTCAAATGCAGTGAGACAAGAGAAAATAAAAAGCAGTATGCCATTCAGACATTCATATATTTATGAATTCTTGTGGCAAGCGAACAACAAAGAAAGTTATATTTTCAATCAAATTCTTAATGATATAGTTGATTCACAATAAAGTATTTTTTGGACCATATTACCTTTAGGCCCCCCTTTTTGATCTCGATTAAGAAAGGACATGTTTTTCAATATCCGGTTGTTTGTTAGGGGTTAGGGTTAGCGGTTAGTTTTATAATTTTTTTTTTAATCTAAAAATCGTCTGTTAAAACAACTGGATATTGACGGTGTAAATGAAAAACATGTCCTTTCTTAATCGAGATCAAAAAGGGGTACCTAAAGGTCATATGGTCCAAGTGTTTTTTAAAAATCCATCTATCGATTAATGGTCCTACTTTTTTTTTAAGGCATAACAATTTACTGAACACCGCTCATACAAAACAAAATGGTCAAAAAAGTTCAAGAATGCCCCCCCCCAAAAAAAAAAAATAACAAGGGAGGTTTTAGAGAGGAGACTCAACAGCAGAAACCTTATCAAAGGCATGTACAGTATCCATAATAATGTTGCATAATGGATGGGTAGAAGCCTATCATTTTTGTAAGGTTGTGTAGGTTTTAAAATAATGATAAACCAAATGGAAAAATACAACGGTCACAGAGTTTGAAAGACAGAGTGTCACCCCAAAGTCATCTGGAAGTGCCTCATTGGCCAAGACGGTCGTGTAATCAGGCGACTCAGGGAAAATAGATTAGAATGTAGTCAGTTTCAGACTGAGCAGCTGATTCAGACAGACACAGTTATGTATCATGCATGGGTTGACAAAGAATGTAGGGAGAAGGGAAGAGGATAAACGAATAAAAGTATATGCACAAAAATATGCCTCTGTGTTGTTTGCATGACTAAAAACTATGAAAGATGGGATGTGCAGAGAACCCAACAACCTTGATGGAAGAAGAAACATTATCCCAATATGAAGAAATGGTCACCCTAAGCTGAAAAAGAAACAAAAAAAAAAAAATAGCTCCAAAAGAACAAGCTTGTTGGACAATGAAAGATATAAAGCAGAAAGAACTCTGACAGAAGAAGAAGAAGGAGGAACTAAAGAAGCAGTATACAACAATAAGACATTCAGGGCTCTTCCTAAACTGGACAAGAGAAAAATTAAGAAATGTGTTATCAATATATACGAATGCTGGTAATGATATGTGAGGGTGATCCCAAAAGTAAGGTCTCAAAAATATTTAGAAATCACAGAAACGTTAATTGTTTATTGTCAATGATGTTTACATCATTTTAAAGTTTCAACATGTATCTATTTTTCTACATAATTGCCATTTTGGTCAATGCATTTTTGTAGGCGGTGTAGCTATTTTTGTATGCCCACGTCATACCAGGTCACTGCTATAACATTAAGTTGGTTGGTTGGTTGGTTGGTTGGATTTTGTAGTTGGTTATTTTATGCTGAAGACGTTATGTTTTATTTATTCTTGACAGGTAGTTAATTTTCTTTTAAACTCATCAGAAAGTCAGAATTGCTATTTTATTTTAGACTAAACAACTATAGACACAAAATCAAATCTATCGATCACAGTAAACTAATAAATGTAGGACAATAATTTCTCTCAAATGATCATGATTTTAATAGAGAGGCTATTTTTCACCATCATAGAAAGAATTGAAAAAGACATCAAGATAACATCATTTATTGAGCAGTGGGAATATAAATGTATAAACAATTTAAAAACCTATAATCCATTTGGAATTAATATGAAACTTGATAAAATGTGTGTATCACTAACACCTACATAGACAAATACATCTGCCACTGGTCACTCATGTCTAAATTAAAAAGGAATCATTTCCAAACTTAATAAAAAGACTCATCATCCAGGTGCCTTCACCACAGAGACATATCTATATATAAAAAAGCAATTAAAGATAATTTAAACAGAAGATGGTTTTCTCTCAGCAAATGGATCACCAGTATATATATATATATATATATATATATATATATATATATATATATATATATCCTTCAGGAAGGATCTCAGATGCTTTCGGCATTGCCCCTTCCAGCTGGGAAAATTTGGCTCAGGACCGCCCTCGGTGGTGGCAGACTCTCCGTAGAGGATTGCTCATGTCAGAAGTCACCCTGACGCAACACCATGAAGCGGCAACAAAGCACTGGCACATTAACATCTTCAGGGAAGGCCTTCAAATGCGACATCTGTGGTCAACAATGTTTTTCAAACATCGGACTTCACAATCACAGGAGGCGCTGTACTTTCAGGGGCACAAAAACTGTATTATAGTCTTCCGAGACTGAAATGCCAATATAATATAATATATATATATATATATATATATATATATATATATATATATATATATATATCATGGAGTTGTGCTGACAGTACAGTATCCCCTGAATCTCTTTCACTGCCATCTGTCCTTATGGAGTAAGTCCTCAGCACAACATCCATTATTTATTTTTTTCTTTTGTAATTTATGTCTGATACCTGCTAGGCTACTTAAATCTGAACAATGCATTCACCATATATATATATATATATATATATATGTATGTATGTATGTATGTGTTCATGCGTATATGTGTGTGCATGTGAGTGTGTGATTGTATATATGTGTATGTATGTATGTATATACATATTTGTTCTTTTGTAATTTTTGTCAGACACTTGCAGAGCAACTTAAATCTAAACAATCTTTTCCAATATAAATAACTTACTCCCAATATATATATATATATATATATATATATATATATATATATATATATTGGGAGTAGGTTATTTATATATATATATATATATATATATATATATATATATATACATATTTTCTTTGTAATTTATGTTAGATACTTGCAGAACTACTTAAATTTAAACAACCCATTCACCTATAGATTATCTGTACTTACTGGTTTGACTTTTATTTTCCACCAACCAAACTACTTACATCCACCCCAATGTTTTTTCTTTTTTTTTTTTGTCTGCTGAATTCAAAATTAAAACCTCACTGTGTGGGGATGGAATTTTTTTCTCCACAATAATTTTTGTTTCCAGACCCAAATGCATAAAAGTTCATTCCAATTCATTATATTGACTTTGTGTCAACTTTTATGGATTTTCAATCAGTACAATGTAACTGAATCCCGTGTGTCGCATATCTCTGCAGTTTTTGTCAGTAGATATTTTTTTGTTGAATCTATATATAAAGTTGTAGTTCCTATTTGTCTGGTTGTTCACAAACTCCTTATTGCACCCTGTCAGCTGGGGCAGTAGAAATACCCCAATGTACCTCTCAGAGGGGTAGNACGACCCCACCACCACCCAATAGGGCCACCTGTTGGCTGTAGGGTGGCGACCATGATGCTTAAAGATGAAACCCTGGTGGATGAGCAGTCCATGACGGTTCATCTTCAACTTTTTAACTCGTAAATTCCTACCATAAAATTAGTTAAACTCAAGGGGGTTACTCTAAATGCCTTTTTTTCTTTTTAATTATTAAATAAATATATTTTTTTAAATAATAAATTAGGCACATTGTGCCAGAATAACTCAACGTCCTGGACACTGAGAAGTCTTATTGCTTTTTTCTTCTTATTATTAAATAAATCATAGTGTTTTATTTTAATTATTTATTTGTTGTTTATTTATTTTTTTTAATAAATTGCCTTTTTTCTTTTTTTTATTAATAGATCATAGTGTTTTATTTTACTTAGCTATTCGATATTAATTACCTCCTTTATAACTATTTTTATGGAGGAATTTTCGAGTAAAAGTTGAAGATTACCGTCCATAACATGCATCTCCTTAGACCCTTACTTAGTGCTAGACGGAGACCCTCTTTTGATCATTCGGCTTGGTCACGTCAAGCCCTACACTATATGATTGCCCCAGCCTATATCGTCCTTATGGCAAACCCCCAATCCTTTTTATGTATATGTGCTAGAAGTGGTGAATGGGGTCTAATGTCCTGAGTATGACATTAAACTCTATCTGATGGTGAAGTTCAGTCTAGCTCTGAGTGGCCTTCATCACTACTCCCAGGATCCCACTCTGACCAGAAAGTGGTAGTACCTGTTAGGGTCCCATCTATGGGTTGAATAGAAAAATGAGTTTAAAAAAAGTGTTTAAAAATTGTGTTTAAGAAAATTGAGTTTAAAAAAATTGGTTACTCATTAAGAATGAATACAACAAAACGTCTTTGATATATACTCACATCGAGTATATAAATGAAGAGAGAGTGGGAGAGTTCTCAGAGAGAGAGAGAGAGAGAGAGAGAGAGAGAGAGAGAGAGAGATTAGAGACTTATGTAAGAATAAAGTGATAATACTTGAAGATAAAACCGCACAACAAGGTTGATAGACAAAACATTTTATATACAGCACAGAATAAACATGGTACACATAAAACAACATATCAAAAGTAGAGATAATGACACATCATGAATGGTAAAAGATAAACATAAAAGCCACAGACATGAGACTCAGGATAGTCCATGCTGTGTGAATCACTTACAGTAATGTAAGGGGGCCAAAAGCCCCAACAGAAGGGGTAGACCAGAGTCTACCATAGTGGTGTCTCGTAGGATCGAGCAAGGAAAAAGAGAAGAGACGTTCAAACAGCCGCTTAAATATCAAAGCCCCTAGCGGGAACCAGCGAACTAAACGGCAGACAACTCCCCAGGCAAATACGAAAATAAACACCTACATTACTTTTGAGATGATGTCGTGATCTTCATTTCCTTGGTTTGAGTTGATTCTTCTAATTAATTCTTCCAAGTAAAGGCTTGTCTTCTGGCTGATTTTGGCTATGTATTTAAACAATACTAATGTTCTCTTTGATCAAGTTTATTATTTAGCCATGATTTTCCGCGCAGACTGTGATCGACCAGAGTACGTCTGCTCTCACTTGTGGCTAGGTCGAATCTAATTCTGAACTAAATCACGTGTTTCTTATTCATTTTTAATTTTCTTTTTCTTTAATTATTCTTTAAATGCATTTGTTAAAGTCACCCTTCTTCGATATAATCATTCTCCATAAATAATAATAATTTACTAAATATATATATAATTATATATATATATATATATTATATAAGAAGAGAGAGAGAAAGGAGAGGGAGAGAGAGAGAGAGAGATTGAAGACTTACTTTTAGAGATGATGTTGGTGATCTTCATTTTCCCTGGTTATGGTTGATTCTTCTAAACTGCTTCTTCTTCTTCTATCTAGGGCTTTCTTTCTTTCTGGCTGATTTGGTCATTGTAATTAAAAAAACAAGTATGTTTTTCTCTTGATCAAGTTTATTATTTCGCCATGATTTTCCACGCGGATGAGATCGACCAGAATATATCTGCTCTCTCTGGGTGTTAGGTCGATCTAAAACTAAACAATAACTAAATCATGTGTTTTCATGTGGCGCTGGGAATTCGCGCCTCTAGGGGTCAAGGGTTATTAACAGTCAGTGGTAAACTTCCACTGGCTCCTTTGTTGCATACTGACGTTTTCACCGTACAAATCGATATAATGGTTATATACCTTTCTTTACTTTTACTTCTTCTATCTTAGGTCATCTATTGTTTCTGTCGGCTTTGCTATTCTGATCGTCTATCATCTATTGGTCTGGCTCTAGCGTCTGGTGTTGACTTTCTTGGGGATTCGGTCCTCTAGTGGTCCTCTATCAGACCGTGAGTATTACACTTAATTTACATTATAATTTTGTAATCCCCAACCAGACATTCTGCGCAGATGACAGGATGCGCATAGAAATGCGACTTACACTTTCGAGATCCTACCGTGCTAACTGACTGAAACTCTATATCCTTAAACCTGAAGACAGGGTCTTCCATGCCTTCCGGTTCTCACGATCCATACACCATGCATCTTTCAAGGCCGTGGGCTGCACTAATCGCCATTATTTTCTACACTATTGCCATAATCATTAGGTATCTAATATTATGTAAACACTTGACTCTAACATGACAGACCCGAATTTAATTCTACTTACAGGTGGTGCTCACTTTATGAGGAGTTATAAATTGGTAACAGTTTCAGATGTAAAATGATCAATAGGTTGACTACCAATAAAACCAGCAACCCAACCAACCAACCAAAACTAATCAACCAACACGAATTGTTTATCAAAGGACTTGAATCAGCATTAAATGATCTGAATGACTGTATTATCTGCTGTAAACAAACAAACCAAAACACCAAAAAGTATTAAACTCATGTTCCTAAATCTCTCCTGTCACAGTTATCATCTTGTTGGCTCCTTCCATCTATTAAGGACCAAATGGACGTAGTGTCCTACTTTTTTTTATTTTTATCTGCAACTGCGTAAGTGGCTGAACAGACACAATTTATTGAATAAGCAATTCTCTGGTGCAGTGATTTCAAACAAACGGTGATGCTTGCGCTTTGAGCATGCTAGTATGTCTCTACCTTCCTTATGTACTCTCTGTGTAGCGTTAGTTTTGTATTTGCTCTGGTGGAGTGTTCTGCCCCGATTTTAAGTTTGCTGAGTGCCCGCTAAGGTGCTTTATAGTATTTAAGCCGCCGGTTCAAACCCCTTTCGGTCTCTTTTTCCTGTTTCAGCAACTACCGAGCCACATGCGAGTAGATTTTATAAACCCTCTCGGTTGGGGCTGCCGCCCCATCTACACTTACGTATAAGTTCTTCACAGCAATGGCTAATCCCTAAGTCTACATGATCTGTATGCTTCTAATATATGAATAATATCCTATGTACCATTCAATGAATTGTGTCTTCATCTTACTTTGTGACTCCTTGTGCTACCCTTTATATGTAACGTTGTAATCTCGTCCTATATCCATGTGCTGCTCATATATTAAAATGTTTTGGTCTGTTACACCTCTACAGGGAGTTAATTTGTATTCAAAAGTATTGTATTAAACTTTCGAACCTACGTTACACCTCTCTTCTTACTGCGACGAGCTTCCTTCTCCTCTTTTTTACAACTCCATTTACGTCTCCTTGTTTGACGAGGAGGCGCCAGGTCCGTACAGTCGTCTGCATAGTCTCCCATGTGTTGATGTCGATGTGGCATGTCTTCATGTCTCTCTTTGACAGACAATCTTATAACAGCACAGACGTTGGCATCTCCTACCGGTCGGAAGTGCCCATCTACACTAAGCTCACTCAATACAGTTAGGCTTTGGGGAGCGGCCTTTGTCCAGTCCTCCTGACGTGGCACAACCAACGCAGGCAATCTCCTCGCAGTGATGGCGGCAGCAATGCTTGTTTAATGTTTGTCATTTCGTACTTCTGTGTTGGGCACTTTGTCCTGCCAGCGAATATTGTAGAATGTGGTGTTAAGGCATCTGAGGTGGGAAATTGTCCAGTTTCCTCACATGGCGTGAGTATGTGATTCAGATCTTTTTTACATTATATAGTTTTAGCTAGTCGATAGAGCATCCGTTAGCAGCCATAATTCGATACTTGGACCCTGCCAACTCAATGAGTAGCACATCTTGGGTAATCTGATTCTGTGCAGTAAAGGGGGATATGTGGTAGGGGTGGCGTTCCACCTCAATGTCAACAATCTCTCTGGTCTAGTGCCTAGTAAAATAGGGGATAGACTCCCTGCTGTCCAGCTGATACTGACAAATGGGCATTTCTGCCAACTTCTACTTACTATATTAAGTAAAGTTAAAGGTAAAGTCGTCGGGCCGGCCTAATTGTTGGTATCAGCAGCAGCGAGGGAGTCTATCCCTTTTCACTAGCGCTAGACCAAGGAGATTTATTTTAGCATCTGAGGTGGGGCGCCAACACCTACATCAAAGTCCTTACTTTACCACACAGATCCCTGTGCTACTCATACGCTGAGTTTGGCGGCGTGTGTATCGAACTAGGAACCTTGTGGTTTCTAGCCGAACGCTCTACCGACTGAGCCTAACGCCAGCCCTATTACTTACTATCATCAAACCTGAAGAAGATACCGAAGATCTGAAAACACGTGTTGCCATAATGTAAAAAAGAACTAAAAAATTTTTTCTGAGAACAAATACATTTTTGTGGACCTTCCCTTTTTTATAAATATTGAAATTTTCTCCCGTTTGGAAACCAGAACACATTTCTTTTATATACATATATATATATTTACTATAATCCTTCCATCCTGCAACACCCTCTGGATTAAAATGAAACCGTCCAAATTGTTTCAAGATACAATGCAAAAAAGCAAATCCAGATTATCTGGTGTCCGCTTAATCGCAGATTTTTATTTGTCTCATTTTTTTTTCACCAATTCTTTAAAATGAAACATTCCAAATGGTCTTGCATTGCTTAAATGCCCAAATGGTAAAATCAAATAATTGAAAAAAAAAGGAGTTACAGTGTTTGTTTTATTTGTAATATCGAAATTGGGAAATATATTTCTGGTATTTTGGATCTTATGTCATCCTAGCCTCCTGCTTAAAATTACACTAATGTTTTAAGTGAACCAAGTGTCAAGCCGAATTCCCGGCCAACTTTCTGAGTTGTGTTTTGCACTTTTTTCTTATTCAGCAAATCAATGTAGATTTTTAAATGCCTCAACGCCAGATTTTTACTGGCAATTCCAATGTAAATAATTTTATAACCCTCCTTTTAAGGAAAGAGTGTGAGACGAGTTAAATCAATATTTTATACTTTTTTACATATTGAAACTATTTACCAATAGCTTTAAGTAACATTTTAAATTTGTTATAATGAAATGTTTACATCCCACATCTCAGGTATATTGATTGGTGAAGGAGGGACTGGGGTAGAAAGGATGATGAGATGAGGGGCTTCGTTAACACTTTTGCTTGTTCCCTACATCTTCTCTTGTTGGACTGTTTTCTTGGACTGGTACGTCTTTCTGGTTTTAGGGTTCCGGGTTTTAAGGTTAGGGTTAGGGTTTTTATGGTTAGGTGTTAGAGTTTGGCAGGGTTGGGGGTTGGGGTTGGGGTTAGGGGCTTAGAATTAGGGGGCGTTAGGGGTTTAAGGGTTTAGGGTTAAGCGAGGGTTAGGCAGGGTTAGGGTTGGGTTAGGGGTTATGGTTGGGGGTTGGGGTTAGGGTTAGGGTTGGGCTGGGTTTGGTTGGGTTGGGTTAAGGTTGGCAAGGGTTAGCAGGGTTTAGGGTTAGTGTTAGGGGTTAGGTGTTAGGGTAACTGTGCATTCTTATTTTTTTAATCAATACAGCAAGAGTTGTTTTTCTTAAGTTTTATCAACAATCGCATGCTTCCAGGAAGGTCAAGCAAATATTACCATTGTTCAATCATTGGCAGTGGTAATTTTCCACTTACTCTCGATATTTTGAATCTAAACCAACACTCTGATTCAAAAATATCTAACTACAGATGTATATATTCATAAGCTACCTATGATTAATGTAACAAAATTATCAAACTATGTTATATCCACAGGACTGCTATTAAATGGCTTTTTTAAAGCAGTATTTTTTTTGGCTGGAAAGTGCAGCCTGGGACTAATGAAAATTGAAACACGTGGCAGCCCAAAGCTACATAATTCATAAGCTCCTATGAATTATGTAACAATTACCAACTGTGGTATATCCCACAGGTCCTCTAGTTAAACATTAATGTCTTTTTTTTTAGATAACAGTATTTTTTTTTTCCTAGAAAAGTGCAGCACTAGGGAACTAATGAAAATTGAAAAACACATAGCAAGCCAAAGGGTACATAATTCATAAAGCCTATCTATGATTATTTAAGCAAAATTATAAACTGTGGTAATCACAGGTCCTACTAGTTAAACATTAATGTTTTTTTAAGCGTATTTTTGCTGGAAGTGCAGACTTCCCACTAATGAAAACTGAAACACGTAGCAGCCAAAGGTAAGCATAATTCATAAGCTACCTATGAATTATGTAACAAAATATCAACTGTGGTTATATCCACAGTCTACTAGTTAAACATTATGTTTTTTTAAAGCATATTTTTTTTGCTGGAAGTGCAGCACTTCCCACTATGAAATTGAAACACGTAGCAGCCAAGGGTTAAGATAATTTTGTTTTTTTGCTAATATTAATGACAATAAAAAAAAAAGGACACATTCTCTTTGGTATTTTTGTTTAAACTCTGAAAGTCTATTGGAATCTCTCTGCATGTGAAAACTATAAAAAGCCCATTAATCTTTTTTATAACAGTTTTTGGCACATGAAACATTTAACACAAATTAATCAGGAAAACTAGCCGCAACAAACATTTTATGGCCTTTTTAATTCTATAGTTTGGTTGTTTGCATTAATTCTTTGTTCAATATTGTACTATAGGACTTATGATCTTTTTTTATGTTTGTTTAAGATAAAGTTCTTTTGTTTGATACACAGGTTTTGGCTGAAAAGTTTCATGGCTAACCAAAATACTTCATGGAATCTGACCCAAAGAGGGTTTACTTTTTAACATAGTCCGCCCCTGTGGTCATACACTTCTTACATTTGTGATGTAGTTCTTTTAGACTTCAACAAAATTAATAAAATTATTCTAATAATCATTATTCTGATAACTCCAAATTGCAAATATATTAAATTTCCATATGCCATGGTTGAAATTAACTGTATATCTTTATGAGATTTAAAAATTACCTTGATTAGAATAATTTTATTAATTTTTGTTGAAGTCAAAAGAACTACCATCACAAATGTAAGAAGTGTATGGACACAAGGGGGACTATGTAAAAAGTAAACCTCATTTGGGTCAGATTCCATGAGAGTATTTTGGGTTAGGCCCATGAATTTTTCCAGCCACACCACCTTGTTATCAACAAAGAAACTTTATCTAAACAAACTTGATAAAAGATCATAAAGTCTATAGTTCAATATTGACAAAAGAATTAATTTGAACAACCAACTATAGAATTAAAAGGCATAAAATTTGTTTGGCTAAGTTTTCCTGATTAATTTGTGTTTAAATGTTTGCATGTGTTCAAACTGTTATAAAAGATTAAATGACTTTTTATAGTTTTTCCACAATTGGCAGGAGAGATTCATAGACTTTCAGAGTTTAAACAATACCAAAGAGAATGTGTCCTTTTTTTTTATGTTCAATAATATTAGCAATAAAACAATTATCTTAACCCTTTGGCTGCTAGCGTGTTTCAATTTCATTAGTGGGAAGTGCTGCACTTTCCAGCAAAAAATACGTTTTAAAAAACACATTAATGTTTTAACTAGTAAGACCTGTGGATATACCACAGTTTGATATTTTGTTACATAATTCATAAGGTAGCCTTATGAATTATGTACCCTTTGGTGGCTACGTGTTTCAAGTTTTTCATTAAGTGGGAAGTGCTGCACTTTCCGCAAAAAAATACTGCTTAAAAAAACATTAAATGTTTTAACTAGTAGGACCTGTGGATATACCAACAGTTTGATAATTTTGTTACATAATTCATAAGATAGCTTATGATTATGTACCCTTTGGCTGCTATTGTTTCAATTTTCATTAGTTCCGCAGTGCGCACTTTTCTAAGGAAAAAAAAATACTGTTTTTTAAAAAAAGACATTAATGTTTAACTAGCAAGGACCTGTGGATAACCACAAGTTTTGGTAATTTTGTTACATAATTCTAGGTAGCTTTATGAATTATGTAGCCTTTTGGCTGCCACGTGTTTCTATTTTCCATTAGTTCCCAGTGCTGCACTTTTCCAGCAAAAAATACTGCTTTTAAAAAGCCATTAATTAGGCAGGTCCTGTGGATTATACATAGTTTTGATAATTTGTTACAATATTCATAGGTGCTTATGAATTATATACATACTGTATTAGATATTTTTAATCAAGAGTTTGTTAGATTAAAATATCGAGAGTAAGTGAAAAATTACCACTTGCCAATGATTTGACAAGTAGTAATATTTGCTTGACTGCTTGGAAGCATGCATTGTTTGATAAAGAACTTAAAGAAAACACCTCTTGCTGTATTGATTAAATTAAAATAAGAATGGCACAGTTACCCTAACACCTACCCTACACTAACCTAACCCTGCTACCCTGCCAACTTAACCCTACGGAGTAGAAACAATGTGACTTTTTAGCCGGGTGAAATGAGGGATATTAAAGAGTTAAAGCCACAATGTAAAATAAAAGAAACGTTTGACTGAATCCAACTTACTGTGCATGTGGGGATGCCAGAGTCTTCTGTGGCCACTCGAAGTCCATTCCCCAAAGTGGTCACTCTGGTTTCAGGTACATTCATAAGTTTGTTCATAAAGTGGCTGCTTTGGCAGAATAGAATCGCTTAGCAATACTAGGCCAACCTGTAAGATGAGAGAAAAGAGAAAAAGTTTAAAGATTGATTAATAGACATATTTATAAGTTTTTAGACTTTATACATCTCTTATATTATAATGGAGATTCGGTGTCTGTTGGTCTGTAACCAAACTATGTCTGCTTACAATCGAAATACCTCAGGAATTGCGTAAGTTTATCAATAGTATTTAATTTATATGTCGAAAATCATTATCATAGAATGATGAATCTTATTTTTTAATGAGGTCTCTCGAAAATCTGGTTTAGATTTGCCTTAAAACAGCCTATGTTATTAGTGCATTTAAAATCCTGTAATGTGTCATATATCACTAAGAAATAAAGGTTTAAATATTATATGGTGTGGTTAATGTGCATACTGGTTTTAACAAAACCGGGTTTAATAAATAATTACTTGGTGCTACATATCTCTAATATAGTTTCATTCTCCAATGTATTAAAATCAATCCTATGAATGATTTTATTAGAAAACAATTAAAATAAGTGTAATCTTTTTATACTTATGCCCGGAGGGTGCATATTCTTGCTAGTTAGACATAAAAAAACAAACATAATTATTTGTGTACTAGAAGCAGCTACCCAGCATCGACTGGGTAGAGTGGTGGTAAAAAAAACAAAAAAACTAGTGTATTGATTTGTTTATTTTTGAGATTACAAATGCTGGACATTTTTAAGTAAAATTTCAATGCTATTTCTAAGTATATTTCAATTTCTAAATATTTTTCAAATATAAATCAAATCTTCATAATTTTTGCACAAAAAACAGGAACTGGTGATATTTAATATGTATAATTATATTTATTTGTTGTTATTGTTTTATTTTGTGTTTTCATCCGAACATACATACATAACACCACTGCCCTTTATATATGCAAGATTAATACCCACCCATATTCCACATTTTTTCAGCCTAAAATTTAGGTGTGGATATTATACACAAGAACTAATATCAACTTTTATCTAGCTACTCGCATCAGCATATTCACATTTTGTTGGATTTTTTCCAATATATATATATATATATATTATATAAGCAACCAAAATATGTTGGTGAATGAAATGATTCAAGCAAACTTTTTAATATAGAAATATTGAATTGGCTTAATCCATTCAGAGAGTCAATATATAATAATTGGAGAATTATGTACAGAGCAAAATGATTGATAACAAAGCTGTTCATATACTGATATATAAGCTTTTTCTTTAATAATAACAAATTAATAAATATATATATATATAGTGTCCAATTGCTATTTTAACCTTTCTGTTGTAGTGGCATTAGTAATTTACCTAAGAGTGCTCAAAATATCATCAAGAAGAGCTATAATAATAGGTAGACCCATAACTCTTTTTACAATAATATATATATGTGTGTGTGTGTGATTAAAAATTGTTAACACTTTTATGGGAGTACCTTCATATTTTGATTTCAAACAGTATCCACCCGTTTACCTGAAAACACATTTTTGGAATCTTCCACATGTGGTCTCCCATGGAAAGATTAACATCTTTTAATTCCAAAAATGTATTGACTGGGATACTGGAGACTGTTTGAAATTATATCATAAACATGCTCCCATAGAAGTGTTATTCATTTTTTTATCCTCCTATATATACATATATATGTGTGTGTGTGTGTGTGTGTGTATCAGTTCTTTCTCTGAGTAATAAAAGTCAGATTTTGAATACTTTGGTTGAGTGGGAAAAAAATCCAAGGTGACATCATATGGATGATAAACTATGAAGGACATTCCTATATAATTGAATTATTAACTGAAGATTTGAATTCAAAATTCCCTGAAAAAGTCTAGGGATACAACAGTCGAAACATTGTTACTATTTCAGATTAGTTCAATGTAAGCAAACAGTAATTCTCATTGCCGGTTTATCCCAGCTGGTAGAGAATCCATCTAGGAGCCCACAAGGTTCCGAGTTCAATACCGGCCCTGCCCTTGTCAACTTAGCCTATGAGTAGCAGTTTGGATCTGTGCAGTAAAGTACATAGTTGATGGTAGGTGTGGCGCTCCACCTCAGAACCAAAAACAATCTCCCTGGTCTAGCACCAGTGAAAATGGGATAGACTTCCTTGCTGTCCACCTGATACCGACAATAGGCCAAACTGCCAAATTAAATAGCAATGAAATGAAGAAAAAAACAAAAAACAACAAAATCTACCTTCCAATGTCCAAGGTATTCTTTTTAGTCTAACGCAACAAAAATCACTGCTTTGAACATTACATAACAACAAATGAAGGTCGAAAATGCAGCACATTTTTCTAAAGACAATATAAACAGACTATGTTTACTCAAAACCACGAGGTGTGATTATGTAATAAAATACCTAGACAATATATATTGAGAACTATTTTCACTTTGCTTTTTCATTCAAGGGTAGATGAATGGAAAAAACTAAATTTTTAAGTTAAATAAAAATGGAGAAAAAAAATGGACCACAGAATTAACAAAAATTTTTATGGTTGGACCCTTCTAAGCAACAAATGAATAAAATAGTAAAAGATTGGGTTATCCTCAAGCTTCAATCTACACACTCGGAAGTGCGTAGCTTGAAGTTTACCAAAGATTAGATTTTTAAAAAAGTTATTTATATATTCTATATAGATAACTTTGAACAATGAACCAGTAAATATTACATATTATATAATATTTGGTGGTTTATTGTTTATTAGTAAATAATAAACATCAAAGTCTACAATAGGTTGGCCGTTTTTAACAGATCTTTTTAAAAACATGAATAGAGGACTTTGAAGATCGTTATTATTGTCAAGGTTTTAAGAGAAAATTAAAGATTTGGGGAATAATTTAACGTTTTATTCATTAGTGTCGCATTTAAATTTATTTTCTAGAATATTCATTATTATACAAGTGAAACAAATGATTAAACTTTTTTTAACACAGCATTTGTGCACGTCAAATGTAACTTATTTAGACATTTATTTATATACATGCAGTTCTTCTAGAAGTCCAAAATATAACTTTTTAAATGTGTGTGTGGATAGATATGCCTGTTGTGTAATGGGAAATGGACACGGCGACTCGAGTACAAATCCTGGACATTTCACATAGAGCGCTAATACCACTGGGAAAGGTATGAATCAAATTATCTTCCCACCAGTTGTGGGTAAATAGTAGGACAGACTAGACTCTTTAACCTTGGTATGGCAACGGGTCTTGGAGAAGGAAAACTGTGAATTCCAGCCTGTTAAATTTTGCTTAATAAATTGACCTCTGTGTTGCACCCTACTTCGTGCGGAGAGGTTGGGTATATATATATGTCCTAGCCCATAGAAAAAAAAAAGAGTATTTTTAAACAAATTAACTTTGATAGTCATGGCTAACAAAACAAATACCAGGCGATTTAGAAGCACCAACAATTCAAAAATATTTAAAAATAGTTATATATTAAAATCAAATAGCAATATTGTTTTAATGAGAATATTTGATTGGGAAATATAAGTGAAAAAATTAAAAATCAAAACAAAAACAAAAAAACTACCTTCTAAAAACCGAAATTTTCTTTTTAGATTTACATAACAAAAATCACTGCTTTGAAAATTAAAAAAAAAAACAAAAACACGAATAAAGGTCAAAAAATAGATTATGATGTTTTTTTCAAAGACAATATAAACACACTATTTATGTACATCATATCTACTATGATCATACCAATAATTAGATAGCGAGATAAAATATATTGGAAATAATTTTCACATTGCTTCATTTTCATTCAAGGGTAAAACTTAACTCCATTATCGTATAATGTGTGTGTCCGTATGACAACCGATTTTATGATAAATAAACTGAAAAAAAAAGCCATGCGACATTTAATCATACAACTATAAATCATCCTATACATAAATATTTTAAAAGTTATCATTTTTAAGCAAGAATCTAAATTATTTGAAAAAAAAAAAAAAAGGTAACATTTTTTCTTGTTTTATCACTTAAGGAAACAATGAAATGGTTATTTCGCAATATCTCCTACGACTTCGACACTGGTGTCCTTTTCTACATAAAACAGTACATTAAAGCAATACAAATCGTCATTTGAATATTTGATTATCGTCAGAGCATTTTCATAGAACTTTAAAGTAAAATTAAACAAAATTTGATCCTACCGGACGGCGAGAAACCGCCTGTCTAGTTAGCCCCAAGGTCAGCTGCAGCAAACGAGTGGTGGCCATGTTGTGTGAAGGACAATTTCATCCGCCGGAAATGACGTAAACAGATAAATAGGGGGAAGTAACTCTGGGTTGGCCTTCCCAAGACCACCGAGAATAATTTTTTATTTGGTGTCGGTTCACCCCCCACCCCACCGGGCAAGACCTACCCACTTGCCTAAACATGGTAAAAAAAAATATGCACTCTTTCTCTGAAAATAGAGTTGGGTTTTTTTTTCAAGTACTTAAAAAAAAAAAGGATAAATCATTCATCTCTACATCTTTCTTAAAGTTTCGTATTTATCAATAAAACGAATTGACAAGACTTTTTGAATTTAGAATAATGTATTAGTAATCATTTCTACAACAAAATATTCTATTAAATTCTTACTATTTTAGATAATTAAAGTATACTTTTTAATTTAATTTCATGTCTCGATTTAAAAAGTTAAACGAAACTGAAGGTCACAAATGTTGAAAATGGTTAACTTGATCTAAGGGAGTTAATCAAAAAGCAACTATCTGAAATTACCTCCCTTGTAAAATATAGATAATAGAAAAAGCAGATGTAATTGGTTAAATTTTCGGGACCATATGACCTTTAGGCACCCCTTTTTGATTTCTATTCAGAAGGACATGTTTTTCATTTACACCGTCAATATCCGGTTGTTTGTTAACAGACGATTTTTAGAGTTTTTTTTTAAATTATAAAACTAACCCCTAACCCTAACATTAACCCTAACACCTAACAAACAACCGGATATTGACAGTGTAAATGAAAAACAGGTCCTTCTGAATCGAGATCAAAAAGGGTGCCTAAAGGTCATATGGTCCAATTTTTGTTAAGAAATCATTTTTTGGTAATTTATGAGGGAGTGCGTCCCGGTCTCCTGCCTCAGAAAGTGCTACCCGGTGACTATTAAAATAACGTCCCCAGCTATGTCGGTGTTACTTGAAAGAAAACAACCAACTTAGGGCGTTAAATGTATTTTAGAGGGGGGGTCTCTTTTTTGCTGTAATTCTTATTTATTTATCGTAATTTTTCGTAATTCTTGTTCATTTATAGAAATTTGTCATAATTCTTGTGTTACGTTGTAATATTCACGGCACTAAAACGATATATGTACCGTAGTCCTTTTTTCTTTCTTGGTACTAAAACTCCAAAAGTCACCGTGCTGAAATGGTGCCGATAAAAAATCATAACACGAGAAACATGTCGTCACAACTGCCAGCCTTTATTATCGTGCTCGTATAGTGGGCTCCTACCAGAGAGGAGGAAAGGCAGAGAGAAAGAGAGAGAGAGAACACTACTAGATTACTGGGCTCTCATGAGGGACCCAAGGTCAGGTCCGTACCCTACGACCGCCGCCCGCAAAAAGAGGACGAACCCTTTCTTTTTTTCCCCACGTCACCACGTGACTTCCGGTCAACACCCGACTTCCGCTTGTGGTCAACACCTGATTTCCGCTTGACACTCAATTCTTTGTTCAGGGTCACACTACGGTCAAACCATCATTCATCCTGATTTAAACCTTTATTATTTCTTCCTCCTCCTTCCATTAGTAGTCCTAGCTCACAAAAGTCAGGAATATACCCATCTTGCAACACTTGTTTAGATATGAAGATGGATATATAGTTTGGAATAGACGGAGATAGATAGATAAACAAAATAATATAGATAGATATGAACAAATGGAGATAGATAGATAGATATTTTCTACAAGTAAATGTATTTGTGGGGTGTCGCTTCTTTTTGTTGTAATTCTTGTTTATTTAAACTAAAAACAAGACATTAAACAAACATGAATAAAAGAAAATCTGAGACGACATAGCTGGGGACGTTATTTTAATAGTCACCGGGTAGCAATTTCTGAGACAGGAGACCAGGACACACTTCCTCATGAATTACCCATTTTTTAAAAAACTTTTTTCTTTCTTTTAAAATTTTCATGGCAACATTTTTATGTTAAATGGGAATTCTGAGAGACAAATGTTTTTACCTGGGATGAAGATCAATATTGATCGGCTAATTTTTCAATTAGGGTGGTAACATGAAAAAAAAAGACACAAAAAAAACAGTTTAATTACTTTTTAAGCAGACCTTTGTATTCACTAACCGCTTCACATAATATCCATCAATCATTTTAATACCATCTAACAAGAAACACTCTGACTTGCAGTGGTAGTACACGTTAGGGTCCTATCTATGAGTCAAATAGATGTTTAAAAATCATTTGTATTCAATAGTAATGTGTGCAAAAAAAAACCCCAAAAAACTCTTCAGAAACAACTACACAAAAAATATAAATATGAACATACAATGAATGCAATTCCCTAACCTCTATGCAAAAAAATAACCTTAGACAGGTTGACATGCCATTAAAATCAATCAATCAATCTAACAATAGAATTAAAGAGGAAAGGATTATAAATATATCAAAATATTTCACGTTGATTTGATTAAAGAGTATGAAAGGAAAGTGAAAGTAGAAAAAAAAATGGCACTCTTCAACTTTCTCGACCATTTTGTTTTGAATAAGTGAGGATCAGTAAATTGTTAGGGCCATATGACTTTAGGCACCCCTTTTTGATCTCGATTAAGAAAGGATATATTTTTCATTTATACCATCAATATCCGGTTGTTTTAACAGATGGTTTTTAGATTTTTTTTTTGAAATTATAAAACTAACCCCTAACCCTAACCCCTAACCCTAACCCTAACCCCTAACTCTAACCCCTAACAAACAACCGGATATTGACGGTGTAAATGAAAAACATGTCCTTTCTTAATCAAGATAAAAAAGGAGTGCCTAAAGGTAATATGGTCCAATTGTTATTGTTACAATTTATGAGAATCATAAATTGTGAGCAGACCCTGTAGTTAGATTTAAACAAAGTTTGTTATAATCAAAAGCGGAGGCAGGTAGATTTTCATAACTGATGGGTTATGATTGGCATTTTGGATGACCCCAACTGACCCCGGTACAGAGACGTGGGAATAGTTAGTTTTAGAATTTAGATTAGACTCAACCGTCAGGGAGCTTGGATGTGTTTGTCTCTCTCTGCTGGGTCATTTCAAACCGCGGTGGAATGGATGGAATCATGGGCCAATAAATATAAGCTTGATCAAGCAAAAGCTATAAGTCTTGTGGTTATTAAATATAAAACAATGACTGGTTAAATCGAACTTAATGGACCTAAATTCCACCATCGTGTGTCATCCTGCCAAAAGAAAATAAATACCAAAAATCAGGGAATTAACAGAATTTAATGAAATTTTCAGTGTTGATATATTAATGAATAAAAGATATTATGTACCAGTTATTTTATTTAAAAACTTTTACAGTCCATGACATGCACTTTGGCCCGTTCTTGGGCTAGACAGGCAGTCGAAGAGTCTGATCAATCGGCTGGTCACGTCAAGCTCTAGCACCTACATGATTGCCCCAACCCTATTGCGCTTATGGCAAGCCCCAACCCTTTTTATCATATGGATGCCAGAAGGGGGTGGCTGAGGGTCTACATGTCCTGGGAATGACGTTAAACTCTATCTGATGTTGAGGTTCCAGTTTTGGAGGTTTGGAGAATGTGAAGCACCCTTTCATCACCATTGCTCCCTTGTCCCCTCTGACCCGGAGTGGTAGTACCTGTTAGGGTCCCATCTATCGGTTAAATAGAAAAACATGAATTTATAAGCAAAATTGATTATCCATTAAGAATGAATTTATTTCTATACTTTGTCGGCATTAAATGACCCACCGAGGTTGATATGCCGTAAAACCCAAACCAAACCAAACCAAACTCTCTGTTTCTCTCACTCTCTATTATATACCCAATGTTTGATGTGGATATACAACATTATACCTTGAAAAAAAAATAGGATCATTCAGCAATAGATAGGTTTGAAAAATGCTTTATAGTGAGTGTAGTAAAAGAGAAGGAGAGAGAAAACTAGCAGGAGGGGAAAGGAGGAGGAGAAAGGAGGGAAATACAGAGAATAGATCAAGTTTTTTTTCCTTGCCAAAAAACAACACCCAAGAGAAAGACCTGGGAAACAACAGTGAGTCAACAATATCATTAAGAATTTTTGGTTATTTCCTATAAGTCTAACATGATCAAAGGGGAACCTCTCTTGACTGATAAATTATTTATTTATTTTCCTATTAAACTAACCCTAAACCCTAACCCTAACCCTAAACCCTAACCCTAACCCTGTCTTCTTTTTTTAGTAAATCAATAAATAAATAAATTATTTATCAGTCAAGAGTGGTTCCCCTTTGATCATGTTAGACTTATACTATAAGTTTAACATGATCAAAGGGGAACCACCCTTGACTGATAAATTATTTATTTATTTTCCCATTAAACTAACCCTAAACTCTAACTCTGTCTTCTTTTTTCCTAGTTTATCAATAAATAAATAAATTATTTATCAGTCAAGAGTGGTTCCCCTTTGATCATGTTAGACTTATACTATAAGTTTAACATGATCAAAGGGGATCCACCCTTGACTGATAAATTATTTATTTATTTTCCCATTAAACTAACCCTAAACTCTAACTCTGTCTTCTTTTTTCCTAGTTGATCAATAAATAAATAAATAATTTATCAGTCAAGATAAGATAAAAAATCCGATTATTTCCTATAAGTTATAGGAAATAACCAATTTTTTTATTTTGCCAACATTAACTGGAAAATTTCAGAACACTCCACTGTACACTGGAAAAACTAATTCAGGGAAGTTTGTGCTGACACTTTTTAAAAGAAAAATGCTGTAATTGTGGGGGTCTGGTATGACTGTAAAGATTAATGAAAGCCTTTTTGTAAGATGAAAGTGTAAGAGGGGTAGATTGAGCAAACAACAGTGGCTTTTCAGAGGGATATGCAGTGAGACAAGAGAAAATAAAAAGCAGTATGCCATTCAGACAGATATGTTAGATTCATATATTTATGAATTCTTGTGGCAAGCGAACAACAAAGAAAATTATATTTTCCATCAAATTCTTAATGATATAGTTGATTCACAATAAAGTATTTTTTGGACCATATTACCTTTAGGCCCCCCTTTTTGATCTCGATTAAGAAAGGACATGTTTTTCAATATCCAGTTATTTGTTAGGGGTTAGGGTTAGGGTTAGCGGTTAGTTTTATCATTTAAAAAAATAATCTAAAAATCGTCTGTTAAAACAACCGGATATTGACAGTGAAAATGAAAAACATGTCCTTTCTTAATCGAGATCAAAAAGGGATGCCTAAAGGTCATATGGTCAAAGTATTTTTTTAAAAATCCATCTATCGCTTAATGGTCTTACTTTTTTTTTTAAGGCATAACAATTTACTGAACACCGCTCGTACAAAACAAAATGGTCAAGAAAGTTCGAGAATGCCCCCCCCCAAAAAAAAATAACAAGGGAGGTTTTAGAGAGGAGACTCAACAGCAGAAACCTTATCAAAGGCATGTACAGTATCCATAATAATGTTGCATAATGGATGGGTAGAAGCCTATCATTTTTGTAAGGTTGTGTAGGTTTTAAAATAATGATAAACCAAATGGAAAAATACAACGGTCACAGAGTTTGAAAGACAGAGTGTCACCCCAAAGTCATCTGGAAGTACTCATTGGCCAAGAGGGTCGTGTAATCAGGCGACTCAGGGAAAATAGATTAGAACGTAGTCAGTTTCAGACTGAGCAGCTGATTCGAACAGACACAGTTATGTATCATGCATGGGTTAACAAAGAATGTAGGGAGAAGGGAAGAGGATAAACGAATAAAAGTATATGCACAAAAATATGTCTCCGTGTTGTTTCCATGACTAAAAACTATGAAAGATGGGATGTGCAGAGAACCCATCAACTTTGAGGGAAGAAGAAACACTATCACAATATGAAGAAATGGTCACCCTAAGCTGAAAAAGAAACAAAAAAACAAATAGCTCCAAAAGAACAAGCTTGATGGACAATGAAAGATATAAAGCAGAAAGAACTCTGACAGAAGAAGAAGAAGGAAGAACTAAAGAAGCAGTATACAACAATAAGACATTCAGGGCTCTTCCTAAACTGGACAAGAGAAAAATTAAGAAATGTGTTATCAATATATACGAATGCTGGTAATAATATGTGAGGGTGATCCCAAAAGTAAGGTCTCAAAAATATTTAGAAATCACAGAAACGTTAATTGTTTATTGTCAATGATGTTTACATCATTTTAAAGTTTCAACATGTATCTATTTTTCTACATAATTGCCATTTTGGTCAATGCATTTTTGTAGGCGGTGTAGCTGTTTTTGTATGCCCACGTCATACCAGGTCACTGCTATAACATTAAGTTGGTTGGTTGGTTGGATTTTATAGGATGCTGGGTTATTTTATGCTGAAGACGTTATGTTTTATTCATTCTTGACAGGTAGTTAATTTTCTTTTAAACTCATCAGAAAATCAGAATTGCTATTTTATTTTAGACTAAACAACTATAGACACAAAATCAAATCTATCGATCACAGTAAACTAATAAATGTAGGACAATAATTTCTCTCAAATGATCATGAATTTAATAGAGAGGCTATTTTTCACCATCATAGAAAGAATTGAAAAAGACATCAAGATAACATCATTTATTGAGCAGAGGGAATATAAATGTATAAACAATTTAAAAACCTATAATCCATTTGGACTTAATATGAAACTTGATAAAATGTGTGTATCACTAACACCTACATAGACAAATACATCTGCCACTGGTCATTCATGTCTAAATTAAAATGAATCATTTCCAAAAAGACTCATCATCCAGGTGCCTTCACCACAGAGACATATCTATATATAAAAAAGCAATTAAAGATAATTTAAACAGAAGATGGTTTTCTCTCAGCAAATGGATCACCAGTATATATATATATATATATATATATATATATATATATATATATATATATATAGATGCTTTGGCATTGCCCATTCTAGCTGGGAAAATTTGGTTCAGGACCGCCCTCGGTGGCAGCAGACTCTCCGTAGAGGATTGCTCATGTCAGAAGTCACCCTGACGCAACACCATGAAGTGGCAACAAAGCACTGGCACATTAACATCTTCAGGGACAGCCTTCAAATGCAACATTTATGGTCAACAATGTTTTTCAAACATCGGACTTCACAATCACAGGAGGCGCTGTACTTTCAGGAGCACAAAAACTGTATTATAGTCTTCCGAGACTGAAATGCCAATATAATATATATATATATATATCATGAAGTTGTGCCGACAGTACAGTATCCCCTGAATCTCTTTCACTGCCATCTGTCCTTATGGAGTAAGTCCTCAGCACAACATCCATTATTTATTTTTTTTCTTTTGTAATTTATGTCTGATACCTGCTAGGCTACTTAAATCTGAACAATGCATTCACCATATATATATATATATATATATATATATATGTATGTATGTATGTATGTGTGCATGCGTGTGTGCGTGCATGTGCATGTGTGTTTGTATATGTGTGCGTGCGTGTGAGCATGCATGTGCATGTGTGCGTGCGTGTGTGTTTGTATATGTGTGTATGCATGTATGTATATACATATTTGTTCTTTTGTAATTTTTGTCAGACACTTGCAGGGCAACTTAAATCTAAACAATCTTTTCCCAATATAAATAACCTACTCCCAATATATATATATATATATATATATATACATATTCTTTTGTAATTTATGTTAGATACTTGCAGAACAACTTAAATTTAAACAACCCATTCACCTATAGATTATCTGTACTTACTGGTTTGACTTTTATTTTCCACAGTTTTTTATAAATTATATATATTTTATAATTTATATAATTTATATAATATAAATTTTGATATAATATAATTTGTATAATATAATTTAATAATATATAATTTAAAGGTTTACTTATAATATAATTTATATAATATAATTTATATAATATAAATTTTGATATAAATATAATTTATATAATTTATATATATATTGCTTTTTTTTTTTCCACAGTCTATATAGTACTTACTGGTTTGACTTTTATTTTCCACCGACCAAACTACTTACATCCACCCCGATCTTCTTCTTTTTTTTTTGTCTGCTGAATTCAAAATTAAAACCTCACTGTGTGGGGATGAAATTTTTTCTCCACAATAATTTTTGTTTCCAGACCCAAATGCATAAAAGTTCATTCCAATTCATTATATTGACTTTGTGTCGGCTTTTATGGATTTTCAATCAGTACAATGTAACTGAATCCCGTGTGTCACATATCTCTGCAGTTTTTGTCAGTAGATATTTTTTTGTTGAATCTATATATAAAGTTGTAGTTCCTATTTGTCTGTTTGTTCACAAACTCCTTATTGCACCCTGTCAACTGGGGCAGTAGAATACACCGACTGTACCTCTACAGAGGGGTAAGACCCCACCCCAACCCAATAGGGCCACCTGTTGGCTGTAGGTGGCGACCCATGATGCTTAAAGATGAAACCCCGGCGGATGAGCAGTCCATGACGGTAATCTTCAACTTTTTACTCGTAAATTCCTACCATAAAATTCGTTAAACTCAAGGGAGGTTACTCTTAATGCCTTTTTTTCTTTTTATTATTAAATAAATATATATTTTTTTAATAATAAATTAGGCACATTGTGCCAGAATACTCAGAACAGTCCTGGAGACCTGAGGAGTCTTATTGCCTTTTTTCTTATTATTATTAAATAAATCATAGTGTTTTATTTTACTTATTTATTTGTTTGTTTATTTATTTTTTTTATAAATTGCCTTTTTTCTTTTTTTTATTAAATAAATCATACTGTTATATTTTACTTACCTATTTACCTAATTTTATGGTAGGAATTTACGAGTAAAAAGTTGAAGATTACCATCCATGACATGCAACACTCCACTTAAACCCTTACAGACTAGACGAAGAAGCCCTCTTTGATCATTTGGCTGGTCATGTCAAGCGCTAGCACCTATATGATTGCCCCAACCCTATTGTCCTTATGGCAAACCCCCAATCCTTTTTATGATATATGTGCTAGGAGGCGGTGAATGAGGGTCTTAATGTCCTGAGTATGACATTAAACTCTATCTGATGGTGAAGTTCCAATTCCATTACTCCCAGGTCCACTCTGACCAGAAGTGGTAGTACCTGTTAGGGTCCCATCTATGGGTTGAATAGAAAAAATGAGTTTAAAAAAAGGTGTTTAAAAATTGTGTTTAAGAAAATTGAGTTTTTAAAAATTGGTTACTCATTAAGAATGAATACAACAAAAACGTCTTTGTTATATACTCACGTCAGGTATATAAATAAAAGAGTGAGAGAGTTCTCAGATGATAGAGAGAGAGAGAGAGAGAGAGAGAGAGAGAGAGAGAAAAGAGAGAGAGAGATTAGAGACTTATGTAAGAATTAAAGTGATAATACTTGAAGATAAAAACTCCGACAAAGGTTGATAGACAAAACATTTTATATACAGCACATGGATAAACATGGTACATAATACATAGAGGTGTAGATAAACATACATACAAAAGTGGAGATAATGACACATTCATGAATGGTAAAAAGATAAACATAAAAGCCACAGACATGAGACTAGGAATAGTCCATGCTGTGTGAATCACTTACAGTAATGTAAGGGGGCCCAAAAGCCCCGACATGAAGGGGGTAGACCAGAGTCTAACCCATAGTGGTGTCTCGTAGGTCGAGCAATAGGAAAAACAGAAAGAGACATTCAAACCAGACGCTTAAATATCAAAGGCCCCTAGCGGGAACCAGCGAACTAAACGGGCAGACAACTCCCCAGGCAAATACGAAAATAACACCTACACTTACTTTTAGAGATGATGTTGGTGATCTTCATTTCCTTGGTTATGAGTTGATTCTTCTAATTAATTCTTCCAAGTAAAGGCTTGTCTTCTGGGCTGATTTTGGCTATTGTATTTAAAACAATACTAATGTTCTCTTGATCAAGTTTATTATTTAGCCCATGATTTTCCGCGCAGACGTGATCGACCCAGAGTACGTCTGCTCTCACTTGTGGCTAGGTCGAATCTAATTTCTGAACTAAATCACGTGTTTCTTATTCATTTTTAATTTTCTTTTTCTTTAATTATTCTTTGAAATGAATTTGTTAAAGTCACCCTTCTTTCGATATAATCAATTCTCCAATAATAATAATAATTTAACCTAAATATATATATATATATATATATATATATATATATATATATAGAGAGAGAGAGAGAGAGAGAAGAGAGAGGGAGAGAGAGAGATTAGAGACTTACTTTTAGAGATGATGTTGGTTATCTTCATTTTCCTGGTTATGAGTTGATTCTTCTAACTGCTTCTTCTTCTTCTATCTAAGGGCTTCTTTTCTTCTGGGCTGATTTTGGTCATTGTAATTAAAACAAGATATATTTTTCTCTTGATCAAGTTTATTATTTAGCCCATGATTTTCCACGCGGATGAGATCGACCCAGAATATATCTGCTCTCTCTGGTGGTTAGGTCGAATCTAAAACTAAAACAATAACTAAATCATGTGTTTCTCATGGTGCGTGGGATTCGCGCCTCTAGGGGTCAAGGGTTATTAACAGTCAGTGGTAAACTTCCACTGGCTCCCTTTGTTGCATACTGATGTTTTCACCGTACCAAATCGATATAATGTTATATACCTTTCTTTACTTCTTTACTTCTTCTATATCTTAGTCATCTATTCTTATGGCCGGCTTTGCTATTCTGATCGTCTATCATCTATCTTGGTCTGGTCCAGCGTCTGGTGTTGACTTTCTTGGGGATTCGGTCTGGTCCTCTATGTGGATTCCTCGTTATCAGAAGCCCTGTGTCATTGTTAGTTTTTAGGTAATAAAACACAAGACTTCAATTTACATTGATGTTACTTTATTTGTAAATCCCCAACCAGACATTCTGCGCAGATGACAGGATGCGCATAGAAATGCGACTTACACCTTCAAGATCCTACCTGCTAACTGACTGAAACTTCTATATCCTTAAACCGAAAGACAGGGTCTTCCATGCCTTCCAGTTCTCACGATCCATCCCTGCAAAGCAAGGTGAGAGTGAGGTCAAGCATTGTCACTCATCTTTCAAGGCCGTGGGCTGCACTAATCGCCATTATGTTTTCTACACTATTGCCATAATCATTAGGTATCTAATAATTATGTAACACCTTGACTCTAACATGACAGACCCGAATTTAATTCTACTTACAGGTGGTGCTCACATTTTATGAGGAGTCATAAATTGTAACAGTTTTCAGCGTAAAATGATCGAATAGGTTGGCATACCGTAAAATCCAACCAACCAGCCAACCAACCAACCAACCAATGAACTAATCAACCCACCAACGAATTTGTTTATCAAAATGACTTGAATCAGCATTAAATGATCTGAATGACGTTTGATTATCTATCTGATATTCTAAATACTTTCAAAACTATCATGAGTCTCTCCAAAGGGAAAGCGCTGTCTTTGAGGCTTAGAATATGTCTCCTGTATCTTCTCTAGAGAGAAAAGCCTCCACCTCTTCAATAATAGTTGTTCTCAATGAGGCGTCAGTTCTGAATATCTGGGACTGTAGAGTACCACTTAACAATCATTACTACCAGATCTACTCTGACCTGGAGTGGAAGAATTTGTTAGAGTCTCATCTCATGTGTCAAATAAATATGCTTTTTAATTAATCGGATTCGAATGGACAATGAGTAAAAAAAAATAACTTAAGAAGCAATTCCACAAAAAATGGGAATATGAACGTTCAATAAACGCCATTCCCTAACCTCTAAAAGAACCCAAGAAAGGTTGACATACAGTTAAAATCAATCAATCGATCGATTGATTAAAATATTCTTTCATTTTTTAAAGATTATTTCAATTTGATAGGTGATGTGTTCAGTTTATTCGGAATAGATAATTTTGCTTTTAAAATCAATTGGTTTTTATATTTCTGTAAAACAAAACAACCAAAACAACCAAAAGTAATTAAACTCATTAATACTGGAGTTCCTAAATCTTCTGTCCGTTATCATCTTGTTGGCATCCTTACGTCTATTAAAGACAATGGCGTCGTGTCCACTTTTTTAAATTTTTATCTGCAACTGCGTAAGTGGCTGAACAGACCAATTTTTGAATAGCAATCTCTGATGCAGTGATTGCAAACAATTGGTAATGCTTGCTGGAGATGCTGTTGTCTCTCCTTCCTTATGACTCTCTTTTCTGCAGCAGCTTTCCTCTCTTTTTTCACTCCATTTCGTTCTTTGCTTGATGAAGAGGCGCCAGGTCGTACGGTCTTCTGCATAAGCCTCCCATGTGTTGATGTCGATGTGGCATGTCTTCCTGTCTCTCTTGCAGACATCTTTAAAGTGCAGGCGTGGTCTCCCTACCCGTCGAGTGCCCTCTACTAACTCACCATACAGTAGGTCTTTGGGGATGCGGCCTTTGTCCATCCTCCTGACATGGCCAAACCAATGCAGGCATCTCTCACAGATGATGGTGAGCATGCTGTTTACGTTTGCTCATTCCAGCACTTCTGTGTTGGGCACTTTGTCCTGCCAGTGAATATGTAGAATGCGGTGTAGGCATCTGAGGTGGAAATTGTCCAGTTTCCTCACATGGCGTGAGTATGTGATTCAGATCTTTTTACATTATATAAGTTTAGCTCAGTCGATAGAGCATCCGCTTAGCAACCATAATTCGATACTGACCCTTGCCAACTCATGAGTAGCACATCTTGGGTAATCTGATCTGTGCAGTAAAGTGGGGATATGATGGTAGGGGTGGCGTTCCACCTCAATGTAAAACAATCTCTCTGGTCTAGTGCTAGTAAAAAGGGGATAGACTCCCTTGCTGTCCAGCTGATACTGACAATAGGCTATGGTGGATGTAAGGGCTGTTTGATGTTTTTGTATTAAGGTCACCAGTTTGAGGTCAATAATCAATAAAATATTCAAACATTTAAAGACACCATAAAACATTCAATTACTGCAGGCACATGGCAAAAATAACAAGACTTAATATTAAAACAAACAACTTGTATTGAGAAAAAGTTTACAAAAGGTAATGCATAATACCGAGCAAAGTTCTTTCAGTACTCTTGTGTACAAAATGTTATTTTGTTTTTTTAAAAGTTCATTATAACATGTAAGAAAATATGTTATAAGTTATGAAGTGAGAAAGAAAGGGTAAGAGTTCAAAGTCACACGGCAGTCAGTAGCAAATAATACATAGGATCTCGTAAAAGGTTGATAAAGAGAGATAGACAGATATATATTAGTTCATACCTTCTTATAAGTGAATGTGCTTTGTCTTACTTTAAAGTGACGTGGATTTGGTTAGAAGAATAATTTCTTTCTGGTTGGGATCCAAAAAGTTGTTTTTTTATAGTCCGAGGGTAGGTTCCAAAAGGGGTCTGTTTGATAGATTTCCTTTTAGGTGCGAACGTCTCTGATTGGTTGAAAATGTTTTATTTTTATTTTCTTCTTTTACTAGGGTGCGCAATCCTATGTGCAAACTATTAATTTTTGTCATTTGACTTTTGTTCGTCGTAGTAAGAACTTCCGGTCCGCCACAAGGCCATTCTGCCGACCTTGCTACTTACTATATATATATATATATATATATATATACTTACTATATCCTTCCATCCTGCAACATCCTCTGATTAAAAATGACATCATCCAAATTGTTTGAGATGCAATGCAAAAAATGCAAATCCAGATTATCTGGTGTCACTTAATCGCAGATTTCTTATTTGTCTCATTTTGTTTCACCCAATTCTTAAAATGAAACATTCCAAATGGTCTTGCATTGCTTAAATGCCCAATGTAAAATCAAAATAAATTGAAAAAAAAAAAAAAGGAGTTACATGTTTGTTTTATTTGTAATATCGAAATTGGGAAATATATTTTGGTAATTTTGATCTTATGTCGTCCTAGCCTCCTGCTTAAAATTACACATGTTTTAGTGAACCAGTGTCAAGCGAATTCCCGGCACAAGTTGTGTTTTTGTCACTTTTTTTTATCAGCAAATTAATGTAGATATTTTAAATGCCTCCCGCCAGATTTTTACTGGCAAATCAATGTAAATATTTTATAACCCTCCTTTTAAGAAAGAGTGTGAGAGAGTTATATCAATATTATTATACTTTTTACATATTGAACTATTTACCAATAGCTCTTAAGTAAATATTTTAAACATTGTAATAATGAAATTGTTACATACTCTCATCTCAGGTATATGATTGGTGAGAGGAGGGACTGGGTAGAAAGGATGATGAGATGAGGGTCTTGTTAACTCTTTTGCTTGTTCCTGACATCTTCTCTTGTTGGGCTGTTTTCTTGGACTGGTTCGTCTTTCTGGTTTTAGGGTTAGAGTTTTAAGCTTAGGGTTAGGGTTTTAGGGTTGGCAGGGTTAGGGTTGGCAGGGTTAGGGTTGGGGTTGGGGTTAGGGGTTAGAATTAGGGGGGTTAGGGTTTAGGGTTTAGGGTTAGCAGGGTTAGCAGGGTTAGGGTTGGGTTAGGGTTATGGTTGGGGTTGGGGGTTAGGGCTGGGTTGGGTTGGGTTAGGGTTAGGGTTAGGGTTGGCAGGGTTAGCAGGGTTAGGGGTTAGGGTTAGGGTTAGGGGTTAGGGGTTAGGGTAACTGTGCATTCTTATTTTAATTAATCAATACAGCAAGAGTTGTTTTTCTTTAAGTCTTTATCAAACCAATCGCGTGCTTCCAGAAGGTCAAGCAAATATTACCACTTGTCAATCATCGGCAGTGGTAATTTTCCACTTAACTCTCGATATTTTGAATCTAACAAACTCTGATTCAAAAATATCTAACTACAGTATGTATATAATTCATAAGCTACCTATGAATTATGTAACAAAATTATCAAACTATGTTATATCCACAGGTCCTGCTATTAATGGCTTTTTTAAAGCAGTATTTTTTTGCTGGAAAGTGCAGCACTGGGAACTAATGAAAATTGAAACACGTGGCAGCCAAAGGCTACATAATTCATAAGCTACCTATGAATTATGTAACAAAATTACCAAACTGTGGTATATCCACAGGTCCTGCTAGTTAAACATTAATGTCTTTTTTTAAAACAGTATTTTTTTTTCCTAGAAAGTGCAGCACTGGGAACTAATGAAAATTGAAACACATAGCAGCCAAAGGGTACATAATTCATAAGCTATCTATGAATTATGTAACAAAATTATCAAACTGTGGTATATCCACAGGTCCTACTAGTTAAACATTAATGTTTTTTTAAACAGTATTTTTTTGCTGGAAAGTGCAGCACTTCCCACTAATGAAAATTGAAACACGTAGCAGCCAAAGGGTTAAGATAATTTTGTTTTTATTGCTAATATTATAACATAAAAAAAAGGACACATTCTCTTTGGTATTTGTTTAAACTCTGAAAGTCTATTGAATCTCTCCTGCAATTGTGAAAACTATAAAAAGTCATTTAATCTTTTATAACAGTTTGAACACATGCAAACATTTAAACACAAATTAATCAGGAAAACTTAGCCAAACAAATTTTATGCCTTTTTAATTCTATAGTTGTTTGTTCAAATTAATTCTTTTGTCAATATTGTAACTATAGAACTTTATGATCTTTTTATTCAATGTTTGTTTAGATAAAGTTCTTTTGTTGATACAAGGTTTGGCTGAAAAGTTCATGGGCTAACCAAAATACTCTCATGGAATCTGACCAAATGAGGTTTACTTTTTAACATAGTCCCCCTTGTGGTCCATACACTTCTTACATTTGTGATGTAGTTCTTTTAGACTTCAACAAAATGAATAAAATTATTCTAATTAATCATTATTCTGATAACTCCATTGCAATATATTAAATTTCCATATGCCATGGTTGAATTAACTGTATATCTTTATTAGATTTTAAAATTACTTGATTAGTTAAGTTAGAAGTTAAAGTTAATAGAAAAAAGGACATGATGACATGCGTTTAAAAGAAATTGAAATAATTTATCATAAATTATTTTAATTTATTATCTAAATATATAAATAAATTATTTATATTATATCTACATCTAGATAATGAATATTATGCAATAAGTACCAGGTACTTTTTACTATATCACAATTTTTTTGGCTGGTCATGTCAAGCCCTAGCGCTTATATGATTGTCCCGACCATATTCTTCAATTGGTCCTATGGCAAACTTCTAACCCTTTTTACTATGTATGTGCTAGAAGGCTGTAGCTGAGGGTCTTAGAGTCTTCATATGATGCAGAAATGCATCTAGTAGTGAGGTTTCAATTGACATAACACCCAGGTTCATTCTGGCCTGGAGTGGTAGTACCTGTCAGGGTCCCATCTATGGGTGGAATAGTTAAAAAAAATGAATTTAAAAAAATGTGTTAAATGTGTCTCGCAGCCCTGGGAATGGATTTACTGAAACTTCGGCGTCTGGCAACTGACCTGGTAAACACTCATAAGGTCATTAATCATCTTAACAACAGCAACCATGAGCAACTTTTTGATCTCCATTTTTCCAAAAAAAACGTGGGCATGCCAACAAAGTCAGAAAACAGCACTGCTCACGTGACTTTCGGAAACATTTTTTCACGCTCAGAATTGCAGAGACATGGAATAAACTCCTCGCGTCTGTTGTAGGCTGCCGAAGCACTGCATCTTTCAAAGCCTCCATGCTTCCTGTAGTCCGCCGACACTATACCTGATGCCACTCTCCACATACATATGCACACATGCGCACACATACATGCATATTACTATTGTAAACTGTTCATGTTCCTGACACTACATTATTCTGTGTACTTGACATGAGACTTTGGTGAGTTGTGGTGCACCTGAGCACTGTACACAATAAATTTCATTATTATTATAAAAATGAGTTTTACAAAAAAACATTTGAATAACCAACTAGAATGAATAAAACAAAAACCATCTTCAGCATAAAATAACCCCAGATGAGTTTGTTGCATAGCCCTTCTTTACCGGCACTAAATATCTATATGTTATATACTTCTCTTACTTCTTACTCTGTCGTCTATTCTTCTGGCCGGCTTGGTTCTTCTATCATCTATCTTGGTCTGGTATATCTTCTAAGGTCTCGTCTGGTCTTCTATTGAGGATTCCGTGTCTGGTTTCTGTTGCTAGGGATTTCTTGTTATCAGAAGCCCTGTGTCATTGTTGGTTTTTAGTAATAACCACAAGACTTTGATTTACGATGATGTTACTTTATTCGTAGATCCCCAGACCAGACAACTGCGCAGTGAGACTCACATCTTGCTAGCTTCGCTTCTAAGTTCTAACTCTAACTAACTGAGTTGCTTACCCCTTAAACCGGAAGGGGCTTCTATTGCCTTCCTGTTCTCACGATCATCCCCAGAACGCAAGGTCAGAGTGAGGTCAAACGCTGTCACTCACTCTCAAGGCCATCAGCTGCACTAATATGATTTCTACACTATTGTCATAATCATTAGGTGTCTAATGATTATGTAACAAGTTGACATGGTGTAAAATCCAACCAACCAACCAACCAACCAACCAACGAATCTATTATGTAACACATTCACTTTTAACTTATTGTGACTAAGATAGAGATTAATTTTATGATTTAAAAAAAAAAGAAAACATAAAAAGTTGTTGATCATTGTTTACAAAGATAATTGATCTAAATGACTTTGGCAAAATGAAAATAAATACACTAATAGGAAATAAAAGATGGGGTGTCCCTGTGTTACATAATAATTGGATCCCTAATACATTTTTAAGGTAGTGTAGAAATCATTATGGCGATCAGTACAGCTGATGGCCTTGAGGGTGAGTGACGGCGCTTGACCTCACTCTGACCTTGCGTTCTGGGGATAGACCGTGAGAACTGGAAACCCCATAGAAAGCCCCCTTCCGGTTTAAGGAGTAAGCAACTCAGTTAGTAGTTAGAAGTTAGAAGCCAAGCTAGCAAGATGTGAGTCTCACTGCGCAGATTGTCTGGTCTGGGGATCTACGAATAAAGTAACATCATCGTAAATCGAAGTCTTGTGTTTATTACTAAAAACCAACAATGACACAGGGCTTCTGATAACAAGAAATACCTAGCAACAGAAACAAGACCCGGAATCCTCAATAGAAGACCAGAGACCTTAGAAGATATGCCAGACCAAGATAGATGATAAACGATCAGAAGCAAAGCCGGCCAAAAGAATAGACGACCAGAGTAAGAAGTAGTAAGAAAGGTATATAACGTTATATGCTGATTTGGCTTAGTGAAAAGACCAGTATATAACATATACCTATTTAGTGCCAGTAAAGAAGGCGCTATGCAACACCTGTAGTGTAGTGGCTAACATGATGGACTGCGACATCATAGTGAGCGAGTTTAAACTCCAGTGAAGCTATTAACTTTCAGATTAACCTCCTTGGAAAAGGAACCTCTCACCCGGCCTTCAGGTCGGGGTCCAGTGAGCTTCGGCCGCTGGACCGGTATGTTGTAATAATAGCGTCGATCCCAGGGGGCCATCCCCCCAGGCAACACCTGCCCCCTCGATTTAAAGGGGCAGGGCTGGGTTTATTGCCCAGTGCCTGAGGCGCCCCCCTTGAGGGGGAATGTCGACGGGATACATGCAATTTTTCACCCGCCATCCCATGAACTTCGGTTTGTGGGTGGATCCCACGTTAATAGGGCCTTTGTGCCTGACCTGGTATAAGTGGGGTACTAGGAAAATAAAAACCTCCTTGGAAAAGGTATTAACCTTTTCATCTCCCCTGGTATGGCTTAAATAGGACCAAGGGGGTTGAAGTAAAATAATGGTTATCTAGCTTAGCTAAGCTTGCAGACCATTGTTTGATTGTTTGATTCTTAATGGGCACCCCATACTTCTGGCCTTGTGCCACATCTAAGCTAAGCTTTGTAAATAACAGCATTCTTCTTTCTTGTAAAATAAAGGTTTAGTTTTGGTTTCTGTGTTTTATGGCATATCAACCTTTGTGGATTATTTAATGCCAAAGCCATAGTGTAGAACAGTAGTGATATTATTTAGTCCATAACAATGGGGAGGATAAGGGGGGTTCAAGTAAAATAATGTTTATTAAGCTAAGCTCCCAGACCATTGTTAGTGAGTTGTATTCACAATGGCACTCCATACTGCTGTCCTTGTGCCACATCTAAGCTAAGCTTTGTAAATAACAGAATTTTTCTTTCTTGTAAAATAAAGGTTTGATTTGATTCTTAATGAGCGCCCGATTCTGCTGGCCTTGTGCACATCTAAGCTAAGCTTTGTAAATAACAGAATTTTTCTTTCTTGTAAAATAAAGGTTTGATTTGATACTTAATGAGCTCCCCATACTGCTGTCCTTGTGCCACATCTAAGCTAAGCTTTGTAAATAACGGAATTTTTCTTTCTTGTAAAATAAAGGTTTGATTTGATTTTTAATGAGCGCCCGATTCTGCTGGCCTTGTGCCATATCTAAGCTAAGCTTTGTAAATAACAGCATTCTTCTTTCTTGTAAAATAAGGGTTTGGCTTCAGTTTCTATGTTTAATGGCATATCAACCTTAGTGTGTTATTTAAGGCCAAAGCCATCCTTGTAGAAGAACAGTAATGATACTATTTAACCCTTAGTAGGGGGGGGGTAAGGGTGTTCAAGTAAAACAATGGTTATCTAGATAAGCTAAGCTCCCAGACCATTGTTAGTGAGTTTGATTCACAATGGGCGCCCGATACTGCTGGCCTTGTGCCACATCCAAGCTAAGCTTTGTAAATAACAGCATTCTTCTTTCTAGTAAAATAATGGTTAGGTTTCAGTTTGTTTGTTTAATAGCATATCAACCTTCATGGGCTATTTAATGCCAAAGTTGTTTTTGTGGAAAGACAGTTGTAGTATTATTTAACCCATAGCTGTGGGAAGGGATAAACGGAGTTCAAGTTAAATAATAGTTATCAAGCTAAGCTGAGCTCGCAGATCATTGTTAGTGAGTTTGATTACTTAATGAGCGCCCGATACTGCTGGCCTTGTGCCACATCTAAGCTAAGCTTTGTAAATAATAGAATTTTTTTTTCTTGTAAAATAAATGTTTGATTTGATTCTTAAATGATCTCCCTATACTGCTGTCCTTGTGCCACATCTAAGCTAAGCTTTTTAAATCACAGTATGAAATCAAAGGAGTGTACTGTAACAGACAGTACATCTACCGACTGACAATAAAGGAAATGTCACGTGAACAGATATCAGGTCAGTAAATGGGTTAACCAATCGCTGGTTTGAACGGGATTATATAAGTAAAACGAAATGAAACGATATATAAATAAAACTCCAGAAAGAAACTGTTAGTATTTGTTTACAGTGGAAAATGGTTGTGATAGATCAAATTCAGAACATTATTTTAGCCGTTCCATCTTCGGTTTGGATTGCTATTATTTGTGTGGTGGCTGCTTATGTGTAAGTAAAAAAAGTTTTTTTTCTTAATATTTTTCTCCCAGTTTTATCATAATCTT
>CM042168.1:12738439-12890939 GCA_023376005.1 Doryteuthis pealeii | reverse complement strand
ATTTATACATGTGGAATTAAACAAAAGGCAGGTCTCCTGTTTAACGATTTTATTGGTGATCTTTTCAAGCTTTCTGGCCAACTTTTTTATATTTGGATGGAATTCGTGGATTAGTCCACCGAAGTTCATATCCCGAGTACTTTCGTCACTTCAAAAGTTGTGTTCCAGTTTTTTTTTCAAAGTATATTAATGGTTGTGGAGGCTGGAAGTAGGAGAATTGATAGGAAAAGTGTTATAGGCATTTTAAAATGTGAGTAC
This sequence comes from Doryteuthis pealeii, assembly GCA_023376005.1. Lineage (NCBI taxonomy): Eukaryota > Metazoa > Mollusca > Cephalopoda > Myopsida > Loliginidae > Doryteuthis > Doryteuthis pealeii. The sequence goes on along the minus strand of CM042168.1, from coordinate 12,890,681 downwards.
TGCATTGAAATACTAAATACTAGAAGCTTTATACATCAAACAATACAAACCATCCTTAAATAAAATTAACAGATCACTAATAAAATCATTAAACAGGAGACCTGCCTTTTGTTTGATTGCTTGACTGGAACTCACGCATGCTATGTTAGTCAGATATTTAGTTACATGAAATGTTTAGTTAAGGAAATAAAAGTTTAAGAAAAATAACACGGTCTTGTGATTAATGAATGTCTTGGTAACAAGACTGGTCTAGAAGAAGAAACGAGTTAAGTGCGAGCGACCACCAAGACAAAGTCACCAAGACGCTAGAAGAAGACGCTAGAAGAACTTAAGATGTAAAGATGCTAGAAGAAGACGCTAGAAGAACTTAAGATGTCAAAGATGCTAGAAGAAGACGCTAGAAGAACTTAAGATGTCAAAGATGCTAGAAGCTAGAAGAAGAAGACGCTAGAAGAACTTAAGATGTCAAAGATTGCTAGAAGCAGACGCTAATGAAGAACTTTAGCTGTCAAAGACGCTAGAAAAAGAGAGATGTACCTCCAACAAACGTATCATAATACCTAAATAAACACAATATATATACTTACAAGAAGCATAACGGAGACTCTTCGACACAACATGCAGGCAGTTATAAGCATAACAAGACATATCTCAATAACAGGGAAATCAATAGATAAAATTAATAATGAATAATATGCCTGTGGGAGGTCTCAAAGTTCACCTAGCGATGTATATAGACGCAGGGCAATTCTTAGCTAAATTTTGGGAAAAAAGTGATCCTATATGCATCAATACAGTATATATATATATATATATTATATATATAATATATATACTTTGGGTGCAGTACCAGTTTCTGGTCAAGGTGTTCTAGGTGGTCCTAATTCTCTAACCAGTAGTTTTGTTGTAGAGTTCAGGTTCCGTATGATTGAACTCTACAACAAACTACTGGAGAGAATTAGGACCCACCTAGAATCACCTTGTACGCAAGAAACTTGGTACTTGCCCAAAGTATATATATATATATATATATATATATATATATATATACGTATTTGATGGCATCGTAGGATGCACTTTTTTCCCAAAATTTTAGCTAAATGAAATTGTCCCCCCGGCCCTGCGTCTTATACATCGTAGGTGAACTTTGGACTCCACAGGCATATTATTCATTATTAATTTTATTATGATTTCCTGTTATGAGATGTCCTTGTGTATGCTTATACTTCCTGCATGTTGTTGTCGAAGAGTCTCCGATATGCTTTTGTAAGTATATATATTTTGTGTTTATTTAGGTATATGTTATACGTTTGTGGGAGGTATAATATCAGGTTTGGGCAATTGGTATGAAGCATTAAAAACATCATTAAGACTGTTGACCATATCGACATATTAATAAATGAATTATATTTATATATACAACAAAATAATGGATTTACAGTGTGAACGGGAAGGCTTATTTGCATATTGATATTAAAAATGTGATTTTAATAAATATGTGTTTAGTACTATTGATTTCTAATTGTTTGGTTTATTTTAATGAATATAAGCAAAAATCTCTTCAATAAATCTTAAATGAAATCCATTAACAAGAAGAAATAACTGTAATTTTATCTTTACTTACTCTTTTAAGTAAATAGTTAAATTAGAAAAATAATAATGAAAGACGAGAGTGATGGAAGTGTAAGTTTCAGTTGTTCTATTTTATGTTTCAAATCTTATCTGCATTCTTATTTAGTTTCATTAGCCTTTCTAATTTAATACATATTTATTACATTAAACTTAAATACTTGCACCCGAAGGGTGATATATTTGCTAGTATATATAAAAGCTAAAGAATACTGTTTTTTAAGTTATGAGTCCAAATCATCCATAATATCAATATATATCATATATATATTATATATATATATATATATATCTAGAAGTGGCTGCCGCGTCACCTGGTAGAGGGGGTATTTTTAAAAAGTTAGTCTCGCAGATTCCATTATTACTTATCACAAGTTAGATCCTCACTGGATGCCCCATAAATCCCCACATAAATATATAAACAATATAATAAAAATTCTTAATTCAATAATTTACAATTAAAAAAAAAAAACAATATAAATGAGGCGATTAATTCAATCAATCAACATCATATTTCAATTACCTTCTGTTATATACAAATTTTAATTTTAAATATCTTCCCAATATAAATCAAATCTTCATTTTTTTTGCTCAAAACCAGCCCTGGTGATAGTGAATGTATATATATATTTACTTTTGTCGTTAATTGTTTTATTTTTGAAGTTTCCTCTGGACATACACATATACACAACTGCCCTTTATATATTATATATATATATATATTATTATAATATATATATATATCCAAACCTCCACAGAGCAGGATGTTGATCCAAGATCAATTTTTAAAGTGAAGTTTTAACAGGTTTGAATTCAGAGTTTTATTTCTCCTAGATCAATTAATAAACTAATGCAGCAAACTAGCACAAATAAAGTACTAGACGAAGTAGCTGGGTAGGAAGGTGATCCGCTGGGAATTGTGCAAGAAATTCATTTTTCACCATACAACTAAATGGTATATGCTCAAACCGGAATCTATCCTAGAGAATGAGATGCATAAAATTATCTGGGACTTGAAAACAATATCCTTGGTCTAGCACTAGTGAAAAGGGGATAGTCTCCCTCGCTGATGGCTATACTGACTTTAGGCTACCCCGACAACTTTTATATGTATATATATATATATATATATATATATATATTATATGTGTGTGTGTGTGTGTGTGTGTGTGTGCGTGTGTGTGTGTGTTTTGTGTAGTGGCCTATTGTCGACAACGCTACCATTAGATCTCGACCAGGAGACAATATTAGCATCTCGTGGATTTTGCCATACCGACAGATCACAGAGTTAAAATAAAAAGAAACAAAAAAATAGACAAATACTTAGACCTAGCTAGAAGACTGAAAAAAATATGAAACATGAAAGTAAATGTCATATCTATTGTAATTGGTGCCCTTGGAAAGGCTCCCAAGGGTTTGGAAAAGAGTCTGGATGAATTGGAAATTAGAAGAAGAATCAAGGCCATCCAAACAACAGACTGTTAAGATCAGCTAGAATATTCAAAAGATTCCTGGCAACCAGAGGGGACTTGGTGACACTCCAGCCTCCAGTGAAAGACCACCAGCTAAGCTGGGCATGAAAAACTCTCAAGGAGTGAATAATAATAATGATAATACTAACAGGACCTGTGGATATACCACAGTATGATAATTTAATTATTACAATATTTGATATGTTTTATTTAAGAGCTATTGCAAATAGTTCAATATGTAAAAAGATAATAATCTTGAATTAACTCTCTCTCTTTCACTCTTTTTTTTTTCTTTCTTTCTTTCTTTTCACATCTTTTCATTATGTTCGATTGAAACAATTATATTATCGCTTTCTGTGTGCTCACACCCTTTCCTCTATCTTTCCCATACTCTCTTTTTTCTTTCTTTCTTTCTTTTCATTCTTTTCATTATGTTGATTGAAACAGATTAATTATCGCTTCTGTGCACTCACACCCTCTCTCTCTATCTTTCACATACTCTCTTTTTTTCTTTCTTTTTCTTATATTTTTTATGTGTAGCATGTCTTTTTCTTCCCTTTATTTCTTTATAATAAAACGGAATGGTCCATATTTAGCTGAGGTGACAACACTCATTTGGATGGTCTCATTTTTTACCGAGGGTCTTGCAAGATGATAACAGTTGTACCAGTTCAGGAACATGAGTAATTATCTATAGTAATACTGTTATATTGATTTTGGGTTATTCCTATAAGTCAACATAAACAAAGGGGAACCACTCTTACTGATAAATTATTTATTTATTTTCTCATTAAACTAACCCTAAACCCAAAACCCTAACCCTAACCGCTAACCCCGTCTTCTTTTTTCCTAGTAGATCAATGAAAAATAAATAATTTATCAGTCAAGAGTGGTTCCCTTTGTTTATGTTAGATTTATAGCAAATAACCTGATTTTGTATGTGGTACCTCACGTGGTGTAATGGTTACAAGCTTGACTCACAAAACATAGTGAGTTGATTCTCACTGGGCGCCCCATACTTCTGGCCTTGTGCCACATCTAAGCTAAGCTTAGTAAATAACTATATTGATTTTGTATAAATTGTGTCTTCTTCTATAGATTTACACATTCCTATAATATAGTAATAATAATTTTTTCTTACAGTTGGGGAACATGGCCTTACAAGAAACTAAAATACTTGGTATAACCGGGTCCAACGCCAACTGCTTTTTAAGGTAACCTTCCAGATATGAAGAAAAAGGTATGTATATATCTCTTATTATAATGGAGATTCGGTGCTGTCTGTAACCGACAACTATGTCACTGCTTATATCAACATACCCTCCAGGAATTGCATAAGTTTATCAATGAGTATTTAATTTATAGTCAAAATCATTTATAATACATATGTGCATTAGTTTTGTATTTGCCTGAGAGTTGTCTGCCGTCGTTTAGTTCGCTGGTCCCGCTAGGGGTCCATTGTATATTTAAAGCGGTCTGGTTCGAACGTCTCTTTCTCTTTTCCTGTTCCTCGAAACTACGAGAGACACATGGGTTAGATTCTGGTCTACTCTTCTCGTTGGGGCTCATCCCCCCGCTTACATTACTAGTAAGTTATTCACAAACAGATAGGACATATTCCTAGTCTCAGTCTGTGGCCTTTCATGTTTTATCTTTTTTAACCACATAATCATGAATATTCTTTTATCTTTGCTTATGTATGTTGGGTTTATGTAGCCACCGCGTAGTTACTTACCCTTTCTCCGTGCTGTAACGATAAATGTTATCGCCTTTGTGGGCTTGTCTTGCAATGCCCGTCGCTCTGAGGTTCTCAGGCTCAACATCTTTGCACCCCTCAAAGCACGCGTACTTATGTGCCTTATCCATGTGTACGTAGTGGCTAGTGATAAGTCCTTCTTTATGTAGGCAAGAAGTAACGTGATTGTGTGATCCGATTGAAGTGAACCGATTTTATGAGCCTTTGTTAGGTACACGCTATGTATGCTCAGAACTAGACATGTACATAGCTTGCTATGTCTATAGTATTCAGTACGACTTGTTTTATATCAATCCATAGCACTAAAGGTATCACGGATTCTGGAGGGTGGCTAGACACTTTGCAGGATGAAAACAATAGCCTATTTAAGAGCAGGAGGAACTTATTGGCTGCAATTGGCCATTATGAACATTATTTTCTGGGCGATGTTGGACCCCCTTATTTTTCTTGTTAGGTTAGTCCAACTAGAGAAGGACAACTCTGATTTAACACCGTTGCAATTGGTACATGATACCCAGTTATCTGTGCTTCGTGTTTTGTCAGCTGGATCAATTAATCATGAAAATTTAGATGAGTCGTATTCGTGGTTAGTTATTAAGTTGTTGAGTGTATCTATAATGCAATGATTGTCAATGGGTTCCGCTTTGTTTTTCTTTCATGACATATATAAATAGGAATATTAATACAAACCACACATTATATATATATATATATATATATATATATATATATGTCGGATTCAATTTCCTTTTTTATAATTATATATATATATAATATATATATATATATATATATATATATATATATTGAACAGTGGTACTTCTGACTTACAAAGTTTAATCTTTGTTCGCACTCGTTATCTGCAATTTCTTTCGTATATAAAGTGAATGTGAAATATAGACTCGAAATGCGCAGCGTTAATCTACATTTCGCACTTTTTCATCTCGTACACGTAGAATAATCTTATTTATATGACAGCGCCATATCATTAGTGCTTTTAAAATTCTACATTTGTCTTATATATCACTAGAAATAAAGGTTTATATAATACAATAGTGTGGTTAATTTGCATACTGACTTTAACAAAGCTGGGGTTAATAAATAATTACTCGCTTTTATTGATCTCTAATATTATTGTTTTATTCTCCAATGTATTAAAATCAATCCTATGAATGATCTTATATAGACCAATTGAATTATAATTAGAATAGTGTAATCTTTTTATGTGCGTCTTATCTAAATTTTCGTTAGTCTTTTTCAATTTTAATATTTTCATTCGATTAAAACTTAAATACTTACACCCAGAGGGTGCATATTCTTGCTAGTACATATAATTTCTTTTAATGGTAAGTTACTATAAATAAAGGGCCGGGTTAGCTCAGTCGTTAGAGCATTCGGCTAGAAACCACAAGGTTCTTAATTCGAATACCAGCCCTCGCCAACTCAGCGTATGAGTAGCACAGGATCTGTGTGTAAAGTAAGGAGCTGATGGTAGTGTGGCGCTCCACCTCAGATGCTAAAACCAATCACCTCAGTCTAGCGCTAATGAAAAGGAGAAGACTCCCTCGCTGATTGGCTGATACCGACTATAGGCCGCCCGACGACTTTACTTTTACTTACTTACTATAAAATAGAGAATATTAGCAGAGGTACCTGCAATGTTTAGAGAAATGTAATATTTGCTGTGTTAAATAAATACTTTTTGCCTTCATTAGTGTCCAGCTACTTCAAAGGCATCCTTCTCCCCTACACATCTCTTCTTTATTGAACACCATCCCTGTCACTCCAAGGCCATGGCCCTTGACTCATAGGTTGAAAACCACCTAGCAACAAACATATATACGCGAAGACAATCCTTACACCGTCAGTTCAGAACTCCTGCCATTAACACTGTCTATACACTATCTTAATTTAGAATATATATGCTCTATCACTGAATATTGAGCACTATTTATTTATAATGATATAAACATTTTGAAACACTATATATATATATATATAATATATATATATATATATATATAGTAGTGTTTTCTAGTATTGGAGAATTGAAAAATAAAGTGCTCGATTACGGTGTAAGAGCTGTATTTGTTTGTTTTAGGGTACAATACATTTAAGGTGCGATTGTTACCCATTGGTTTCAAAGCAGCTTATTAGCCACTTATCGTCAAGATGACCACAGTTTATCTTGGACGGGGTGTTTTTGCATTTCACATAGCCTAATACCCATGGGAAAGGTATGAATCCAACTATTCTCCCATAGCTATGGGTAAATAGTCAGGCTGAGTGGGCCTTTAATCTTAGTTAGGCAACCAGTCTAGAGAGAAAAAAACTATGAATTCAAACCTGTAAAATCCGTTTAAGAAATTGACCTTGTGTCATATCCTACTCGTGTGGAGGATTGGTAAATATGTATATGAGGAAGGAGGATTGGAGTAAATCCAACAAAGTAGTAGAATGTGGAACAAAGGAACAAAACTCAGACAAGTGTATGTAGGAGATATATTTTGCCAAACATTAAGTTCGGCTTCATCAGTTGTTTATTTGATCATTAAAGCATCATACAAGTGTTTTATAGAAGAGAAAGTGGACGGAAGAGGAGTGGATTAGGGGATGAAGTCAGGTACCATTCAAATTCCTTCACAAACGCTATCCCATCCACCTGACTTAATCCCCTAATCTACCCTCTCCCATCCACTTTCTCTTCTATAAAACAGTTGTATGATCTTTAAATGATCAAATAAACGAGCTATGTTTGGCGAAAATATATCTCCTACATACACTTGTCTGAGTTTTGTTCCTTTGTTCACATATCTTTACTAAAATGTATATATATATATATTTTTTGTTTTTTGTTTTTGGGAATTTTTAATCTGGACCCTGAACTGATAGAGAAATATGGGAAAGTTATTAGGTACGTATGATTTCAGTCAAATTCTTTTAAAAAAAAAAAAAAAATTATTATTTGTTAAAAAATCATCATTATCACCAGGTCATGGTAGCAGCATGGATATCCATGACAATCTCTCACCAACCGTCCCTATTTCCACCTGTACTGCCTGCTTGATAGCAGTGTAGGAATAGCTGCCTACAGTCTATGAGGAAAAGATAAGTTCACAGAACGTTAAAGACGAAAGGGAAAGCATATGTACTTTAACCTATTTATTCACATATAAACTCAACAACAGTCAATATAGCAAAGTACTTAGGGGGAGTTACTTACAGTTCAATATCTCCCTCGTTGAGGGGGTGTCAGGTTGGGTCTACAGTTGTTACTCCCTCACTGAGGGGAAAGTTCCTTCAGTCACAAGAGACTGAGACAAGAGCTCGTTTCTACGAGGCTCACACGTTACAAAAACTGTAAAGAGGCTTCTTCCCCCAACCTGACAAGGACGTTACCTTTTTCTACTTCCCTGTCCCGAAGGCACAGGAGAGTTCTAGTCCCTACAGCAGTGAGTGTTATTGATATTTCCTAATATTATGTTAAGTTTTCTTTCCATTTATAGGAGAGTGTGTGTGCACATTTTTTATGAATCTTCTTTTTTTTTTCCTCCATTTCATCATAGTTTTTATACGGGGCGTTATCCTGGAATAATAGTTGCCGATCCAGAAATGATCAAACAAATATTGGTCAAGGATTTCTCTGCGTTCACAAACAGATCCGTAAGTATTTATTTTCCTTTCTTCAATATGACTTTCAAGAAAACCGTTTCAAAAATCCATCCTAAATATAACACTTCCTTCCCTCGATGATTACAACCTGCCAGCTGGAGCAGTAGAATATACCATGCAGAGGGTAAAATTTCCAATGGGGTCACTATTGGCTGTGGATGGATAGAGGATAAATCCTATATTTTATATCCAAATAAGAATAACACACAAGCACAGTTCTTTTTTTCCAAACTTAGGAAAAGAGATTAAAAAATATTTATACATTAGTCAGAGTTCGATTGGACAAATCATGGTGTGTTTTCAACTACGTCCGCTGTAAGCATCAAAATAGATTATCAAAATCTGAGCCTATTTTTTAAGTATGAATACAGTAAAAAAATCAACAACACACAGACTCCATTTAGCTTCCCGACAGAACAAACGACATTCCACGGCCGATGACAACAATATGTTCTTCTCAATTTAAGAAACAGAATGTCCCGAGTAAATAGTCGACTTGCTGATACCAAAAACAAACATCACCTTCTGAGTCACTGTTTACTACTACCATTCGCCGTGCCACTGTGTTCATTGTTCAAATGTCGTACATTCACAGAACAACGTATATGTTGTGACCAGTTACCCCGCGTACGCAACCTTTATGCTGTCCATAAACACTCTCATACATTCAATTACCACCACATACATACACACAACATTTTATCCAATCATACACATCCATGTCTATTGAATTTTCTGAAATTTTTTTGAACTTTTCCTTGCATTTGAAACATCTTCACCTGATGATTGCAATCGCATGAAACAATATGGTCATGAATGTTCCTTTGTCACCTAATAAATAGATATGTAAAACCTTATATATTTATCTTATTATATATATATAATATATACTATAACACATACATACAAAAACAAANAAGAAGACGCTAGAAAGACTTAAGATGTCAAAGATGCTAGAAGAAGCGCTAGAAGATTAAGATGTCAAAGATGCTAGAGAAAGACGCTAGAAAGAACTTAAGATGTCAAAGACGCTAGAAGAAACGCTAGAAGAACTAAAGATGTCAAAGTGCTAGAAGAAGACGCTAGAAGAACTTAAGATGTCAAAGATGCTAGAAGAAGACGCTAGAAGAACTTAAGATGTCAAAGATGCTAGAAGAAGACGCTAGAAAGAACTTAAGATGTCAAAGATGCTAGAAGAAGACGCTAGAAAAACTTAAGATGTCAAAGATGCTAGAAAAGACGCTAGAAGACTTAAGATGTCAAAGATGCTAGAAGAAGACGCTAGAAGAACTTAAGATGTCAAAGATGCTAGAAAGAAGACGCTAGAAGAACTTAAGATGTCAAAGATGCTAGAAGAAGACGCTAGAAGAACTATTCAAGATGTCAAGATGCGCTAGAAGAAGACGCTAGAAAGAACTTAAAGATGTCAAAGATGCTAAGAAGAAGACGCTAGAAGAACTTAAGATGTTCAAAGACGCTAGAAGAAAAAGAAGATAGAAGAAAGAAGAAATAGAAGAAAGTAAGATAATGAGAAGGGTACTTCCTGCCCCTAAAGAAAATCAATGGATATGAACGAAAGCGCTTGGAAGAAGAACTTAGGGTACCTACTCTATCAAAAGGACTCTGACACAAAGAAATTTCCAAGAAAGCTAAATAAAAAAAAAAAAGATCATAAAAAAAAATTGGCACTGAACTGTCATTGTTTGTATGCTTAAATCTTTGCCTACTTTAAACCACTCACAATGGCTCTCCCACCACATCAAAGCAAAGTACAAAAACTGATGGTTAGTTCAATATGATTGAGCAGAAGGACTTAGATTACAATAATTATCGGACTTTATTTGGGGCCGGTTTAGCTCAGTGGGTAGAGCACCCCTTCAGAATCACAAGGTTCCAGGTTCGATATTGGTCCCTGCCAACTCAGTGCAGGAGTAGCACAACTTGGGTAATCTGATCTGTGTCGTAAAGTGGGGAGTTGATGGTAGGTGTGGTGCTCCACCTCTGTAAAAACAACCTCCCCGGTCTAGTGCCAGCGAAAAGGGGATAGACTCTCTCCCTGTCTGGCTGATACCGACAATAGGCCACTCCGCCAACTTTACATTTTTTGTTATTTGAATAGAATGAATTCTAAAGGGAATAGATTGTGAACTTTCAAATATCCCATCATATTGGTAAAAAATGCCAAGAAATTTGAGACAACCATGTAGGAAATTTAGTAGGCAAAGAGTTAATGGTTATTTCCTATAAGTCTAACATAAACAAAGGGGAACCACTCTTGACCGATAAATTATTTATTTATTTCCCATTAAACTAACCCTAAACCCTAACCCTAACCTAACTCTAACCCCGTCTTCTTTTTTCCTAGTAGATCAATAAATAAATAAATAATTTATCAATCAAGAGTGGTTCCCCTTTGTTTATGTTAGACTTATAGGAAATAACCGAGTTAATAACTGTAAAATGTTTTCCTTTCTACTTATTTACCTATCTATTATTTTTTTCTATAAGATTTGTTGTTTTTTTTCTCTCTTTTTACAATTCTCTACCCAGAGCTCAATGTGTGACCCAACGGGTCATGTTTTGTCTAGTATATATATATATATATATATATATTTAAAAACTCCCTTTATATATATATATATATATATATATATAAAAACTCAAATGTTTTCCTTTCTATTTTTCTTTTTTAACGAAATTTTGTGTAATCCTCAAAATCTGGATCTTGCTATGGAAAATAAAATCCTCACTCGTGTCAAATGAGATTATTTAACACTTTCCTACTTTAAGCTGCTCACAGCAGCTCTCCCACTACTGTGATCCTACATATCCATGTTCATCATAATTGAGTAGAAAGACTCAGATTACAATAGTAAGTGGACTTTATTTGAATAGAATTAGTTCTGAGGTGAATAAATAGTTAACTTTGAAATATCCCATCATACAGGTAAAAATACCAAGATAATTGGTACTGTCATGGGGGAATTTTGGTAGGCAAACAGTTAATTTCTTTTTCTTTTTTTTTTTTTCAGAGACTTCAGCCAGGTGATAAAGTAGCCGGTGATATGGTACTTAGAGCTCGAGATGAGAAATGGAAATTCTTGCGGACTGTGTTATCTCCAAATTTCTCCTCCAAAAAGATGCGTGGGGTAAGTACATATTTACCCAACCCCCCCAATCCCCTGTGTTGGAATTTTTGTTGTTTATAAGGCCTGAGGCAAGTAGTCACTTCTACTTATAGACTCGTTGACTAGCACGTGACCTGAGAAAGATTCCTATTATCCAATCACTGGCAGTGCTGCTACTGCTGTTGGTGTATTTATAGAGGCCTGATTCTAATCTTAACTCATTTACACTTGGATCATCTAGGACGTCGGACCTAAAGGACACTATCCCACAAGGACTTATTGATTTACTTACTTGTTTACTTTAAGTTCTTTTACAACTGGAACCAAGGAGTACAGCTGGTTTGAATTCAGACTTTTCCTTTTCTTAGAGCAGTTGCCCAGTCTACTTTGTTGAAAAAAAAATTCTTTGTCGCAGGGTGGTCTACAATCAAGTCTTTTCCCACTAGTTTTAACTGAAGTCTTACGTCTGTTAGTCACTTCTGGTGAGCGCGCCACTCTGTCCCTCATCCTCCTTAGCCTCCAACTACTTATGGACGTAGCCCCCCAACATCCGAGCACCCAAGTTGAACCTCGCGTCCATGCAACACCTAAGTCTCACTTTTTTTCCATTTGAACGGACGCGGGTAGGCCCCCAACATCCGGGCACCCGAGTCAAACCTCGCGTCCGTGCAATGCCCAAGTCTCACTTTGTTACATTTGGGAGGACGTGGGTTTGACTCCAGCAGGCAAGACAATTTCTTGCTCTTTTTCTCAATGAATACGGCAGTTCTCGTTCTCCATCACTATTTATCTTTGATGTAATGGTTATTGTTGTAGGAAATGGACTTTTCACTGTTTCACCTTTCCTAACCAATATCGTAAACTAAATAAGATTTGTATATATATATATGTATTATATAGGTAGCCTATTATATACAGTAATTGTAGCGTAGATTTAAAATAATTTTAATATTATTGGAATTCATAAAAATTAAGGTTCATCTGAGAAGAGTTTTTACTGCCAGTGATTTTCATACAAAGAACGCTGATGCTTCTTACTGATGTCATTAAGTTTAGTTTAATAAACACCGTGAAATTGTACAAGGAAGAAACAAATAACATTCAATAAAAAGATAACAGCAAATACTTTTCAAAGAAATATAAAACATGAAAGAAATGGCGCTGTGTCATCTTTCTTAATCAGCAACATAAACTAAATAGAGTTTGTATATAAGTTCCCTTTACCAATTTCTGTTTACAGTCTCATAGGCCGCAGCAATTAATAGTCATACAAAATAGAATTAATCATCATCAGCATCATGTCGTGCATGTAGCAGGGATATCCATCACAATCTCTCGCCAACCTTCCCTATCATTCATTGCTCCCGTGAGGTCATCTGCACAGCAACTAGCATCCTTGCATAGTTGGTCAATGTAGGTCCTTGGTAGGCGGCCCACATTAGCATGTCCATGTGTTGGCTTCCACAGGAGAGTGTTGCTTATGAGCTCGTCATTGCTTCTCCAGCAGTGTCCTGCATGCCTTCTCCGTCTCACTCGGATGGTTCGTGAGATGAGGGGGGGCAGGTGACCATGCTGCTGCTTCCTTGGGGGGTGCTGTTTCCATGACTTGTTCAAGACTGCAGCAGCATTCTTGTGCAGCTCCCATCTAGCTTATTCTCAAGGGGCTTCATTAGAGTTTATGTGGTGCAGCCATACAGCAGTACTGATATAACCACAGTGTTGAAGAATAGTCGCTTTAAGTTGTCAGTGAGATCGGATTTCCATATGACTGATAATTTGTTTGTGGCCGACTACTCTAAGACTGGACATGGTGGTTGTGGTTAAATTGATATAGCAAAAACATCTACTGTATTTGACAGCATATAGGACGGACGTTTTTTCCAAAATTTTGGCTCAAAAAATTGCTCTGCGTCTTATACATCGTAGGTGAAGTTTGAAACCTCCCATAGGCTTAGGCTAATCTTCTCTATGATTCTCACTAACCCAGTTTACGCTCAGTACTTTTACCTACCTTAAACTGCCAAATTGCTTTTATACAGCTATGTTTCTGCTTGTGTAATGCACAGTTAGATTGTTTTCAACAATATATGCTTAATTTAACATAATACACGAATAGTCATGTGATAATCTGATTTGATTATTGGAGAGGAGTTGAGCACTGCCAAGTAACCCCATATCCCTGCTTCCTAAAATATAAAGGTCCCAATATGGCACTGTTTTTTAATGGATAGATAACAGGTATCATTGAGTGAAAACACCTGCGGATTTGCTGGGTTTTTTTTTGTTGACTTTAGGTCTCCAAGCATAGAACAAAGGAAATGCAAATATCATCGACTATGCACCTGCAAAGTTGTGGCAGATACTCTGTCCGCCATAGCTGGAAGTTGGGGGGGGGTGATTGATGGGGAAGAGATCACATGACAGGCCTAGGCTAATCTTTTCTATGATTCTCACTAACCCAGTTTACGCTCAGTACTTTTACCTACCCTTACTGCCAAATTGCTTTTATACAGCTATGTTTCTGCTTGTGTAATGCACAGCTAGACTGTTTTCAACAATATATGCTTAAATACACTAAATTTTTTCTGAATCTGACCAGCTGAAATTGGGGGGGTCTTATATGTCCGTGCGTCTTATAGCCGTCAAATACGGTATATAAAAATAAGGCACAGCTAACAGGTCAATTTAGCCGTCAAATACGGTATATAAAAATAAGGCACAGCTAACAGGTCAATTTAGCCGTCAAATACGGTATATAAAAATAAGGCACAGCTAACAGGTCAATTTAGCCGTCAAATACGGTATATAAAAATAAGGCACAGCTAACAGGTCAATTTAGCCGTCAAATACGGTATATAAAAATAAGGCACAGCTAACAGGTCAATTTAGCCGTCAAATACGTATATAAAAATAAGGCACAGCTAACAGGTCAATTTAGCACCAGTTACAAGAGTGAGGAAAGAATTCTTGTGACAGTGTTCCTGTTGGTATGTGTAAAGTGTATGTGTAAAGACTGGAATTTGAACTCTCTTACTGCGATGTTGAAGTCCAGCACGTTAACCACTACACCACAGAGACTACCCTCGATTTACAAATTAAAGTTATAACACAGAGAAACCTAGAGTATTTAAGGTACTGCATACGTATTGTTATTGCAGCAATATACTTAGAATTGAAACAAGAAACCACAAGGTTCCTAGTTCGATACCGGTCCTCGCCAACTCAGCGTTTGAGTAGCACAGCGATCTGTGCGGTAAAGTAAGGAACTGATGGTAGGTGTGGCGCTCCACCTCAGACACTAAAACAATCTCCTTCGTCTAGCGCTAGTGAAAAGGGGATAGACTCTCTCGCTGACTGGTTGATACCGACTTTAATCTGCCCCGTCGACTTTACTTAGGAAAAAGAATTCTTGTGACAGTGTTCCTGTTGGTATGTGTAAAGTGTATGTGTAAAGACTGGAATTTGAACTCTCTTACTGCGATGTTGAAGTCCAGCACGTTAACCACTACACCACAGGAACTACCCTCAATTTACAAATCAAAGTAATAAAACAAGTTATAGAATAAGACTGGATGTAGTTAAATTGATAAACAAAAAATAACAATATAAAAAAAGATATAACTAACTGGTTAATTATCTCAGTCGGTAGAGCGTTCGGCTAGAAACCACAAGGTTCCTAGTTCGATACCGGTCCTCGCCAACTCAGCGTATGAGTAGCACAGGGATCTGTGTGGTAAAGTAAGGAGCTGATGGTAGGTGTGGCGCTCCACCTCAGATGCTAAAAAGATCTCCTTGGTCTAGCACTAGTGGAAAAGGAGATAGACTCCCTCGCTGACTGGCTGATACCGACTTTAGTCTGCCCCGTCGACTTTACTTACATTCCCACCAAAATACCATGGATTCTTTTAGAAATGTACCACACTTATTTTTATCTTGCAGATGGTTCCACTTATTCACTCAGCTCTTTTGAACTTAGAAAATATTTGTGAGGCTAAAGCAAAATCAGAGGAAGATGTTGACATCAATACGTAAGTTTGGTTTCTTGTTTAATGGCATATCAGCCTTCTTGGGTTATTTAATACCAAAACCATACGTGTAGAAGAACAGTAATGGTACTATTTGACCCATAGCTGGATTTGGTTTGATTTCATTGTTTAATGGCATATCAACCTTTGTGGATTATTTAATGCCAAAGCCATCCTTATAGAAGAAGAACAGTAGTACTATTTAACTCATAGCTGGGTTTGGTTTGGTTTGGTTTCTTTGTTTAATGGCATATCAACCTTTGTGGGTTATTTAATACCAAAGCCATCCTTATAGAAGAACAGTAGTGGTGCTATTTAACTCAGAGCTGGGTTTGGTTTGGTTTGGTTTCTTTGTTTAATGGCATATCAATCTTTGTGGGTTATTTAATACCAA
This sequence comes from Doryteuthis pealeii, assembly GCA_023376005.1. Classification (NCBI taxonomy): domain Eukaryota; kingdom Metazoa; phylum Mollusca; class Cephalopoda; order Myopsida; family Loliginidae; genus Doryteuthis; species Doryteuthis pealeii. Next base: position 12,874,605 of record CM042168.1, on the reverse strand, counting down.
AGCCATCCTTATAGAAGAATAGTAGTGGTGCTATTTAACTCAGAGCTGGGTTTGGTTTGGTTTGGTTTCTTTGTTTAATGGCATATCAACCTTTTGGGTTATTTAATGCCAAAGCCATCCTTATAGAAGAACAGTAGTGGAACTATTTAACTCATAGCTGGGTTTGGTTTCTTTGTTTAATGGCATATCAACCTTTGTGGGTTATTTAATGCCAAAACCATCCTTATAGAAGAACAGTAGTGGTACTATTTAACTCATAGCTGAGTTTGGTTTCTTTGTTTAATGGCATATCAGCCTTCGTGGGTTATTTAATGCCAAAGCCATCCTTATATATATATATATTTATCAACCTCTCCACATGAGCAGGATGTGACACAAGGTCAATTTTTTAAGCGGAGTTTAACAGGTTTGAATTCAGAGTTTTCTTTCTTCTAGACTGGTTGCCTAACCAAGGTTAAAGAGCCCAGTCTGCCCTACTATTTACCCATATTTGATAACTGTCATCTCTCTTGCCACGAACTTGTTCTTTGCAACCTCATGCTGTCTCCCGTTCTTAAGGCAGTCGATCCGGTCTTTAATGCGTATCATTTCGTTGCAGATTATTTGGCGGATACACAATGGATGTGATCGCTTCAACTCGTTTGGAATTCAAGTTGATTCGCAGAACGATCCCAACAATCCCTTTGTGAAAAACGCACGTAAAATTATCCGTACAGACCGATTTCAAATTCTATTTCTTTTATCATGTGAGTTTTTTTGTTTTTTTTCATTTAATTTGTAATTTTTATCATAAGATTTTTATAAAAAAAAAAAAATTTCTGTATATTCTTTATCAGTGAAAGAAATCTTTAAAAAAAATAATTCATTGTCCCTGGAAGGTCCTCTGCGCAGGATCCAGTATCCTCACAGAGCTGGTCTATGTAGGTCTTTGCTGGATGACCCGCACTGGCATGTCCATGTGCTGGTTTCCATAGAAGGATATTTACCAACCTCTCCGCAAGAGTAGGATGCGACAATTTGTTCAAGATTACATGCAGCATTCTTGTGCAATTCCCATCTAGCCTATTCTCCATGCACCTTGTCAAGGTCCAAATGGTGCAGCCATACTATTGCACTGATACCACCACTGCCAACAGATCTCACTGACAAATTAAAGCGACAAAATACATCACCTTTCTTTAATTATAGTCATTAATGTAACCTTGTAAAATAATTAGGGATCTCAAGTAATTATTTTAGTAGTTTGTAATTTATAATTTGTAGTTTGGATTTGAAAAGAAAGAAAGGAGAAAGAAAAATAATGTTAGGGAAATATTTTGTTGGAATGTAAACAATCCAAGTGTCAACGTATTGTTTACAAATGGAGCATACTAAATAATGCTGGAATGCAAGCATCCGAGAATGGAATGACTTGTGTACACATTACCAATAATCAGCTGATGCTTTTGGTTGAACGCTGACATGCGCCAAACCGATTAGGCAAAATTAATGAATTGTAAGGTTCAAAGTCATAATTGAACATACAACTCCAACACATTTGAGACAAAACATTTTATATAATACAGCACATGAATAAACAAGATACATAAACAATAGAAGATAGAATAGAATAGTGTACATAAACATACATACATAAAAGGACTGGAGTGTCCGTACATAGAAGTCACTTACTAGGAGGGGGGGGCCGAGGCCCCACCAAGAAAGGAGTAGATAGACTCTAGCCCATATCAGTTCGTTGAGAAGATGTAGCTAAAAAGAGGAAGAGAAGTTCAAATAAGGCACTTAGATACCAGAGGTCCCCTTGTGGGAACAAACGGCAACACCGCGGGAAGATAACTCTTCCTGGCTTTGGGAAGATAATCCCCACAGAATAATTAAAATTTTTAGGATATTATAAACGACAGAGTTTTGGAAGAGAATGGGAGAAGAGAGACCGTTCGTTGGAAAGAAGAACAAAACATGCACGACTTAATACGGTGTCTGTGGATGACTTGTATATATATATATATATTATATATATATATATATATATAATATATATAATTTGACTAGTTGTATTTAAGGAAATTTCAATATTTCTCATATTTTGGTCGGGTAAATAGTGGTCCACAAGAACTCCTCTTCTAACAGCACATTTATTAAAAGAAACTCATTCTAACGGCTTGTTTGTATAAGGACACTAGTTCTAACGGCATGTTTTAATAGTACTCATTCTAACGTTACTACAATCTGTTACTTGCTTTGATTATACGAGATATTTCCCGAGGTGTACAACAAAGGACAGCGAAGGAAATAGAGACACAAACAACCTATGATACAATCTAATGGAGCTATAAACAAGGAAGGAAAATGTATCCATGATCAGGAATAGACAACAAATAATCCCCACAGAATAATTAAAATTTTTAGGATATTATAAACGACAAAGTTTTGGAAGAGAATGGGAGTAGGGAGACCGTTCGTTGGAAAGAAGAACAAAACATGCACGACTTAAGCTGGTGACTTAGCTGGTAGCCACAAATTTGTCTTCTGTCTCACTTTCTTTCTTTCTTTATTTCTAACTAAACAGTTATGAGTGTTGGCAGTTTACTGCTAGATGATTTCAACAGCAATAATAAAGTTGATTTTGACAAGTGAACAAAGTGATTGGTATTCGATTCCCTCTAATGTAAGTTACCACGGAAAACTACAAAAGAGTCCATTTGGAAACAACGCCACCCCTCTTAAGTGGGGGTAACACAATAACTTCACAATCATTTCAAACGGATAAAAATTTCATCATTCAAACAGATCTATTATTACCAGAATCATGATTTTCTAAAATACCTGAAGGGCTTCTTGATTTGGACTATATCAAAATATATTCCTAAACGTCTCCTTCAAAGTTTTCAACAGTTGATTTTTTTTCTAATGAGAAAGGAAGTTGACATATTTCTGGAAGCAAAAGCACTTAATAGAATTCTCATGTGTTATAAATAATAACCAAAACAGAAAAATGTGTCCAGTTAAAATTATCCATACAATTAAAAATAAAGGCTTGTTATTTCTTCATGTTTTTTCTTCATTTTTTTTTACAGTAAATAACTGATATCTTAATTATCTCCAACAATTTTTAATAGAATTTTAGTTGCTAATAATGATAACATCTCATATCTTATTATAATGGAGATTCAGTGTCTGTGTGTAACCACGTCACTGCTTATGCCACAATAAATTCAGGAATTGCACAAGTTTATCTATGAGTATATAATTTATAGTCAAAATCATTAATACATAGAATAAAGAACAACCCTGTATTATATATACTCATAAATTAATTATGCAACATTAAACAGCCCACATTGTTTGTTAAAACAAGTTTTGATAAATTTATTCCTGGTATTATTGATTTATGTATAGTTTGTTTTATTTCAAGATATATTTGAAGTTATCTAATATATAGAGTTTTATGAGAAAATTATTTACAAACAAGAAATAGTTAAATAATCTTCTTCTACATTAAACTTGAAGATGTTTGTTTTTTTTAACTGTATCTGGTTTAGTTTTGTGCAATATCCGCTTTTCATTACAAGTTTAAATTTAACAACAGTTTCATCAATCATGCTTACTCCCTCTGCTTAAAAATAAACTCAGTAAAAAAAAAAAAAAAATACTTACTCCCTCTTATGACAGTTTCATCAATCATGCTTACTCCCTCTGCTTTTTTTTCGATTCAATGACATAGAGTTTTAAAAAATAGGACCATATGACTTTTAGGCACCCCTTTTTGATCTCGATTAAGAAAGGACATGTTTTTCATTTACACCGTCAATATCCGGTTGTTTGTTAGGGGTTAGGGTTAACGATTAGGGTTAGGGGTTAGGGTTAGGGTTAGGGGTTAGTTTTATAATTTAAAAAAAAATCTAAAAATCATCTGTTAAAACAGCTGGATATTGACGGTGTAAATGAAAACATGTCCTTTCTTAATCGATATCAAAAGGGTGCCTAAAGGTCATATGGTAAAAAAAAAAAATTATTCTGTAGTTAAATTTAATATTTGCAATAAAATTATTAATCAATATTAAAAGAATATAATATAATCTTACCAATATTAATTAATAATTATTATACGGTGAAAAAATAAAGTACTATCTTGACTATCATCTGTCATAAAACAAAACAAACATTTTCTTCATTTGATGACCCAAAAATAAAAACCTTAAATATTTGAATAAATTTGAATTTGTTAGAAACTTGGCCTCATTAGAAAGAAAACATATTTATTTGAATTTTGACAGCAAAAATATTTTTTATGTCTATTATCAGAAAAAAAATGTAAGTTTTCAAAGAGCTGTTTACATCTTTTTATGACAAAGAGTTGCAAAAATTAATTTTTACACAGCCCAGTAGGTGTTTTTTTTTTTTTTTTTTTTTTTTTTTTGCTAGTTAATTTGAATTTCTTTTTTTTTCTTTTTTTTTGACAGATATCTCCAATCCACTCTTCAAATTTTTTGTCAGAATTCCTTTTTTGTTTGATTTTATAATATCATCAAGAAAATTTATTGTTGACTTTTGTTGGCTTCTTTTGAGTGACAGACGAGAAATGAAAGATATGGTGAGTATTTATCATCATTATCATCATCATCATCATCATCATCATCATAATCTGCAACAAAAACATCATTATCATTATCATTATCATCATATTCAACAACATCATGATCATCATCATTATCACCATATTCAATAACAACATCCATATCATCATTATCATTATCATCAACCAAAACATCATTATCATCATCTTCAACAATAACATCATCATCATCATTATCATCATCTTCACTGACAACATCATTATCATCCTCTTTCTCAAGTTTAATTAAGAGCTATTGCTAAATAGTTCAATATGTAAAAAGTATAATCTTGATTTAACTCTTGTTCAATCTTTTTTCTTTTTTTTCTTCTTTATATTAATCATCATCATCAACATCATCATCATCACCAACAACAACAATAATAACAACATCAGCATTATCATCATCATCATCAACAACAACATCAGCATCATGAACATCAACAACAACAACAACAACAGCAATATCATCCGCATCATCCGCATCATCATCATCATTAACAACAACAACAACAACAACATCAGCATTATCATCATCATCATTAACAACAACACATCATCATCATTAACAACAACAACAACAACAACAACAACATTCAGCATCATCATCATCATTAACAACAACAACAACAACATCATCATCATCATCATCATCATCATTAACAACAAACAACAACATCAGCATTATCATCATCATCATTCATCATCATCATCATCATCATCATAACAACAACAACAACAACATCAGCATTATCATCATCATCATTAACAACAACATCATCATCATCATCATTAACAACAACAACAATATCATCATCATCATCATCATCATCATCATTAACAACAACAACAACAACAACAACAATATCATCAGCATTATCATCATCTTCAATAACAACATCATTATAATAATCACAACAAAAAATTCCCAGGGAAGATCATACCAGTGAGACTGGGTATGAGATTTTGAATTAATAAAGATCAGCCTGAAGAGGCAAAGAAATGCCGAAATAAATTTATATCTTCACCAAAGTATCCATTTATTCATTTATGTATAGTTATATATATACATATATTCAAATCAAGTGTAATGAAATTAAAATTGTTATTTTTTGGATTTTCAGGATAGACATGATTTACTACAAATGATGATTAATACACAACAAACACCAAATTCTTCAAAGGAAACGAATGGCATTGTCAATGGAGAACAGAAAGAAACGAATATTAAAAGAAGTAAGTCAATAAGTTTTTATTTAATTTCTTTTAATTTAAAACACAAAAGGAAATGACAATACTTCTGTAACCAAAAGTAAAACAGCATAAAGTTATAAAGATAGGACCATATGACCTTTAGGCACCCCTTTTTCGATCTCGATTCATAGGGACATTTTTTCCATTTACACCGTCAAAATCCGGTTGTTTGTTAACAGACGATTTTTAGAGTTTTTTTTTAAATTACAAAACTAACCCTTAACCCCCAACCCTAACCCCTAACAAACAACCGGATATTGTAAATGAAAACATGTCCTTTTAATCGAGATCAAAAAGGGGTGCCTTAAAGTCATATGGTCCCATAAAGTTATAAATGATAAGAGTGCATACCATTATCAACATGTATTTATCACACAGACCTACAACAATCTTTTATACATATATATACATACATATATATATATCTTATTATAATGGAGATTGTGTGTTTTTCTGTCTGTAACCGAAACTATATTCCTACTCGTCACAATTCTCTTAGTTATTGACATCACATTCTCCATGATTTTATTTTTATCTAAACCTCAATTATTAATAAAATTGTCTTACATTATTAATACTGTTAACTATGTCTACATACTGACAACATACAATTATATTTATATATACAAAAAAATAGCGGTTTACAGTGTGAACGGGAAGGCTAATTTGCATATTAATATTTAAAAATCGATTTTAATAAATATGTGCTTAGTATTATTGATTTCTAACTGTTTGGTTTTATTTTAATGAATAGAAGCAAAAATCTCTTCAATGAATCTTAAATGAAATCCATTAACAAGATAAAATAATTGTCATTTTATTCTTTACTTCCTCTTATAACTAAATACTTAAATTAGAAAAAATAACAATGAAAGATGAGAGTGATGGAATAGTAAGTTTCAGTTGTTCCATTTTTTATTATACTCTCTCTGTTTCAAATCTTTTATTATACTCCTTCTGTTTCAAATCTTTTTATCTGTATTCTTATTTAGTTTCATTAGCCTTTCTAATTTAATACAATATTTGATTACATTCAAACTTAAATACTTGCACCCAGAGGGTGCATATATTTGCTAGTATATACATATATATATATATATTATTCAGTAGAATAGTCCTTGACCAATGTGCCCATCTGTTGGCTATGGGTGGCAACCCGGGATGCTTAAGGATGGAATCTTGGGGGCTAAGCAGTTCATGATATGCAACACTCCACTTCGGCCCTTACTTTGGCTAGACAGTTGTTCTGACCAATTGGTTGGTCATGTCAAGCCCTAGTACCTATATAATTATCCTGACCATATTCCTCTTATGGCAACCTACCCAACCCTTATATATATATATATATATATATATATATATATATATATATATATATATGCTAGAAGGTGGTGGATGAGGTTCTTAGCATTCTAGGTATGACATTATACTCCATCTAGTGGTGAGGTTCTAATTCTGGAGCTCTGGAGAGTGTGGAGTACCCCTTCATCATCATAACTCTCGGGTCCACTGACCTGAAGTGGTAGTACCTGTTAGGGTCCCATGTATGGGTTAAATAGATTTTTTTTAAATGACTTTAAATAAATCTGTTTGAAAAAAAACCTAAATACTCAACAAGAATGATTAAAACAAAAATGTATTTGGCATAAAATAACCCAAGGGTTGACATGCTGTAAAATTCAACCAACCAACCAACTGTTGTGGACTAGGCTAGCTTACCTTTCATAGAGAGTAAATGAGTTGGTCCAAGACTAATAAAAGAAAATCAAAATTATAAGCAATTGCATTTATCCCCAATTACTCACCCACAATGCATTGCATTTCCCTATAAGAAGTCTCTGCTACCTCCCTTCTGGGTGTCCTGGGTATGACATTAAACTGCATCTAATGGTGAAGTTCCAGTTTTTCTTTTCACTCTTCTTTGTCTCTCTGTGCCACTTTCCCATCCTTTTTACTCCTTCTGCTTTCCTTTCTCTTCCCTCTTCCTTTCTTTTCTCTTTTCTCTGCTTCCTTCTCTCACTGATGCCTTTTCACTAAATGACCAATTCTCCCCTCTTCAGGTAAGCAGTTGCTTTTGTTCCCAACAACTCACCCGCAATACATTGCATTTCCCTGTAAGAAGTCTCTTTTACCTCCCTTCTAGCTTCTCATTATTTCCAGCACGTCAGTAAGTACTTTTCGACCACAGTTCTATATCGATTGTTTTTTAATGTAGATTTTTGTTTTGTTTTCCAGAAATGACTGATCGAGAGATTGTGGCTCAGTGTTTGATTTTCTTTTTGGCCGGTTATGAAACGACAGCCTCTACATTATCTTTTATGGCCCACAGTTTGTCTTTAAATCCTGAAATTCAGAAGAAACTATGTCAAGAAATCAAGGACATATTAGGAGATGTATGCAATATTTTACTTTCATGAATAAACATCAATATCCTTAATCTATTGATAAATCAATAATACTAGAGCAGTGTATTGTTGCTGTAGATTTTTCTACAAAAATTAAAAGGAAAACTTAAGATTAAAAAAAAAGATTGATGTCAGATCTGAAATTTAAATTGATGTCTATGATGTTCTTTGTAGGAGTTTTTTTTATTGCTCATCAATTACCCTGAAGTGCATAGACTAAAGGTGATTACTGAAACTGCTTCAGAGCGCTACGGCCCCTGGAGTGGTGAGGTAATGAAAATTAACAGCGTCGATTTAAAGGTGCAGGGCTGGGTTTGTTGCCTAGCGCCTGTAGCGTCCCCCACCCCTCGAGGGGGAATGCCAATGGGATCGACGCATTTTTTGTGCCTACCACCCATGAGCTTCAGCTTGTGGGTGGGCCCATATGAAAATGTCCTTGTGTCCCGCCCTCATAAGTGGGATGAGAGGCAAATATCCTGAAGTGCATAGACATTAGTTATTAGGTAGACATTTTAGTATGTGACTCCTATATTCAAAATTAATCTTATTCAAAGTGGGTTCATTTTGCTAAATCTATACAAATTCATACATTAATATATATAAACATATATATTAAATTGTAGAAGTAATGTATTAAAATGTTTGGACCATATTACCTTTAGGCACCCCTTTTTGATCTCGATTAAGAAAGGACATGTTTTTCATTTACACCGTCAATATCTGGTTGTTTGTTAGGGGTTAGGGTTAGGGTTAGGGGTTAGTTTTATCATTTAAAAAAAAATCTAAAAATCATCTGTTAAAAAAACCGGATATTGATGGTGTCAATGAAAAACATGTCCTTTCTTATGTTGTATATTGTACGAGCAGAAGTAGTGTTTTCCGTTTAAGCCGAAACAAAGAAAAGACAAAAAAAAATAACAAAGGACCTTTTCCCGGTAAAAGTGAACAAAGAAGTTAAAAACGGAAATAGATATGTCCGTTGATAAGGAAAACAAAAGAAAACGCGTATGCGTTTGATATATATAAAAGGAAGTCAGCCAGAGGTCAGTCAGACAGAACCCTCGGGACAGAGAACAAGTGTCAACCACTCACGGTCACAGCCGTCACGTAGCCACCTTCCACCTCACCAACGCTAGTCATCCCAATAGTAGTAGTCATTGTCAACACTCGCCACCCACCACGGCAGAGATTAAAGAAATAAACTCAAAACTTTTACAATACCCATGTGTTGTAGTTTCTTAAGTCCGACTACTACATACTTCGCTACATGACCATATATACCCGACTACTAACACACACGATTTAGCAGCGTGAATTTGAGGCCACTATACAACAACGTGAATTTGAGGCCACTATACAACACTTAATCAAAATCAAAAAGGGGTGCCTAAAGGTCATATGGTCCAAATGTTTTACTAAATATTATAATCTGATCTCATTTCTATTATATTGATATTGATTATTTGATGATTATATATATATATATAGATAGATAGATAGATAGATATACAAGTAATATTGGAAGAAAAATACACGAACGTGTCCCAACAAATAAAATTATAAGTTGTATAAATTAGCAATATGTGAACGAGGGTACAAAAATGTAAAAGAAAAAAAAGATTACTTAATGAAGATGGACAGTAAAATTGTCGTCAACTTGTAAACTTTGCTGTTCAGTGATAAGGCAATAGACAGAGGCAAAAGAGGGTGAAAATGGTTTTCTGGGATTGTCATGTGATGACCCACAACTCATCTCACGGACCCACCCATTCTGTAAGAGAGCCAATAAATAATTGTCTCCCTACAACACGATATAGAGAGGTTATGCTGTAATGTGGTGAACCATATATTGTGTACGTTGTCATTTAGCTGAGTCAGAAATCTGTGGCACCCGTTGAGAATCAAACTCACCATCAGTTTGTATTGATAAATAAAACTGCTAATAAGAGAAATTATGAATCATTTTTCTTTTTTTAGGAACTTCCTGATTATGACAATATTCAGAAATTGCCCTACCTTGATCAGTGCATGTCAGAAACATTACGGAAATATCCTATAGCAACGAGGTAAGATTTATTAATATTTCATATTGTTATTAATTGATTTTTGAGTGGCTAGTCCAATATAATCTCTTAGCTAAAACCCATAGAGACCAGATTTTTGGAAATTAGAATTTTTTAAAAATTTCAGTATGGTAATATTTTATTATAATGGAGATTGTGTATTTGTCTGTCTGTAACTGAAAACTATATCACTACTCAAGTCACAATTCCCTTAGTTATTTACATCACATTCTCCATAATTTTATTTTTATTTAAACCTTAATTATTAATAAAATTGTTTTACATTATTAATTTTGTTGGCACATATCCATATACTAATTTATATATACAACAAAATAGCAGTTTACAATGTGAATGTGAAGGCTAATTTGCATATTGATGTTAAAAATTTGATTTTAATAAATATGTACTTGGTATTATTGATTTCTAATTGTTTGGTTTTATCTTAAAGAATATGAACAAAAATATCAGGGATAAATCTTAAAAGAAATCCATTAACAAGAAGAAATAGCTGCACTTTTATTCTTTACTTCCTATTTTAACTAAATAATTAGATTAGGAAAATTTAACAATGAAACACGGGAGTGATGGAAGAGTAAGTCTCAGTTGGTCTATTTTTCGAGCAAGCACAAGTATTTAAGTTTTGATATAAAGTACGTAAAGTTGTCGGGGCGGCCTAATGTCCGTATCAGCCAGACAGCGAGGAAGTCTATCCCCTTTTCCACTAGCGCAAGACCAAGGAGATTATTTTAGCATCTGAGGTGGAGCGCCACACCTACCATCAGCTCCTCACTTTACCACACAGATCCCTGTGCTACTCATACGCTGAGTTGGTGAGGGCTGGTATCGAACTTTGTGATTCCTTGCTGAACACTCTACCGCTTGAGCTAAACCGGCCCTCAATTTTGATATAATCATATATTATATTGAATTAGAAAGACTAATGAAATTACATAGGAACACAAAAAAGATTACACTTATTATTACTTTATTCTAATTGATTTCAATATAAAATTATACATAGGATTGCTTTTAATATGTTGGAGAATAAATCAATAACACAAAGTAATTATTTATTGAACACAGTTTTGTTAAAACCGGTATGCAAATTACTCACACCATATATTATGTAAACATTTATTTCTTAATGATATATAATACACATCACAAGATTTTAAACACATAAATAACATGAGCAGTTTTGAGGTAAATCTATCTCAGCTAGACCTTAACTCTTAAAGCCCTATACCACCTCATTCCACCTGGCCGGAAGTCTCCTTCGTTTTCCTAATCCGCCCCAAATGATAGCCTTTTCTTATATGTAATATTAAACATATTTAGAAGTCTTTGATTTAAAGGAAATAACAGGTAATTTTAGATACAAAGGTCATTTTTAGCCATTTTTTAATATATCCTTATAGGAATGCTCTGGTCTTAGAAAATTCTCAACAGGATGTTAAGAGTTAATAGAGACATTGTTAATAAAATGTTAATTAAGATTAAATAATGATTATTTAATAACCATTGAGAATATAATGTAAAAACCTAAGAGAATTGTGACGTTGGTGGTGATATAGTTTTTGTTACAGGCACACACACACAATCTCTATTATAATAAGCTATATATTGCTCACATGATTTTCGGAAACATTTTTTCACGATCAGAATTGCTGATGCATGGAATAAGCTGCCTGTGTCTGTTGTAGGCTGCCAAAACACTGCATCTTTCAAAGCCTCCATGCTTCATGTAGTCCACCAATACTATACCTGATACCCCTCTCCACACACATATGCACATACGCGCACACCTACATGTATATTATTACTGTAAACTGTTCATGTTCCTGACACTAATACATTATTCTATGTACTAGACATGAAACTTTGATGAGTTGTGGTGCACCTGAGCACTGTATGCATACATGCATATTATTACTGTACACTATTTATGTTCCTGACACTAATACATTATTCTATGTACTAGACACGAGACTTTGATGAGTTGTGGTGCACCTGAGCACTGTACACAATAAATTTCATTATTATAATATATGTAATCTATATATCTCGGAACTATTCAGTACTGTATCCTCTGAAGACAGGTAAGACACTAATACATTATTCTGTGTACTAGAAAGAGGTGTCCAAGATATGACACTATCTGATGGTAAGACTCCAGTTCTGGTGGTATAGGGAGTATGGAGTACCCCTTCATTATGCTTACTGGTGTCCTCATCTTAGTTATTAGTCATAAATAAATCAATTGATCTTAGTTGTATGAGTAAAAAAATATACTGACTCTTTTGAGATGAGGAATTATCATTATTATTACTAGCAACAGAAAACACACCCTGGGCGTTGTAAAAATTAATTTTTGAAAGATATTGCCTGAGAGGGTGGGAGTTAAAAATTCAATGTCAGAGGGTTTGTATCATAAGTAAGACAAATCCTCATATTTATTAAAGGAGTAAAAAAAACAAAAAAAACAATTTGAAATGAAAACTGAGCCCTGTCCCTCTCAAATAAAATGTTGTGTGCATGTAATGATCAAACAATTATTTTGAATATTTTCCACATCAATTTTCCACAATATCATAGGTATTTATTTATTTGTAAACTTTTTAGTTAATTTCTTGTTACTGTAAAAAAAAAAGGGTCGAGAGTAAAAAACAATTTTTAAAATTGCTTACTCAAATTTTGGGTGTATATAGCATAAGAATATTGTAACATAAGCTGTGACATAGAGCTATGACATAGTTTTTGTTACAGACAGAAATACAGACAATCTCCATTATTAATAGATATATTGATTTATTCAAACAGGTGTCCTCATCTTGGTTGTTTGAGTCATAAATATTGGCTATTTTTAAGATGAGGAATTATTATTGTTGTAATAATGGGAAGAAACACAAGTATTAAGAATAGAAACAAAATTTTACTAAGCAAAGATACAAGGTGAACAGAGCAATTAGCAATTGCTACGTTGAATTAACAAGTCCCGCGAGATCTTGTTGGTTCTCTCTTCCGAGGTTTCGTCAGATAATATACGCTGAGTTGGCGAGGGCCGGTATCGAACTAGGAACCTTGTGATTCCTAGCCGAACGCTCTACCAACTGAGCTAACCCGGCCCTATGGATATACCATGGTATAATTATTTGATTATTACAATGTTTCATATGTTTACCTTAGAGCCAATCAGCGAGGGAGTCTATCCCCTTTTCTACCGACTGAGCTAACCCGGCCATAATGGGCCAGTTTTGCTCAGGTGGTAGAGCACTTGCCAAGGAATCACAAGGTTCCTGGTTCGATACCAGCCCTTGCCAATTCAGCATATGAGTAGCACAGGGATCTGTGCAGTAAAGTGAGGAGCTGATGGTAGGTGTGGCGGTCCATCTCAGACGCAAAAACAATCTCCTTGCTCTAGCACTAGTGAAAAGGGGATAGACTCCCCCGCTGTCTGGCTGATACCAACATTAGGCCACCCCGTTGACATTTTACTTTACTATATTATTATTATTATACATGTATTTATTCAAATTGGTGTTTTCCACCTGATTATTATATTTGCTATTGTTAGGGAGAGTTATCTCCCCCTAACGATTCGAACCGGACTCTCCAAAGAGGAGGGAAAAACAGACTGCACAGCAGATCAGAACCGAGCAGGTCATACACTCTCATCCTCATTAAGCTAGAACTCTAATCTAAACCCATCCACTGTATTCCCTGTCAGTGAACCATAAATAAAACAAGCATTGTTATTGTTAACAATTTCCCTGTTTTTATTATTATTTCTGTTATCCCTACATCTCGGATATAACAGATTTGTGGCGACGAGGATTGTTTTGAAGATTCTACACACGTGGATATAAAAAAAAAAAAAAAAATGGCGATTTCACAGGAAGCCTTAACACAAATTTTAAGCCAGCAACAAGAGATGTTCGCAAAACAGCAACAAGAGTTCATGGCTATGATGACTCAACAATTCAATCAGCAATTTAATCACCAGGTTGATATTCTACAGGGAAAACAGAATTTGAACACAAATTCAGCCGAGGAAATGGCAAAAACTATCACAGACTTCACCTATGATTATAAGAACGGAAAAACTTTTGCTTCGTGGTACAAGCGATGGATAGACCTTTTCCAAAACGAATTCTCACACAAAAACGAAGAATGGAAAATTCGTCTATTAATTCGGAAGCTGGGTACCCAGGAACATGAAAGATTTACAAATTATATCATTCCCAAGGAAGCTACGGATTTTTCCTTCGCTGAAACAGTAAACTTGCTTAAAGAAATATTCGGAAATAAGCAGTCACTATTCAACACCCGGTTCAATTTCCTGAAGTTGGAAAAAAAATGTGACGAAGACTTTGTAACATTCACTGGTATTGTAAATCGTGAATGCGAAAAATTTAAACTGAGTTCTCTCACAGAAGAACAGTTTAAATGTCTAATCTTTATCAAGGGACTCACCTCCGAAACACACAGTGATATTCGGGCGAGGTTACTCAGTAAATTAGAAAACGATAAAGATGTGACAATTCATGCGCTCACAAATATATGCAACGACATGGTAAAAATTAAAAGTGATACCATTTTAGTGCAAAAACAAAGTACCACACCATCAACTTTTAACGTACAGGCTAAAAAGGTAAACAAACCTTCCGAGGCATGCTGGTTTTGCGGAGAAATGCATTATTCAAAGTTTTGCCCGTTTAAAAAACATAAATGTAATGTTTGCAAAAAAATTGGTCACAAGGAAAACTTTTGTGAGCCCAGACAAAAAAATGGGCCGAAATTCCAACCAGGAAAAAAAAATCCGTAAATAAAAAACAGTGGAACAGACAAACGGCACAAACAAACTCAGTGTTTGCTACCTTCAAAACGGACTACAAAAGCAGCCGGAAATATTTAGTTGTTTCAGTAAACGATAAACAAGTTCGTTTTCAATTCGACACAGCGTCAGATATTACACTGATATCTCAAGAGACATGGAAATACCTAGGAAAACCTAGATATTCTGAATCACAACACATGGCAAAAAGCGCTTCTGGTGACCTATTTCAGCTTACCGGTGAGTTACATTGTAATGTGACATTTCGGAATATTGCTTTCTCGGGTTTATGTTATCTTGCTGAGAATTCAGAACTAAATTTACTCGGTCTCGACTGGATCGAAAAATTAAAACTTTTCGACATTCCTCTCAGGTCTGTTTTTAACACATTCAGCATAACGTCTGTTACGGAAATTGAACGTTATTTTACTAGTGAACTTAAAAATAAGTTCAGCAATGTTTTTCAGGAGGGCCTTGGTTGTTGTACAAAAATTAAAGTAGCTTTAAAATTAAACAAGGATGCTAAGCCTATTTTTAGGCCGAAACGGCCAGTACCTTATGCTGCACTGGATATTGTCGAAAAAGAACTGCTACGTCTTCAGCAACAAGGAGTAATAGAGCCTACAAATTACTCCAAATGGGCTGCTCCCATCGTGGTTGTAAAGAAAGCAAATGGGAAGGTCCGGATATGCGCGGATTATTCGACTGGACTGAACAATTCTCTGGAATCACATCAATATCCTCTACCAATTCCAGAGGATTTTGTTTACAAAATTAAATGGCGGAATTTCTTTGCAAAAATCGATTTTTCCGATGCCTTTCTCCAACTCGAAGTTGAAGAGGAGTCCAAGGAGCTCCTTACAATAAACACCCACAAGGTTTATTTAGATTTAACCGGCTTAGTTTGGGGTTAAACCTGCACCAGCCATATTTCAGCAAACTATGGACGCCATGTTAACGGGACTGACAGGAGTTGCAGCATTCATTGACGACATCATCGTTACAGCTGCATCTCAGGATGAACTTTGCAACGATTGTTTCAGTTTTCAGCCGAATCGGTGAATACGGATTTCGGGTTAAGGCTGAAAAATGTGAGTTTTTCCGGAACAAAATTAAATACCTTGGGTTTATAATAGATAAAACGGTAGACAACCCGACCCGGAAAATACCAAAGCAATTAAAAAATATGCAGGCACCTGTAAATATAAAAACTTTACGTTCCTTCCTTGGCATGGTTAGCCACTACAGTGCATTTTTGCCCGAACTTCACAGAGTTCGTGCACCTCTCAACAGTCTTCTCAAGAAAGATGCTACATGGGACTGGTCTGATGCATGTCAGTCAGCCTTCACAAAGGTAAAAACTTTACTTTCCTCAAATCTTTTGCTGACACATTATGATCCATCCATGGATATTGTCGTGGTCTCGGATGCCTCTAATTACGGCGTTGGAGCTGTTATTTCTCATGTTTTTTCCTGATAACAGTCAAAAAGCAATTGCTCATGCATCCAGGTCACTTACACCTGCAGAACGCAACTATAGCCAAATTGAAAAGGAAGCCCTGGCTATAGTATTTGCTATAAAAAATTCCATAAAATGCTGTATGGACGACATTTTACTCTGATCACAGATCACAAGCCTCTTCTCAGCATTTTTGGATCCAAAAAGGGGATTCCCGTGTACACAGCAAACCGTCTACAAAGATGGGCTACTACATTGTTGGACTATAACTTTACTATAAAGTACAATAGGACTGATACAATTGGTCATGCTGATGCACTATCTAGGCTCATGACTGTACAAAATAAAGTACCAGAGGACTCAGTCATTGCAGCTGTATCTCTGGAGCCAGAAGTCACTTCAGTTTTTGCATCCACTGTGAGAGCATTACCGGTTACTTCTACAATGATCCGTGAAGCTACAATTTCCGATCCAGTGCTACAAATAGTGAAGCGCTTTCATCATACAAAATGGCCAAAAGTATGCACAGACAAAAGAATCCAACCTTTCTTCCAGCGTCGAGCTTCATTGTCAGAAATCGATGAATGTCTTCTTTTTGCTGAGCGCGTTATCGTTCCATCCTCATTACAGGACAGAGTGCTCAAGCAATTTCATTATGGTCATCAAGGTATTAGTCGTATGAAAGCCCTAGCACGCAGTTATGCTTACTGGCCAAATATGGATAAGCAGTTGGAGGAATTAGCACACACCTGTTCCAACTGTCAACTGGCAGCAAAATCTCCAGGAAACTACACTGAGTTCTTGGCCTATCCCTGAATCCCCTGGTTACGCCTTCACATTGATTTCGCTGGACCTATAAATGGACAGTGTTATTTTATACTTGTCGATGCTTACAGCAAATGGCCAGAAATTTTTCAAATGAATCGCATCACTTCAGACGAAACAATCCAAAAGTTGAAACAGATCTTCAGTCGCTTTGGAATTCCCCAGATATTAGTTTCGGATAATGGAACTGCCTTCACTTCAGGTACCTTTGCAAATTTCTGTGCACTTAATGGTATACAACACATTAAAACACCACCTTTCATCCACAATCAAATGGACAGGTGGAGCGTTTTGTAGACACTTTTAAGAGGGCACTCATCAAAAACAAAGGGGAGGGAACCACGCAAGAAATATTGGAAATATTCCTCAGTAGTTACAGAGCTACACCCAATCCCAACACACCTAATGGTAATTCACCAGCAGAAGCACTGATGAATCGCAAAGTTCGTCTACATATAGATGTCATTCATCCTACTCCAAAACATTCCCAAACAAGGAATATGATGATGGAGGAACAATTTAACCAACATCATGGCGCAGTGAAACGCACATACGTACCAGGACAATCTGTACTTGCAAAGGACTACCGCAATGGCAAGGAAAAATGGATTCAAGGTCGCATTATACGTCGTTCTGGAAACGTCATATATGATGTTGATATAGAATCTACAGTTTGGGTTCGACATGCAAACCAATTACGGTCTTCTCACCTTCCAGAGACTATGTCAAATTTTACCTTACCGCTGGATATTTTATTGGACACTTTTGAACTGCCTCCACAACGTCCCCTAGACATACCAAAGGAAAATCCTAAGACACCAAATAAATGTGTGCTTAGAAGATCCTATAGATTTCGGAGAAAACCCTATCAACTACACATAGATTCCCGAAACAAAACATATGAGCTAAAAGCTAAATAGGGGAGGTGTTAGGGAGAGTTATCTCCCCCTAACGATTCGAACCGGACTCTCCAAAGAGGAGGGAAAAACAGACTGCACAGCAGATCAGAACCGAGCAGGTCATACACTCTCATCCTCATTAAGCTAGAACTCTAATCTAAACCCATCCACTGTATTCCCTGTCAGTGAACCATAAATAAAACAAGCATTGTTATTGTTAACAATTTCCCTGTTTTTATTATTATTTCTGTTATCCCTACATCTCGGATATAACAGCTATATTTCAAGAGAAAAGGGGATAGACTCCCCCGCTGTATGGCTCATACCGATATTAGGCCGCCCCTGTTAAGTATCTGTCCGCCATCCTTGGCCAGTTGTAAAGAACTTAAAGTAAATACATAAGTAAGTCCTGAGTTATAGAATCCTTTGGTAAGTGAATAAGTCCTGTGATATAGAATCCTTTGGTAAGTGAATAAGTCCTGTGATGTAGAATCCTTTGGTAAGTCAATAAGTCCTGTGGTATAGAATTCTTTTGGTCCGTCGTCCAAGAAGATCCAAGTAGTAGTGAGCTAAGATTAGAATCAGCCAGTATAAATAATAATAACAGCAGCAGAGCACTGCCAGTGATTGGACAATAAGTTGGTCACATGGTAGTCGGCGAGTCTATAAGTAGAAGTGACCATTTGGCACACGCCTTATAACAAAAAATTCCAACACCAACGACTACTTATTGTTTCATTTCTTCAAGTACATGTCCTATTTAATAAACTGTAAATTTCTTGTTATTTTTTACAGAATGCTCAGAGAAGCTGGCAGAGATATCATGGTAAAGAACTGGAAATTCCCAAAGCACACTGATGTCATCATCCCTATATATGCCCTTCATCACAATCCAGAGTATTGGAAGGAACCTCAAAAATTTGATCCTGACAGGTAATTTATTCCTTCATAAAAAAAGTAAAGTTAGCAGAGTGGCCTGTTGTCAGTATCGGCTGGATTGTAAGGGAGTCTTTCCCCCTTTCACTAGCTCCCCACTTTACTGCACCGATCCAAGCTGTGCCACTCATGCAACTGGTAGAAATTATTTTCATTAATTTCATGTGTAATAATAAACTGGTAGAAATAATTTCCATGTTAGATTTTTATCAACTTCAAGTGTATCAATAAACTAGTAGAAATAATTTTCATTAAATTCCTATGTAATAATAAACTGGTAGAAATAATGTTCATTAAAGTCTTATATAATAATAAACTGGCAGAAATAATTTTCATTAAAAATAATAATTCATTAAATTCTATGTAATAATAACTGGCAGAAATATTTTCATTATTCTATGTAATAATAAACTGGTAGAAATAATTTTCATTAATTCCTATGTAATAATAAAAAATAATTTTCATTAAATTCCTATGTAATAATAAACTGCAGAAATAATTTCATTAAATTCCTATGTAATAATAAACTGGTAGAAATAATTTTCATTAAATTCCTATGTAATAATAAACTGACAGAAATAATTTTCATTAAATTCCTATGTAATAATAAACTGGCAGAAATAATTTTCATTAAATTCCTATGTAATAATAAACTGGCAGAAATAATTTTCATTAATTCCTATGTAATAATAAACATTAAATTCCTATGTAATAATAAACTCGTAGAAATAATTTTCATTAAATTCCTATGTAAAATAAACTGGCAGAAATAATTTTCATTAAAGTCTTATGTAATAATAAACTGGTAGAAATAATTTTCATTAAATTCCTATGTAATAATAAACTGACAGAAATAATTTTCATTAAATTCCTATGTAATATAAACTGTAGAAATAATTTCATTAAAATGTAATAATAACTCGTAGAAATAATTTTCATTAAATTCTATGTAATAATAAACTGGCAGAAATAATTTTCATTAAATTCCTATGTAATAATAAACTGGTAGAAATAATTTTCATTAAATTCCTATGTAATAATAAACTCGTAGAAATAATTTTCATTAAATTCCTATGTAATAATAAACTGGCAAATAATTTTCATTAAATTCCTATGTAATAATAAACTGGTAGAAATAATTTTCATTAAATTCTATGTAATAATAAACTCGTAGAAATAATTTTCATTAAATTCCTATGTAATAATAAACTGGCAGAAATAATTTTCATTAAAGTCTTATGTAATAATAAACTGGTAGAAATAATTTTCATTAAATTCCTATGTAATAATAAACTGGTAGAAATAATTTTCATTAAATTCCTATGTAATTATAAACTAAAATAATTAATCATAAATTTCATGTTTCCTCTCTTTGAACTATTTAACAGATTCTCCCAGAGGCCCAGGCAAAGCATATTCCCTTCACCTACCTTCCCTTTGGAGGGGGACCTCGCATCTGTATTGGAATGAGATTGGCCCAAATGGAACTGAAGATGGCTATGGTACAAATTCTACGCAAGTTCAAATTTGTTCCTTGTGATAAAACTGAGGTAAGATTGTTATAAACAGTATTATCATGCAAGCGTATGGTGATGAGGAAAAGAACAAAAAACAGATTTAAGTTTAAAATTGTATTAAAAAAACAACATGAGAATGGTGAAAGGATAGAAATGAGAATTACAGGATAAATTTTGGTGATAGTTGTGGGTGGATATTAGGTCCGTAAAATGTCCAGCGTGACTGTGGTAGTGGGGTGGTGATGTAGGCCGAATATTGTGTTTTAGTAGTAGAATTTTTTGTATCGTCTAGTGATATAGAAATGTTCGCTTGTTGACTTGACTGCCTTGTGAGGTCAGGTTTGGGTAAGTTGGGGGTGTGATCCTTTGATGTATCCTTCGCTTGCTAGCGCTCGTCGGGTCTGTGCTTCGTGAAGGTGTCTGAACCTCTGACTGCCGGTGCCTTTCAAAGCTGTTCGTTTTATAGAGATTGGTAGCCGAAGTTGGATCAAATGAAGTTATTTTCATTTCACCCGGGAATCGCTTTCATTGGATGATAATGCGAATTTTATTTACCAATTTTTTATTTTTATTTAATGTCAGGAATTGACTATCAAAGCGGAACTCCTGATCGGATATGTGTTAAAATGGTCATTCGGTTTTAGGTAACGAGAGAGGACACTTCCGATTTTGTGGTCTCTGCCTTATGTTTGTTTTGTTGGCGAGTGTATGTATCTTTTATTAGTGAATCGGGAGATTTCGACTTTTGCTTATACAACAGATTTTCCGACTTAGATTTGCAGAAAAGTAATAAATAAAGGTGAAAAATAAGAGATATGAGGAGTGTTGGAATATTTTGTGTATATAAGGTGTGCTACAATTCCCTGCTTGAATTTATAAACTATCCGAGATCACGTAGTTTATTCTTCCGGCCAATCACTAGCCATACTGCGTAGCTGATACACTACTTAAACACTGATACTGGCCATAGTTCTACTAGCACTCATTGAGAAGGGACTTACAATACTCAGGACTCTTTACCAGAAGAACCAAAGGATTCTTTATCAGAGGATTACCAAGGATCCAATTCCACTGGATAAGCACTCTTGCTTAAAGACTACAGGATGACCCATAAGATTGTAACAAGGAGGATTCATTAATTTTTTAAATTAATTATGAAATTAATGTTATTTGATAACTCAGATTGTTGGATATTGTACAAACGGAAATAGGAATTTCCGGTTGAATTAAAAAGAGGGGGGATGAAGAAGTGTAACAAAAGACTTCATCTGGACAAACGGAAATTTGAACAAAGAGAAAGGACTTCCGGTCAAGGAACAAAAGGATGTGTGGGCGGTCATCAATACTTAAGCGGTCATCAGGCAGCCCAGAGGCAGACCCCAGGAGACAGCGAAGAGAGCACAAGGAGTCTGACCGTCGACACGGTTGAGCGCTGCTAGCGAACAGTGAGGCGCGCTCACCATCTTCCACCACACCAGCAGTAGTAGTGCCCCATTATCAATGCCCGCCACTCACATCCACCACGTACAACCGAGATGAGAGAAATAAAGTCAAATCTCCTACTACATAGAGCATGCCTTGTGAAGTCATTTAAGCGACCACTAGATACATCGTCTAGGGGTTAGAAACGATCTCCACTGTATACCAGCAACGTATACGAGTCAGAGTAGTGTGAGTTTGAAGATGCCAGTATATAACGTATTTTAAAAAGTAACAACAATAGGTTGTTTTTATTTGGATTGGGGCTGGAACGGATTAATTATATTTCAGTTCATTTCAACGGGGAAAACTGATTGATATACGTGTAAACTGTGTTACTGTACTATAGGCAACTACAAGAACCGTTTATGATATGTGGTCATCCAGGCATTAGTAAGAGGAACAAAGGCGGACGCAACCAGGCAGAGAAAAACAAAACACGAACACAGTAGTACTTATGGGTTTATCAATACCGGGTGTCCGTTTTATTACTTGCATGCGCCGATGTTGTTGCCTGAGTCGAGCGCTATGCAACAAGATGCAACAATATAAATGTGTGCTTGTGTTTAGGGAGGTGCTGTTGTACCAAAATTTTGGCAATAAGAACCTGAATTTTTTCAAACTTTGTTATTGCAGATGCAACAATATAAATGTGTGCTTGTGTTTATGGAGGTGCTGTTGTACCAAAATTTTGGCAATAAACCTGAATTTTTTCAAACTTTGTTATTGCAGATGCAACATAAATGTGTGCTTGTGTTTAGGAGGTGCTGTTGTACCAAATTTTGGCAATAAGAACCTGAATTTTTTCAAACTTTGTTATTGCAGATGCAACAATATAAATGTGTGCTTGTGTTTAGGGAGGTGCTGTTATACCAAATTTTGGCAATAAGAACCTGAATTTTTTCAAACTTTGTTATTGCACATGTAACAATATAATGTGTGCTTGTGTTTAGGGAGGTGCTGTTGTACCAAAATTTTGGCAATAAGAACCTGAATTTTTTCAAACTTTGTTATTGCAGATGCAACAATATAAATGTGTGCTTGTGTTTAGGGAGGTGCTGTTATACCAAAATTTTGGCAATAAGAACCTGAATTTTTTCAAACTTTGTTATTGATGTAACAATAAATGTGTGCTTGTGTTTAGGGAGGTGCTGTTGTACCAAAATTTTGGCAATAAGAACCTGAATTTTTTCAAACTTTGTTATTGCAGATGCAACAATATAAATGTGTGCTTGTGTTTAGGGAGTGCTGTTTATACCAAAATTTTGGCAATAAGAACCTGAATTTTTTCAAACTTTGTTATTGCAGATGCAACAATATAAATGTGTGCTTGTGTTTAGGGAGGTGCTGTTGTACCAAAATTTTGGCAATAAGAACCTGAATTTTTTCAAACTTTGTTATTGCAGATGCAACAATATAAATGTGTGCTTGTGTTTAGGGAGGTGCTGTGTACCAAAATTTTGGCAATAAGAACCTGAATTTTTCAAACTTTGTTATTGCAGATGCAACAATATAAATGTGCTTGTGTTTAGGAGGTGCTGTTATACCAAAATTTTGGCAATAAGAACCTGATTTTTTCAACTTTGTTATTGCAGATGCAACAATATAAATGTGTGCTTGTGTTTAGGGAGGTGCTGTTGTACCAAAATTTTGGCAATAAGAACCTGAATTTTTCAAACTTTGTTATTGCAGATGCAACAATATAAATGTGTGCTTGTGTTTAGGGAGGTGCTGTTATACCAAAATTTTGGCAATAAGAACCTGAATTTTTTCAAACTTTGTTATTGCAGATGCAATATAAATTAGGGAGGTGCTGTTGTACCAAAATTTTGGCAATAAAACCTGAATTTTTTTCAAACTTTGTTATTGCAGATGCAACAATATAAATGTGTGCTTGTGTTTAGGGAGGTGCTGTTATACCAAATTTTGGCAATAAGAACCTGAATTTTTTCAAACTTTGTTATTGCAGATGCAACAATATAAATGTGTGCTTGTGTTTAGGGAGGTGCTGTTATACCAAAATTTTGGCAATAAGAACCTGAATTTTTTCAAACTTTGTTATTGCAGATGCAACAATATAAATGTGTGCTTGTGTTTAGGGAGGTGCTGTTATACCAAAATTTTGGCAATAAGAACCTGAATTTTTTCAAACTTTGTTATTGCAGATGCAACAATATAAATGTGTGCTTGTGTTTAGGGAGGTGCTGTTATACCAAATTTTGGCAATAAGAACCTGAATTTTTTCAAACTTTGTTATTGCAGATGCACAATATAAATGTGTGCTTGTGTTTAGGGAGGTGCTGTTATACCAAAATTTGGCAATAAGAACCTGAATTTTTTCAAACTTTGTTATTGCACATGTAAATATAAATGTGTGCTTGTGTTTAGGGAGGTGCTGTTGTACCAAAATTTTGGCAATAAGAACCTGAATTTTTTCAAACTTTGTTATTGCAGATGCAACAATATAAATGTGTGCTTGTGTTTAGGGAGGTGCTGTTATACCAAAATTTTGGCAATAAGAACCTGAATTTTTCAAACTTTGTTATTGCACATGTAACAATATAAATGTGTGCTTGTGTTTAGGGAGGTGCTGTTGTACCAAAATTTTGGCAATAAGAACCTGAATTTTTTCAAACTTTGTTATTGCAGATGTAACAATATAAATGTGTGCTTGTGTTTAGGGAGGTGCTGTTGTACCAAAATTTTGGCAATAAGAACCTGAATTTTTTCAAACTTTGTTATTGCACATGCAACAATATAAATGTGTGCTTGTGTTTAGGAGGTGCTGTTGTACCAAAATTTTGGCAATAAGAACCTGAATTTTTTCAAACTTTGTTATTGCAGATGCAACAATATAAATGTGTGCTTGTGTTTAGGGAGGTGCTGTTGTACCAAAATTTGGCAATAAGAACCTGAATTTTTTCAAACTTTGTTATTGCAGAACCGATCCAGTTTAACCATTCCCAACTTTTGGCGGCCAAATCAAACTTTGTTATTGCACATGTAACAATATAAATGTGTGCTTGTGTTTAGGGAGGTGCTGTTGTACCAAAATTTTGGCAATAAGAACCTGAATTTTTTCAAACTTTGTTATTGCAGATGCAACAATATAAATGTGTGCGTGTTTAGGGAGGTGCTGTTTACCAAAATTTTGGCAATAAGAACCTGAATTTTTCAAACTTTGTTATTGCACATGTAACAATATAAATGTGTGCTTGTGTTTAGGGAGGTGCTGTTTGTACCAAAATTTTGGCAATAAGAACCTGAATTTTTCAAACTTTGTTATTGCAGATGCAACATATAAATGTGTGCTTGTGTTTAGGGAGGTGCTGTTATACCAAAATTTTGGCAATAAGAACCTGAATTTTTTCAAACTTTGTTATTGCACATGTAACAATATAAATGTGTGCTTGTGTTTAGGGAGGTGCTGTTGTACCAAAATTTTGGCAATAAGAACCTGAATTTTTTCAAACTTTGTTATTGCAGATGCAACAAATATAAATGTGTGCTTGTGTTTAGGGAGGTGCTGTTATACCAAAATTTTGGCAATAAGAACCTGAATTTTTTCAAACTTTGTTATTGCACATGTAACAAATAAATGTGTGCTTGTGTTTAGGGAGTGCTGTTGTACCAAAATTTTGGCCAATAAGAACCTGAATTTTTTCAAACTTTGTTATTGCAGATGCAACAATATAAATGTGTGCTTGTGTTTAGGGAGTGCTGTTATTACCAAAATTTTGGCAATAAGAACCTGAATTTTTTCAAACTTTGTTATTGCACATGTAACAATATAAAGTTGTTGTTGTGTTTAGGGAGGTGCTGTTTACCAAAATTTTGGCAATAAGAACCTGAATTTTTTCAAACTTTGTATTGCAGATGCAACAATATAAATGTGTGCTTGTGTTTAGGGAGGTGCTGTTATACCAAAATTTTGGCAATAAAGAACCTGAATTTTTTTCAAAACTTTGTTATGCACATGTAACAATATAAATGTGTGCTTGTGTTTAGGAGGTGCGTTTGTTACCAAAATTTTGCAATAAGAACCTGAATTTTTTCAAACTTTGTTATGCAGATGCAACAATATAAAATGTGTGCTTGTGTTTAGGGAGGTGCTGTTATACCAAAATTTTGGCAATAAGAACCTGAATTTTTTCAAACTTTGTTTATTGCACATTAACAATATAAATGTGTGCTTGTGTTTAGGGAGGGTGCTGTTGTACCAAAATTTTGGCAATAAGAACCTGAATTTTTTCAAAACTTTTTATTGCAGATGCAACAATATAAATGTGTGCTTGTGTTTAGGGAGGTGCTGTTATACCAAAATTTTGGCAATAAGAACCTGAATTTTTCAAACTTTGTTATTGCACATGTAACAATATAAATGTGTGCTTGTGTTTAGGGAGGTGCTGTTGTACCAAAATTTTGGCAATAAGAACCTGAATTTTTTCAAACTTTGTTATGCAGATGCAACAATATAAATGTGTGCTGTGTTTAGGAGTGGCTGTTATACCAAATTTTGGCAATAAGAACCTGAATTTTTCAAACTTTGTTATTGCACATGTAAAATATAAATTGTGCTTGTTGTTTAGGGAGGTGCTGTTGTACCAAAATTTTGGCAATAAGAACCTGAATTTTTTCAAACTTTGTATTGCAGATGCAACAATATAAATGTGTGCTTGTGTTTAGGGAGGTGCTGTTATACCAAAATTTTGGCAATAAGAACCTGAATTTTTTCAAACTTTGTTATGCACATGTAACAATATAAATGTGTGCTTGTGTTTAGGGAGGTGCTGTTTACCAAAATTTGTGGCAATAAGAAACCTGAATTTTTTCAAACTTTGTTATTGCACATGTAACAATATAAATGTGTGCTTGTGTTTAGGGAGGTGCTGTTGTACCAAATTTTGGCAATAAGAACCTGAATTTTTTCAAACTTTGTTATTGCAATGCAACAATATAAATGTGTGCTTGTGTTTAGGAGGTGCTGTTGTACCAAAATTTGGCAATAAGAACCTGAATTTTTCAAACTTTGTTATTGCAGATGCAACAATATAAATGTGTGCTTGTGTTTAGGGAGGTGCTGTTTACCAAATTTTGGCAATAAGAACCTGAATTTTTTCAAACTTTGTTATTGCACATGTAACAATATAAATGTGTGCTTGTGTTTAGGGAGGTGCTGTTATACCAAAATTTTGGCAATAAGAACCTGAATTTTTCAAACTTTGTTATTGCTTTGCAGAATAATAATAAAGTAAGGTGTAAAAATAAGAGATTATGAGGAGTTGTTGTGAATATTTTGTGTATAGTATTTAGTGTGGCTATCTATTTCGTTCCCTTGCTTGAATATTTTAACTATCCGAGATCACGTAGTATTATTCTTCCGGCCAATCACTAGCCATACTGCGTAGCTGAATCACTACTAAACACTGATACTGGCCTAAGTTTCTACTAGCAACTCATTTAGAAGGGACTTACAATACTCAGGATCTTTACCAGAAGAACCAAAGGATTCTTATCAGAGGATTACCAAGGATCCAATTCCACTGTGATAAGCACTCTTGCTTAAAGACTACAGGATGACCCATAAGATTGTAACAAGGAGGATTCTTTATTATTTTTAAATTTAATTATGAAATTAAATGTTATTTGATAACTCAGTTATTGTTGGATTATTGTACAACGGAATATAGGTATTTTTCCGGTTGATTATTAAATAGATGGGGGATGAGAAGGTAACAAAAGACTTCATCTGGACAAACGGAAATTTGTAACAAGAGAAAGACTTCCGGTCAAGGAACAAAGGATGTGTGGGCGGTCACTCAATACTGAAGCGGTCATTCAGCAGCCCAGAGGAGACCCCAGGAGACAGCGAAGAGAGCACAAGGAGTCTGACCGTCGACACGGTTGAGCGCTGCTAGCGAACAGTGAGGCGCGCTCACCATCTTCCACCACACCAGCAGTAGTAGTGCCCCATTATCAATGCCCGCCACTCACATCCACCACGTACAACCGAGATGAGAGAAATAAAGTCAAATCTCCTACTACATAGAGCATGCCTTGTGAAGTCATTTAAGCGACCACTAGATACATCGTCTAGGGGTTAGAAACGATCTCCACTGTATACCAGCAACGTATACGAGTCAGAGTAGTGTGAGTTTGAAGATGCCAGTATATAACGTATTTTAAAAAAGTAACAACAATAGGTTGTTTTTATTTGGATTGGGGCTGGAACGGATTAATTATATTTCAGTTCATTTCAACGGGGAAAACTGATTTGATATACGTGTAAACTGTGTTACTGTACTATAGGCAACTACAAGAACCGTTTATGATATGTGGTCATCCAGGCATTAGTAAGAGGGAACAAAGGCGGACGCAACCAGGAAGAGAAAAACAAAACACGAACACAGTAGTACTTATGGGTTTATCAATACCGGGTGTCCGTTTTATTACTTGCATGCGCCGATGTTGTTGCCTGAGTCGAGCGCTATGCAACAAGATGCAACAATATAAATGTGTGCTTGTGTTTAGGGAGGTGCTGTTGTACCAAAATTTTGGCAATAAGAACCTGAATTTTTTCAAACTTTGTTATTGCAGATGCAACAATATAAATGTGTGCTTGTGTTTATGGAGGTGCTGTTGTACCAAAATTTTGGCAATAAGAACCTGAATTTTTTCAAACTTTGTTATTGCAGATGCAACAATATAAATGTGTGCTTGTGTTTAGGGAGGTGCTGTTGTACCAAAATTTTGGCAATAAGAACCTGAATTTTTTCAAACTTTGTTATTGCAGATGCAACAATATAAATGTGTGCTTGTGTTTAGGGAGGTGCTGTTATACCAAAATTTTGGCAATAAGAACCTGAATTTTTTCAAACTTTGTTATTGCACATGTAACAATATAAATGTGTGCTTGTGTTTAGGGAGGTGCTGTTGTACCAAAATTTTGGCAATAAGAACCTGAATTTTTTCAAACTTTGTTATTGCAGATGCAACAATATAAATGTGTGCTTGTGTTTAGGGAGGTGCTGTTATACCAAAATTTTGGCAATAAGAACCTGAATTTTTTCAAACTTTGTTATTGCACATGTAACAATATAAATGTGTGCTTGTGTTTAGGGAGGTGCTGTTGTACCAAAATTTTGGCAATAAGAACCTGAATTTTTTCAAACTTTGTTATTGCAGATGCAACAATATAAATGTGTGCTTGTGTTTAGGGAGGTGCTGTTATACCAAAATTTTGGCAATAAGAACCTGAATTTTTTCAAACTTTGTTATTGCACATGTAACAATATAAATGTGTGCTTGTGTTTAGGGAGGTGCTGTTGTACCAAAATTTTGGCAATAAGAACCTGAATTTTTTCAAACTTTGTTATTGCAGATGTAACAATATAAATGTGTGCTTGTGTTTAGGGAGGTGCTGTTATACCAAAATTTTGGCAATAAGAACCTGAATTTTTTCAAACTTTGTTATTGCACATGTAACAATATAAATGTGTGCTTGTGTTTAGGGAGGTGCTGTTATACCAAAATTTTGGCAATAAGAACCTGAATTTTTTCAAACTTTGTTATTGCAGATGCAACAATATAAATGTGTGCTTGTGTTTAGGGAGGTGCTGTTGTACCAAAATTTTGGCAATAAGAACCTGAATTTTTTCAAACTTTGTTATTGCAGATGCAACAATATAAATGTGTGCTTGTGTTTAGGGAGGTGCTGTTATACCAAAATTTTGGCAATAAGAACCTGAATTTTTTCAAACTTTGTTATTGCACATGTAACAATATAAATGTGTGCTTGTGTTTAGGGAGGTGCTGTTGTACCAAAATTTTGGCAATAAGAACCTGAATTTTTTCAAACTTTGTTATTGCAGATGCAACAATATAAATGTGTGCTTGTGTTTAGGGAGGTGCTGTTATACCAAAATTTTGGCAATAAGAACCTGAATTTTTTCAAACTTTGTTATTGCACATGTAACAATATAAATGTGTGCTTGTGTTTAGGGAGGTGCTGTTGTACCAAAATTTTGGCAATAAGAACCTGAATTTTTTCAAACTTTGTTATTGCAGATGCAACAATATAAATGTGTGCTTGTGTTTAGGGAGGTGCTGTTATACCAAAATTTTGGCAATAAGAACCTGAATTTTTTTCAAACTTTGTTATTGCACATGTAACAATATAAATGTGTGCTTGTGTTTAGGGAGGTGCTGTTGTACCAAAATTTTGGCAATAAGAACCTGAATTTTTTCAAACTTTGTTATTGCAGATGCAACAATATAAATGTGTGCTTGTGTTTAGGGAGGTGCTGTTATACCAAAATTTTGGCAATAAGAACCTGAATTTTTTCAAACTTTGTTATTGCACATGTAACAATATAAATGTGTGCTTGTGTTTAGGGAGGTGCTGTTGTACCAAAATTTTGGCAATAAGAACCTGAATTTTTTCAAACTTTGTTATTGCAGATGCAACAATATAAATGTGTGCTTGTGTTTAGGGAGGTGCTGTTATACCAAAATTTTGGCAATAAGAACCTGAATTTTTTCAAACTTTGTTATTGCACATGTAACAATATAAATGTGTGCTTGTGTTTAGGGAGGTGCTGTTGTACCAAAATTTTGGCAATAAGAACCTGAATTTTTTCAAACTTTGTTATTGCAGATGCAACAATATAAATGTGTGCTTGTGTTTAGGGAGGTGCTGTTGTACCAAAATTTTGGCAATAAGAACCTGAATTTTTTCAAACTTTGTTATTGCACATGTAACAATATAAATGTGTGCTTGTGTTTAGGGAGGTGCTGTTATACCAAAATTTTGGCAATAAGAACCTGAATTTTTTCAAACTTTGTTATTGCAGATGCAACAATATAAATGTGTGCTTGTGTTTAGGGAGGTGCTGTTATACCAAAATTTTGGCAATAAGAACCTGAATTTTTTCAAACTTTGTTATTGCACATGTAACAATATAAATGTGTGCTTTGTGTTTAGGGAGGTGCTGTTGTACCAAAATTTTGGCAATAAGAACCTGAATTTTTTCAAACTTTGTTATTGCAGATGCAACAATATAAATGTGTGCTTGTGTTTAGGGAGGTGCTGTTATACCAAAATTTTGGCAATAAGAACCTGAATTTTTTCAAACTTTGTTATTGCACATGTAACAATATAAATGTGTGCTTGTGTTTAGGGAGGTGCTGTTGTACCAAAATTTTGGCAATAAGAACCTGAATTTTTTTCAAACTTTGTTATTGCAGATGCAACAATATAAATGTGTGCTTGTGTTTAGGGAGGTGCTGTTATACCAAAATTTTGGCAATAAGAACCTGAATTTTTTCAAACTTTGTTATTGCACATGTAACAATATAAATGTGTGCTTGTGTTTAGGGAGGTGCTGTTGTACCAAAATTTTGGCAATAAGAACCTGAATTTTTTCAAACTTTGTTATTGCAGATGCAACAATA
This sequence comes from Doryteuthis pealeii, assembly GCA_023376005.1. Taxonomy (NCBI): domain Eukaryota; kingdom Metazoa; phylum Mollusca; class Cephalopoda; order Myopsida; family Loliginidae; genus Doryteuthis; species Doryteuthis pealeii. Next base: position 12,842,863 of record CM042168.1, on the reverse strand, counting down.
TAAATGTGTGCTTGTGTTTAGGGAGGTGCTGTTATACCAAAATTTTGGCAATAAGAACCTGAATTTTTTCAAACTTTGTTATTGCACATGTAACAATATAAATGTGTGCTTGTGTTTAGGGAGGTGCTGTTGTACCAAAATTTTGGCAATAAGAACCTGAATTTTTTCAAACTTTGTTATTGCAGATGCAACAATATAAATGTGTGCTTGTGTTTAGGGAGGTGCTGTTATACCAAAATTTTGGCAATAAGAACCTGAATTTTTTCAAACTTTGTTATTGCACATGTAACAATATAAATGTGTGCTTGTGTTTAGGGAGGTGCTGTTATACCAAAATTTTGGCAATAAGAACCTGAATTTTTTCAAACTTTGTTATTGCACATGTAACAATATAAATGTGTGCTTGTGTTTAGGGAGGTGCTGTTGTACCAAAATTTTGGCAATAAGAACCTGAATTTTTTCAAACTTTGTTATTGCACATGTAACAATATAAATGTGTGCTTGTGTTTAGGGAGGTGCTGTTGTACCAAAATTTTGGCAATAAGAACCTGAATTTTTTCAAACTTTGTTATTGCAGATGCAACAATATAAATGTGTGCTTGTGTTTAGGGAGGTGCTGTTGTACCAAAATTTTGGCAATAAGAACCTGAATTTTTTCAAACTTTGTTATTGCACATGTAACAATATAAATGTGTGCTTGTGTTTAGGGAGGTGCTGTTATACCAAAATTTTGGCAATAAGAACCTGAATTTTTTCAAACTTTGTTATTGCAGATGCAACAATATAAATGTGTGCTTGTGTTTAGGGAGGTGCTGTTATACCAAAATTTTGGCAATAAGAACCTGAATTTTTTCAAACTTTGTTATTGCACATGTAACAATATAAATGTGTGCTTGTGTTTAGGGAGGTGCTGTTGTACCAAAATTTTGGCAATAAGAACCTGAATTTTTTCAAACTTTGTTATTGCAGATGCAACAATATAAATGTGTGCTTGTGTTTAGGGAGGTGCTGTTATACCAAAATTTTGGCAATAAGAACCTGAATTTTTTCAAACTTTGTTATTGCACATGTAACAATATAAATGTGTGCTTGTGTTTAGGGAGGTGCTGTTGTACCAAAATTTTGGCAATAAGAACCTGAATTTTTTCAAACTTTGTTATTGCAGATGCAACAATATAAATGTGTGCTTGTGTTTAGGGAGGTGCTGTTATACCAAAATTTTGGCAATAAGAACCTGAATTTTTTCAAACTTTGTTATTGCACATGTAACAATATAAATGTGTGCTTGTGTTTAGGGAGGTGCTGTTGTACCAAAATTTTGGCAATAAGAACCTGAATTTTTTCAAACTTTGTTATTGCAGATGCAACAATATAAATGTGTGCTTGTGTTTAGGGAGGTGCTGTTATACCAAAATTTTGGCAATAAGAACCTGAATTTTTTCAAACTTTGTTATTGCACATGTAACAATATAAATGTGTGCTTGTGTTTAGGGAGGTGCTGTTGTACCAAAATTTTGGCAATAAGAACCTGAATTTTTTCAAACTTTGTTATTGCAGATGCAACAATATAAATGTGTGCTTGTGTTTAGGGAGGTGCTGTTATACCAAAATTTTGGCAATAAGAACCTGAATTTTTTCAAACTTTGTTATTGCACATGTAACAATATAAATGTGTGCTTGTGTTTAGGGAGGTGCTGTTGTACCAAAATTTTGGCAATAAGAACCTGAATTTTTTCAAACTTTGTTATTGCAGATGCAACAATATAAATGTGTGCTTGTGTTTAGGGAGGTGCTGTTATACCAAAATTTTGGCAATAAGAACCTGAATTTTTTCAAACTTTGTTATTGCACATGTAACAATATAAATGTGTGCTTGTGTTTAGGGAGGTGCTGTTGTACCAAAATTTTGGCAATAAGAACCTGAATTTTTTCAAACTTTGTTATTGCAGATGCAACAATATAAATGTGTGCTTGTGTTTAGGGAGGTGCTGTTATACCAAAATTTTGGCAATAAGAACCTGAATTTTTTCAAACTTTGTTATTGCACATGTAACAATATAAATGTGTGCTTGTGTTTAGGGAGGTGCTGTTGTACCAAAATTTTGGCAATAAGAACCTGAATTTTTTCAAACTTTGTTATTGCAGATGCAACAATATAAATGTGTGCTTGTGTTTAGGGAGGTGCTGTTATACCAAAATTTTGGCAATAAGAACCTGAATTTTTTCAAACTTTGTTATTGCACATGTAACAATATAAATGTGTGCTTGTGTTTAGGGAGGTGCTGTTGTACCAAAATTTTGGCAATAAGAACCTGAATTTTTTCAAACTTTGTTATTGCAGATGCAACAATATAAATGTGTGCTTGTGTTTAGGGAGGTGCTGTTATACCAAAATTTTGGCAATAAGAACCTGAATTTTTTCAAACTTTGTTATTGCACATGTAACAATATAAATGTGTGCTTGTGTTTAGGGAGGTGCTGTTGTACCAAAATTTTGGCAATAAGAACCTGAATTTTTTCAAACTTTGTTATTGCACATGTAACAATATAAATGTGTGCTTGTGTTTAGGGAGGTGCTGTTATACCAAAATTTTGGCAATAAGAACCTGAATTTTTTCAAACTTTGTTATTGCACATGTAACAATATAAATGTGTGCTTGTGTTTAGGGAGGTGCTGTTGTACCAAAATTTTGGCAATAAGAACCTGAATTTTTTCAAACTTTGTTATTGCAGATGCAACAATATAAATGTGTGCTTGTGTTTAGGGAGGTGCTGTTATACCAAAATTTTGGCAATAAGAACCTGAATTTTTTCAAACTTTGTTATTGCACATGTAACAATATAAATGTGTGCTTGTGTTTAGGGAGGTGCTGTTGTACCAAAATTTTGGCAATAAGAACCTGAATTTTTCAAACTTTGTTATTGCAGATGCAACAATATAAATGTGTGCTTGTGTTTAGGGAGGTGCTGTTGTACCAAAATTTTGGCAATAAGAACCTGAATTTTTTCAAACTTTGTTATTGCAGATGCAACAATATAAATGTGTGCTTGTGTTTAGGGAGGTGCTGTTGTACCAAAATTTTGGCAATAAGAACCTGAATTTTTTCAAACTTTGTTATTGCAGATGCAACAATATAAATGTGTGCTTGTGTTTAGGGAGGTGCTGTTGTACCAAAATTTTGGCAATAAGAACCTGAATTTTTTCAAACTTTGTTATTGCAGAACCCGATCCAGTTTAACCATTCCCAACTTTTGGCGGCCAAAAATGGAATCACTCTGAAAATCGAGAAACTTTAGCAAGACCAACATAAATGCCACCCCATCAAAGATTACAATGAATAATGTCAAGTGGAAGAAAATCATCTATTTAATTTTCCTCAGCAAAATAATAAGATATAAAAAATAAAAAAAATATTAATAACATTGATAATGATAATGGCAAAATTATTGTGTACTGTGCTCAGGTGCACTGCAACTCATCAAAGGTGAATGTATAGAATATAGAATAGCATGTAAACCCATCTAAGGTTATTTTATACTTATAGGTTAGGGAATCACATTCATCATACATTCATAATAGTGATGATAATAATAATAATAATAATAAAATTATTGTAGACAGTGCACTACAATTCATCAAAGGTGCATGTATAGAACATAGAATGGCATGTAAACCCATCTAAGGTTATTTTATGCCTATAGGTTAGGGAATCCCATTCATCATACATTCATAATAGTGATAATAATAATAATAAGGTGCAAGTATAGTACATAGAATAATGTACACATGTCAGGAAAATGAACTGTGTATGAGTCATGATATTTAACTAGATATTCAACCGGAGAAAATGATTATTATCTGGAAATCAAATTTTCTGGAAGGTAAATTATCTGGAAATTAATTTATCTGAAAATTACATTTTCAGGAAGTTATACTTTCTGGACATTGAATTATCTGGAAATAAAATTTCCAGAAGATAATTTTAAAAAAAAATTAAACTATCTGGAAGGTAAATCTTCTAAAAATTAAATTATCTGGAAATTAAAATTTCTGGAAAATAAATTATCTGGAAATTGAATTATCAGGAAATTAAATTGTTGAAGGTAAATCTTTTTGGAAATTAATTTATCTGGAAATTAAATTTTCTTGAAGTTATACTTCTGGAAATTGAATTATCTGGAAATTGAATTATCTGGAAATAAGATTTCCAGAAGGTAATTTAAAAAAAAATAGATTATCTGGAAATTAAATTATCAGGAAGATAAATAAACATTCTAGAAAATAAATTATCTGGAAATTGAATTATGTGGAAATTGAATTATCTAGAAATTAAATTATCTAGAAAGTAAAATATCCTTAAAGTTTATTATATGGAAATTAAAAATTCCAGGTTAATTTCAAAATTGCAAAAAATGCTGTTACAGTAAATAGTTGGAATTTGATCAAAGTCTTTTAAGCAGAAATAAATTTTTGAATCAAGAAAACTTTTGTTTATCAATATCAGGTTTGGTTGTTTTGATTTATTTGTTTTACGGCATATCAACCCTTTTTGGGTCATTTAATGCCAAAATGTCATTTTGATAAAAGTTTCTATGTTTCAAGTTCTTAAGTGATCGGTTCAAAAGTTCCAGAGTTCAAAGAGAAGGTCCCCAAGTTTGACAATAGACACCTGAAGAAGGACAGAGGGTACATCGGCCGAAATGTGTTTATAACAATAAAGATGAGGATGACAGTCTGAAAAATCCAGATAATACAAATCATCAAGCCTCATTTAAAAAAGTTAAACAAATTGTGTAAGAGACATCATACAAAATGGTAGATAACATACAAACTATAGTATAAAGATAATTATGAACTTTTGTTTAGTAAATTAGGATGTCCCAGAAAAAAACAGAACCCACAAATTTTGTAATAAAACTGTTAATTTTAACTAGGGAGTTTAGGGTTAGGGTTAGGGTTGGGGTTTAGGGTTATGGGTGGGGTTTAGGGTTTAGGGTTAGTTTAATGGGAAAATTAATAAATAATTTGGGTTCTGTTTTTTCTGGGTCACCCTGTACAGAGTGACCCAGAAAAAACAGAAACCTAACCCTAACCCTAACCCTAACCCAACCCTAACCCCTAACCCTAATCCTAAACCCCCTAGTTAAAATTAACAGTTTTATTACAAAATTTGTGGGTTCTGTTTTTTCTGGGACATCCTTGTAGCATTTGTTTGTATTCGCCTGGTGGAGTTGTCTGCCCCTTTTAGTTTGATGATGCCCGCTAGGGCACCAGTATTTAAGCGCCGGTTTCAAACACTTTCGCCCTCTCTTTATAGTTTCAGCAACTACGAGCCACATGGGGTAGATTCTATCTAAACCCTCTCGTGGGGCTCCACCCCCTTACATTACTGTAAGTCCTCACAGCATGGACTATTCCTAGTCTCATGTCTGTGCCTTTTATTGTATATCTGTATCATTCATGAATGTGTCTATCTTTATTTGTGTACCTCTTTTTATATGTACTCTTTATTATGAACATTGTATCTACTGTTATCCATGTGCTGTGTTATTAAATGTTTGTCTATTAACCTTCGTCGGAGTTATTTGTATCCAAAGTATGTATAACTTTGCACCAACGTTACATCCTAATTTACTAAACAAAAATTCATAATTACCAGCATAAATACACACAATATACTTCTTATTCTGCCTTCTCATTTGTTCAAAGTAATCAGGCAGTAGCTTAACCTAACAGCAGCAAAAGAACTTGAAACAACGAAACAAACATAATAAAAACAAAACCCGACCATCAAATTTAATTTAAAGGTTAAGTATTATTAACAAATACATACATTTTAGAAGTATATTTAACAAGTATTTGATTCTGAATTGAGGGGTTTACGGATTGTCTTAATATGTATGTCTGTTGCTATGCGGGTTTCAACCAATGAGTCAGAGGTCATGGCATTGAATTGACAGTGATGGTCTAAACTAGGGATTGGCAACCTTGTAATATATAGGGGGCAGGGGCCATGACTGTGAGAGAATAGCAGGCCACATCTATCAACTTTAGTCCTTGTAAAAAGTAAAGTAAGTAAAGTCAACGGGGCGGCCTAAAGTCGGTAACAGCCAGTCAGCAAGGGAGTCTATCCCCTTTTTAATAGCGCTAGACCAAGGAGATTGTTTTAGCAACCGAGGTGGAGCGCCACACCTACCATCAGCTCCTTACTTTACTGCACAGATCCCTGTGCTACTCATACGCTGTTGGTGGGGACCGGTATCGAACTAGGAACTTTGTGGTTTCTAGCCGAACGCTCTACCGACAGAGCTAACCCGGCTCCTGTAGCATACAGTAATTATTTATCGCATGGGGTGGGGTCAAGCTGTATGATTGTAACATTGTATAAGTCTTATACACCAGATGTATTTGTGAACTTATAACCATATTTCACTTTACTCATTACCAGATTTTAATAATCAATATTATATGATCTTGCAATACCTATGAGAGGAATAACAATTCTTACCAGAGAAATAGTACATGACATGGTGTGTTACATAATCTATGCGGTTACATAAGATTATTATCAATCCCCTGTAATTCTGAGGGGATGACCCTTTTCATATCATGGCCGGGTCCTTCCATGGAAAATTACAGAAGCCCGCCAAATATGTGAAGTCACGTGAGACCTTTTGAGTCCCCAGTTTGCAGGAAACTGGAACTCACGCGCGCTATGTTAGTCAGCAGATGTCTAGGTTGGGGATTGAAAATAAAGTAACATCAAAATAAATCGAAGTCTTGTGTTTATTATCTAAAAACTAACAATGACACAGGGCTTCTGATAGAGAGAAATCCCTAACAGAAAACCAGACCGAAGTCCCCAAGTCAACTCCAGACGCTGAACCAGACCAAGTCAAGATGAAGAAATACCAAAGACGATCAGAAGCATACCAAGACAGCCAGCAGAAGAATAGATGTCCAAGTAAGTGAAGAAGAAGAGGTATGCAACATTATAATTATTTAGTGCCAATGAGGAAGGCGCTATGAAACAGGTGTTTATGACTTCTGTGTATGTTTATAAAAAAAAATGAGCATCTATGGTACTCTCTGTTTCCTTTGCGGGTTGGATTAATATAATATTTCTCTTAGGGATTGTGTAACAATGTAATTACACATTTCCAATCATACATTTTTAGATAGATTAAATTAATCTTAAGTTATGATTAACATATTTTGTCAGAATTTTCTGGTGAAGCTTCGTTAATACATCAAGGCGAAATATTAATTGAATAAAGTTGTTTGAGTTTTAACCATTCTTATTCCTCAACTTTTAATTACATTTTGTTAGATTTTACCCTATCTATTATTTCCTCACACACATATATATATATATATATATATATATATATATATATATATATATATTCACATTGGGTGCCCCATACTTCTGACCTTGTGCCCCATCTAAGCTATGCTTAGTAAATAACTAATATATATATATATATATATATATATATATATAAAAATTTTCAGGTGTACAAAATTTTATTAGAGCTTTAAAAAGACCCACTAATAGATTTATTAATAAAAAAATTTAAAAAATGTATATATTTTACAATAGAAGGGGGGGTCAAAGGCGAAAAAACGAGTAGCTAGCTAACTAGTTTCGATCCTTTTTGCCCCCCCCCCGCCTCTATTGTAAAATATTAGGGATTGTGGGCCAGATGATTATGGATTGCAGGCCGGATCTGGCCCGCGGACCGTAGGTTGACAACCCCTGGTCTAAACGGAGAAGTGATGTGTGTAGGGCAGAAGGGTTACCTTCGATGAATGCAGAACATCAGGGATGGGCTAAACTGAGAAGAGATGTGTGTGTCTGGGGGGGGGGAGGGTTACCTTTGATGGAGGCAGAACACTCTTATTTGTTTATACAACATACCAAAAAACACAACATTATGATTTTAAACAAAAAGTAAAGTAAAACTTAAGTATTATCAACAAATGCATACATTTAAGAAGTATTTGATTCTGAATTGAGGGTTTTAAAGATTGTCTTAATATGTATGTCTGTTGCTATGTGAGTTTCAACCTATGAGTCAGAGATCATGGTATTGAATAGACAGAGCTGAGCTAAACAGTTACCTTTGATGAAGGCAGACTGAGAAGAGATGTGTGTGTGTGTGTGGGGGGGTTACCTTTGATGAAGGCAGAACACTCTTATTTGTTATACAACATACCAAAAGCAACACAACATCATGATTTTAAAAAAAAAGTAGAGTAAAACTTAAGTATTATCAACAAATACATACATTTAAGAAGTATTTGATTCTGAATTGAGGGTTTTACAGAATGTCTTAATATGTATGTCTGTTGCTATGTGAGTTTCAACCTATGAGTCAGAGATCATGGTATTGAATAGACAGAGCTGAGCTAAACTGAGAAGAGATGTGTGTGTGTGGGGGGGAGAAGGGTTACCTTTGATGAAGGCAGAACATCAGGGATGGGCTAAACTGAGAAGAGATGTGTGTGTGTGTGTGTGTGGGGGGGTTACCTTTGATGAAGGCAGAACACTCCTATTTGTTATACAACATATCAAAAACAACATAACATCATGATTTCCATCAATGAACATCCATTATTTAAGATCTAAATATTCAACACCAACATTTAATGTAATGGATGGTTGACTGGTCAACATGCTTGGCTGGTTGATTTTAATCACATATCAACAACTGCAAAGTTATCTAATGCTAAAATCAATCTTTTTCTTTGCAAGAAATTATGTAGTTTCAAAGTAACTAATAATAATCCTTAGTAAACAATCATAGATTCAATTAACTATTCTTAATACAAAAAATTTGTACACAATTATATGGTTTCAAGTACTCTTATCTAACAAAAATAATTTACACACAGTTATATAGTTTCAAGTTGATACAAAAAATTTGTACACATATTTCCCGAGTTCGAGAAGGTTCCTGATTCCGACAAGAAATATCTGAAGAAGACTGGAGGGCACATCGGCCGAAACATTGTACAGATAACAATAAAGATGAAGACAATATTCTGAATAAGCTACATAATATAAATTTCCACACAGTTATATGGTTTCCTGGCCCAGCCAGGGGTCCAGTAAGCTTTGGCCGCTAGACCGATAAAGTAATTAACACTGTTGATCCCAGGGGGCTATCCCCCCAGGCAATAACTGCCCCCTTGATTTAAAGGGGAAGGGCTGGGTTTATTGCCTTAATTGAAATTAATTATTGAATCCAACTGTAGACACATTAGTCTCAGTTGTTTGTGTTAGTATTGCAATGTATAATTTCAATTAAACTTGGTTTAAAAAGAATTATTTTTCAACATTAAATGTATAGTAATTTAGGGTTTTTTGCTGTTGTTTTTTTTTTTAAGCAATACGTAATTAAAACAACCTTAATCTCCAAACCCTAAACCATAACCCAATTCGCAAAAAAGTTAATTCATACACTGTAGTTAAACTGTCATGGATCACCACCAAATAAGTTTCCATTTTAATTTTGACTATGATTTGCAAGTTTAACCCAATCATATTATAATCAGTACAAATCACGTCACTGCTTACGTCACATTACCCAAAATCGTCATAGCATAGAATAAATACACTCAAAATTTGAGCATGCAACCTTAAATGGTCCTCAACGTTTTTTTTAGTATCATATATTTATTTATAGTTTGTTTTATTTTTATGTATATTTAACGTTATCAGAACTAAGTTTCCATTTCAAATTGTTTTTGTTTTTTTGTTTTTTGTTTTTTTACTCCTTTAATAAATTTGATGATTTTACTTATTTATGATACAAACTCTTTGACATTGAGTTTTTAACTCTCACACCCTCAGGCAACATTTTTTCAAAAAAGGTATTTTTACATTGCCCGGGGGGTGTCTTTTGACATTTGATATATGAATAGGATTACACCTTTACCAAGGGGGTTAGTCCGAAAGTTAACGCAATAGCGCAACTGGAGTTTGAACTCACTACGATGTTGCCACAGTGGAATGTTGCATGTCATGGACTGCTCAGCCACCAGGGTTCCTTAAGCCTCACGGGTCACCACCCACAACCAACAGGTGGCCCCATTGAGGGGGGGGGTTACCCCTCTGCAGAGGTGTAGTCGGTGTATTATAAAGCCCCACTGACAGGGCTAACTTAAAGGTCAAAACCTATAAAACAATTTGAGCATTGTGATAAAATAACGCAAGATCTATATATTAATACTCATGTTCCTTAATTGGACAACCATTATCATCTTGCAATACCCTTTGATTAAAAATGAGACTGTCCAAATCGTCCAAGATGAAATGCAAAAATGTAAATCCTGATAACCTGGTGTTGCTTATTCGCCAAATTTTTATTTCTTAAGAGTGTCGTCATCTTAACTAAATAAAGGACCATTCTGTTTTTATCATAAAAAAGAAAGGGAAGAAAAAGGACATGCTGCACAGAATAAATATAACAAGAAAGAAAGAAAGAAAAAAACAGAAAGAGAATAGGGGAAAAGATAGAGAGAGTTGGTGAGCATGCGGAATTGATCTGTTTCAATCAAACATAATGAAAAGATGAAAAGAAGGAAAGAAAGAAAAAAAAAAAGAGTGAGAGAGAGTTAAATCAAGATCATTATACTTTTTACATATTGAACTATTTAGCTATAGCTCTTAAGTAAACATATCAAAAGTTGTATTAATAAGATTATCATACTGTGGTATATCCACAGGTCCTGCTGGTAATTTTTAAAACAGGTAAACACTTCATACTTCGTTGCAATATCCAATTAACAATGTTGGGTTATCCTCCATTGCTGCAGTGTTCGCTGATAGGTGGCGTTAGAGTATTTGGCCACAAAGCGGGAATTCTGAATTCCTATCTCTTTCCACTCAGGCCTGCAATGAGTAAACATGGTCTAGCGCCTGCTGCCTCTAACCCTTAGGTGGGGGTCTTTGTCCCCCAACCAGGTAGCAGTAAGTGACATTCCCTACGATGCAAGTTGATACACTTATTTCCTCTTATAGAGCATATATCTTTGTCTTGTTTGTGTTTCTCGTCACTTAGAGTAAATATGTTATCGTTTTACACCTTTGTCAGAATATTTTTATGTACACAATTGTACCCATGTTGGGAGGTCATTTATGGAGTAAATATTGTTATCGTTTTACACCTTTGTCAGAATATTTTTATGTACACACTTGTACCCCGTTGGGAGGTTACTTTAAGCCTTCCAACCTAAATATAACTTCTTCACATGTTATAACAATAATGATAAACAGGTGAAACTGTTTGAAATCACATCATAAAGGTAGAGGGTTTACCAAACCCGTCCGACACGAGTAGGATGTGACACAGGGTATATCCACAGGTCCTGCTGGTAATAATTATTACTGATTTTGTATGTTCATAATCTTTAGTATGACCTCACGTAATCAATATGAATCAATATCTTTGTTTATATCAATCTTTATCTACAATACATTGACTCTTCAATCACAACGTACTTTACTATCCTTGAACATTTCATCATCTACAAATTTAAAATCAGCACAAAAAAAAAAAGAAAAAAAAAAAAGAAAAAAAGAAAGAAAAAAAAAAAAAGAAAAAAAAAAATAAAAAAAAAAAAAAAAAAAGAAAAAGCAAAAAAAAAAATAAAAAAAAAAAAAAGGAAAAGAAAAAGAAAAAAAAGAAATAAATAAAAAGAAAAAAAAGAAAAAAAAAAGAAAAGAAATAAATAAAAAGAAAAAAAGGAAAGAAAAAGAAAATAAAATAAAAAAGAAAAAAAAAGAAAGAAAAACAAAACAAATAAATAAATAAAAAGGAAAAGAAAAAGAAAAAGAAATAAATTAAAGAAAAAAAAGAAAGGAAAAGAAAAAGCAAAAGAAATAAATAAAAAGAAAAAAAAAAGGAAAAAGAAAAAGAAAAGAAAAACAAATAAATAAAAAAAAAAAGAAAGGAAAAGAAAAGAAAAAGAAATAAATAAAAAGAAAAAAAAGGAAAAGAAAAAGCAAAAAATAAAAAAGAAAAAAAGAAAAAAAGAAAAAAAAAAAAAAAAAAAAGAAAAAGAAAAAAAAGGAAAAGAAAAGAAAAAGAAAAAGAAATAAATAAAAGAAAAAAAAGAAAGGAAAAGAAAAAGAAAAAGAAATAAATAAAAAAAAAAAAGGAAAAGAAAAAGAAAAAAAAAAAAGAAATAAATAAATAAAAAAAAGGAAAAGAAAAAGAAAAGAAATAAATTAAAAGAAAAAAGGAAAAAGAAAAAGAAAAAGAATAAAAAAAAGAAAAAAAAGAAAGGAAAAGAAAAAGAATAAATAAAAAGAAAAAAAGGAAAAAAAAAGAAAAAAAAGAAAAAAAAAAAATAAAAAGAAAAAAAGAAAGGAAAAGAAAAAGCAAAATAAATAAATAAAAAGAAAAAAAGAAAAAAAGAAAAAAAAAAAAATAAAAAAAAAAAAGGAAAAGAAAAAGAAAAGAAATAAAAAAAAGAAAAAAGAAAAAAGAAAAAAGAAAAGAAAAAAAAAAGAAAAAGAAAAAAATAAAAAAAAAAAAAAAGAAAAAGAAAAAAGAAAAAAAGAAAAAGAAATAAAAAGAAAAAAAGAAAAGAAAAAAAAGAAAAGAAAAGAAAAACAAATAAATAAAAAAAAAAAAGAAAGGAAAAGAAAAAGCAAAATAAATAGATAAAAAGAAAAAAAAAAAAGAAAAAGAAAAAGATATAAAGAAAAAGAAAAAAAAGAAAAGAAAAAGTAAAATAAATAGATAAATAAAAAGAAAAGAAAATTTAAAAAAAGAAAAGAAATGAAAAATCAAAATAAATAAATAAATAAAAAGAAAAAAGAAAAAGTAAAATAAATAAATAAATAAAAAGAAAAGAAAATTAAAAAAAGAAAGAAAAGAAAAGAAAAGAAAAGAAAAAGTTAAATAAATAAATAAATAAAAAGAAAAAAAAATTTAAAAAAGAAACAAAAAAGAAAAGTAAAAAGAAAAATATGAATCAATATCTTTGTTTATATCAATCTTTATCTACAATATATTGACTCTTCAATCACAACGTACTTTACTATCCTTGAAAATTTCATCATCTACAAATTTAAAATCAGCACAAAAAAAGAAAAAAAAAAGAAGTTCACTAAGGGCAAAAATTCAAACTACGAGTCTAAAACACCACTGATGCCTATTTTGTGTTTTACTCTGTAGGTTTTTACAGCTAGTTTAAGCTAACAGTCAAGTCATGTTGAAAGCATTGGTTCCTGCTAGATCACCGAAGTTAAGCAATGATGAGCCTGTTCAATACTTAGATCGATGATCATTTAAGCAACATCAGGTACTGTAAGAAACCAAATATCAAAATGACTTGATTCGGCATTAAATAACCCAAAAAGGGTTGATATGCCATAAAACAAAACAACCAACCAATATTCTGTGTGGTGTAGAAATAGAAATCATTCATCACCAAAGTTAAGCAACAATGAGCTTGTTCAATATGTAGATGGGTGACCATTTAAGCAACAGCAGGTACTGTAAGTAAACCAAATATCAAAAAGACTTGATTTGGCATTAAATGACCCAAAAAGGTTGATATGCCATAAAACAAAACAACCAACCAATATTCTGTGTGGAGTAGAAATAGAAATCATTCATCACCAAAGTTAAGCAACGATGATTTTGTTCAATATGTTGATGGGTTCCAGGTTCCATACTGGTGTTGTATAACAAACATCAGATATACAATCATGGGAGGAAACTTGGGTGATAGAAAGAGAGAGAGAGACAGAGAGACAGAGAGACAGAGACAGAGAGAGAGAGAGAGAGAGACAGAGACAGAGACAGAGAGAGACAGAGAGATTTGAGTCTTACTTGTTGCTTCATTTCTATTTTACTGCTTTTTATTTTTTTTCGGACTGTTGTCCTCATCTTTATTGTGGTATGTAAAATCACAACATTTCGTCTGCTGTATCCTCTGGCCTTCCTCGGATGTTTCCTGTGTATCCGAGCATAACAATGACCCAACCTGGAAAATCATTTTGAATATTTTGGCTGTTGGTCAAATTATTCAAAATGATTTCCCAGATGAGTGTTGTATACCCAACATCGGGTATATAATCGAGAGAGGAAACTCGGTGATAGAGAGACAGAGAGAGAGACTTACTTGTTGCTTCGTTTCTATTTTACTGCTTCTGCTAACTTCTTGCTAACTTATCTGGTTGCCATCTTGTTGTCTTGTTGCTGTCTTCTAACTGCTTCTTCTTTTTCTTAACTAAGGGCTTCTATTCCCTGGGCTAGTTTTAGTCATTGCAATTAATTAAATGAACTACATGACATTTTTTTTTCTTGATCAAGATTTTATTTAGTCTAACCCATTCTTAATCACCGCGAGGATGAGAGTCAACCTTGCAGTAGCACGTCTGCTCTGCTTCAATGTCAAGTTCAAACTGATTCTCTAAACTAACTAATCACGTGACGCACGAGATTCCCGCCTCTAGGGGTCAAAGTTACCAACAGTTCTGGTAATTTTCCACTGGCCCCCTTGAATTCTCGCTACAGGGTCTCCCAACAATTTATGCTACCACATAAATTGTAACACTGGCCCTTGCCAACTCAATGAAAGAGCAGTACAACTTGGATCTTTTCAGTATAGTGAGGAGCTGATGGTAGGTGCTGCACTCCACCTAAGATGCAAAAACAATCTTCCTGGTCTAGGGCTAATGAAAAGGAAATAGACTCCTTCACTGTCCGGCTGATACCGATAATAGGCTACTTCACCGGCTTTACTTCGCCCTTTCAGCTAGGGCAGAATAATACACCGACTGCACCTCTGCAGAGGAGTAAAATCCCCCCCAATGTAGCCACCTGTTAGCCGTGGGTGGCTACCCATGATACTTAAGGATGGAATCCTGGTGGCTGAGCAGTCCATGACATGCAACACTACACTTTGTCCCTTACTTAGGCTAGATGGGTAGTCAGAGAGGCCCACTTCGATCAATCAGCTGGTCATGTTAAGCTTTAGCACCTATAATATGGTCTTGACCCTGTTGCCCTTATGGCAAGTCTCCAACCCTTTTTATCATATATATATATTTACCAACCCTCCGCATGGGCAGGATGTGACACAAGGTCAATTTCTTAAGCGGAGTTCAACAGGTTTGAATTCAGAGTTTTCCTTCTCCTAGACCGATTGCCTAACCAAGGTTAAAGAGCCTAGTCTGCCCTACTATTTATCCATAGCTGGAGGGAGAGTAGGATTTATACCTTTCCCAAGGGTATTAGCGCTAAGTGAAATGCCATTACCACATCCCTTTTTATCATATATGTGCTTGAATTTTGACAGTAAAACTATTTATTTTTTTTGTTTATTACTAAAAATAATATAAGATTTCAAAGGTCTGTTTACATTTTTTTATGAAAGTGCGTGGCAAAAAATCCTTTTACATATTTTTGGTTTGGTTTGGTTTGTTTTGTTTTACGGCATATCAACCTCAGTGGGTCATTTAATGCTGATAAAGTTTTGAAATAAATCAATTCTTAATGGATAATACAATTTATTTATAAATACATTTTTCTATTTAATCCATAGATGGGACCCTAACAGGTACTACCACTCCGGGTCAGAGTGGACCAGGGAGCAATGGTGATGAAGGGGTGCTCCACATTCTCCAAACCTCCAAAACTGGAACCTCACCATCAGATAGAGTTTAACGTCATTCCCAGGACATGTAGACCCCCAGCCACCGCCTTCTAGCATCCATATGATAAAAAGGGGTTGGGGCTTGCCATAAGGGCAATAGGGTTGGGAAAATCATATAGGTGCTAGGGCTTGACGTGACCAGCCGATTGATTGGAGGGGGCATCTCCGCCCGCCCGTCTAGCCCAAGATAGGGCCAAAGTGGAGTATTGCATGTCATGAACTGCTCATCAACCTGGGCTCTATCCTTAAACATCATGGGTCACCATTGGGGGAGTCTTACCCCTCTGCAGAGGTGCAGTCAGTGCATTCTAACGCCCCAGCCGACAGGGCGGACATATTTTTGGACGTCGATAAATTAGAGATAAATTTTATTAAAAAAAATGATTTTTTTACACTAAGATTAAGATATTCGTCCAATTCTAATAAAAATTTGTAGAATTATGTAAAATTGAGTGTATTTTTTTAAAACAAAAGTATTGTCGTCTGTCATGAAACAAAACAAACTCCCTTAGGCAATATCTTTCAAAAATTAATTTTTACACTGCCCAGAGGGTGTTTTGCTAGTTCTATTAATATTTCATTGCAAATAAACAGAGGTGGATTAAAAAAAAAAGGGCTGATGTAGCTATACCCAAAAATCGTCTGCTAAAGTCTGCTAATGTTTTTTAAAAATGAATTAAAATGAATTAAATCAATTATTTAAGGTCAAACTTTTGTCTAAATCGATAAGTAGTAACATAATGACCATCAATAAAAAAGTAAAATAATATTACACATTTAATTAATTTTTAATACATTTAAAACAAATTTTTTGGTCAATTGCAATCGCGTTCGGCCATTAACGCTCTTGAAATATGGCGTGTTTACAAAATTCATGTAACATTAGCGATTTTTAAAAATTTACCAAAAATCAGGGAATTATCCGATTTTAATGAAATTTTCAGTATTGATTTATCAATTAATGAATTTTATAATGCATCAGTTATTTTATTTCAAAACTTTAATTAAGTATTTTTGCTATGAAAAATTAATATATAAAATTCATTTAAAATATAAATATTCTGATGTTAAGTTTAAAATGATATATTTTTAGATACTAGAAATAAATATCTATTTAATGCAAACCTTATTTTAGTCAAACAAAGTATAAGTTTTGAAGAAAAACTCTATTGAAAATTTAGCAGAAAAAATATCGATGTATAATTTTTTCTTTTATAAGATAATAGCCAATTAAATAATTATCGAAATGAGTAAAAAAGAAATCTCTAAAAAATTTTTTTTTTTTTTTTTTTTACATTTTATTTTCCGATTTTCGGTACTTATTTTCTCATAAAATATTCCCCTTAAAAAAATTTGTTTGTTCCTATTCACAACTTCGGTCTTGTATCTTTTTATTTCTACTGTAATTAGTATCAAACGCTGACCAATTCGTCGAGATTTTACGCCCCCAAAATAAGTGACGCCCCCAAAATTAAGCGACCTGAAAAAAATCAGAAAGTTTTGAAATAAAATAAATAATGCATTATAAAGTTCATTCATTGATAAATCAACACTGAAAATTCCATTAAAATCCGATTATTTCCTGATTTTTGGTAAATTATTTTCTGTGGTGGGGGACTAAATTCATTTTGTCAAAAACGCATTTTAAGTCAATTTTGGGTATACCTAGGAAATTGGACGAAAATGCACGTGTTATATTTAATGAATTGATAGACTTTAGAGTAAAATTATCTCAGTTATCTCCCTTTGATTGATTTCTATAGTGTATATTGTTTTTACCCATATTTCAGTCATATGAAATATAAAAGAAAAATTCTGTATGTATGTCTGTTAGTCTGTATGTTGGTATGTTTGTCTGTGATAGTGAATCTCCTTTTATAAAGGAAAATTGTTGGAGACCAACAAACACCAAAGATCAATAAAATCCACATCCTATTTTTGCCCGAGCAGGGGTTAAAAATTTTTTTTACCCCTCATTTTTCATAAGAAAAGCTAAATAAAAAATATAAATAAGGGTATAAATCAATGATATATTTTTTAAATTGATTAAAAAAATTATTAGAAAATAAAACAAATTAATAAAGGATAAAACATAAAAAGTAAATAAAAGATAAATAAAAGAAAAAATACAAACAAGAAAAATAATAAAAGTAAACAACTTAGAAATAAGGGACTATATAACCTTTAGGCACCCCTTTTTGATCTCGATTCAGAAGGACATGTTTTTCAGTTACACTGTCAATATCCGGTTGTTTGTTAGGGGTTAGAGTTAGGGATTAGAGTTAGGGATTAGGGTTAGGGTTAGGGTTAGGGGTATTTATATAATTTTTTAAAAAAATCTAAAAACAAACAACCGGATATTGACAGTGTAAATGAAAAACATGTCCTTCTGAATCGAGATCAAAAAGGGGTACCTAAAGGTCATACGGTCCGAAATAAGAATATAGAAAGAATAAAACATAAGATAATAAAAATATATATAGAAAAAGAATTTTTATTAATCTTTATGTGAATATAAATAAGAGATTTATTTAGATTTTATGGCACTTGGGTTATTTTATGCCGAATAAATTTTTATTTTATTCATTCTTGATTGGATATTCAATTTTGTTCTAAACTCAATTTAAAAAAAAACATATTTTTCCCCTATTTACTGCATAGATTGGACCCTAACAGAGTGGATCTGGGAGTAATGGTGATGCAGTGGATCTGGGAGTAATGGTGATGCATGGGTACTACAGACTCCCTAGAACTCCAAAATTGGAACTTCCAATATATATTGATAAAAAGGATTGGGAATTGTCATAAGAGCAATAGGATCGAGACAATCGTATAGGTGCTAGGGCTTGACATGACCAGTCGATTGATCGGAGGAGGCATCTCCAACCACCCGTCTAGCCTATGTAAGGGCAAAAGTAGAGTGTTGCATGTCAGAACTGCTCAGCCACCAAGAATCTATCCTTAATCATCATGAATCCTTACCCAAGACCAACAGGTGGCATCATTGGGGAGGGTCTTACCCCTCTGCTGGGGTGCTGTTGGTGTATTCTTCTGCCCAGGTCAACCATGTGGTTTTGTGGGATATTTTATCCATATATTTGTTCATATATGAATGTTGGGTAAAGTTTGAAAGCTTAGCTTTTATCAGAAAAATGATAGTTGAATTATCTCCCCCTGCCACCAGAGGGCGATCACCAATATATGATATTAGCGCCAAAATTAAACCCCATTGACGAAAGGTACTTATCAAGGGGCCTTTCCCCAGGCAAGTCGCTTTAACAAGCGCTCCCTTCACCTGCCACTTATCAAGGGGCCTTTCCGCAGGCGAGTCGCTTTAACAAGCGCTCCCTTTACCTGCCACTTATCAAGGGGCCTTTCCCCAGGCAAGTCGCTTTAACAAGCGCTCCCTTCACCTGCCACTTATCAAGGGGCCTTTCACCAGGCGAGTCGCTTTAACAAGCACTCCCTTTACCTGCCACTTATCAAGGGGCCTTTCACCAAGCGAGTCGCTTATTCAAGCGCTCCCTTTACTTATATGAACTTTCACCAGGTGAGATGCGACTTTCAAGCTCTCCCTATCGAAAGCGAGTAGAATTGTATTCTAGCACAATTTCACCTTCAACTTACCTCAGCAAGATAAGTCTGGTCGCAAATGCCACAAAATTTGCAACACCTTCGTTTTTTTGAATATATGTTGTTTTAATTTTCAACTGTTGTTTTGTTTTCTTTCATCCGAAATTATTTGCCTGCGACCGAGAGATTCTAAGAGTTCCCTACTACCCTGTTATTCCTCTTACTTTCACTTGGGAGTCTATAAATTCAGGCTGTTACACTAACTTTGTTTTTCGCCAACAACGATGACATTTTTGTAATCTTTTACTAATAAACTAAAAACATTTCAACAAATTTTAATACTGCAGTCTGCTTCTTGTTGAATTAGTCACAGTCAGTCATGTGATCGCTAAAAGTTGTTTTTTTTTTCCTCCAAACATTTACAATAGACACCAGCGTTCAAGTCAGTTCACGCTTGACATAACAAGCACGTGACATAGACGCCCATTAAAAAAAAAAATCCCTCGATGACATGACCATTTTTTTTCCTGTATTTCGTAAATAAAACACCCAAGTTCTTCATAATGACCCAAAGTACTGGAACTAAATACGAAGAAAAATAAAATCTTGACATCTTTTGTTGTACAGCCTTGATTGACATTTGCGGTTGTATCTTATTCATTAGCAAGAAATGAGTAACCCCACCCCACCCCACCTCACCCCAAAAAAAAAGAAAAAGAAAAAAAGAAACTAAAAAACTAAATAAAGAACCAAAGTCTGCTTTTCTGTCATATATATGACCGGTTTACCTTAGTCGGTAGAGCGTCCGCCTAGGACGATAACAGCCCTTGCCCACTCAGTGTATGAGTAGCACAGGGTCATTTTATGCTGAAGATATTTTGTTTATATTTATTCTTGCTGGATATTCAATTTTTCTTTTCTTCAAACCTAATTTTTTAAACACATTTTTAAAACGCATTTTTCAATCTATTTACCCATAGATGGGACCATAACAAGTATTACCACTCCGGGTCAGAGTAAACCTGGGAGTAACGGCAATGAAGGGGTACTCCTTACTCCCAAGAGCTCCTGAATTGGAAATTCACCACTAGATAATAATGAAATGAAATTTATTGTGTACAGTGCTCAGGTGCACCACAACTCATCAAAGTCTCATGTCAAGTACACATCATAATGTATTAGTGTCAGGAACATGAACAGTTCACAGTAGTAATATGCATGTATGTGTGCGCGTGTGTGCATATGTATGCGGAGAGTGGCATCAGGTATAGTGTCGGCAGACTACAGGAAGCATGGAGGTTTTGAAAGACTCAGTGCTTCAGCAGCCTACAACAGATGCAGGCAGTCTATTCCATGTCTCCGCAACTCTGAGCTTGAAAAAAATGTTTCCGAAAGTCACTTGAGCAGTGCTGTTTTCTGACTTTGTAGGCATGCCCACGTGTGTTAGAAAGATGGAGATCAAAAAGGTGCTCAAGGTTGCTGTTGTTAAGATGATCAATGACCTCATGAGCGCCCACCAGGTCAGTTGCCAGACGCCGTTTTACCAAGGACATTCTAAATTGGTAGTAAGTTTATAATTGAAAGATGCCACACAAAGAAAAGAATACCTTCTAACTGTTATCAATGATATTTGGATAATTGGTAGATGTGCTGAGTTGGCAGGGTCTGGTATCGAACTTGGAACCTTGCGATTCCTTGGTGAATGCTCTACCGACTGAGCTAAACCGGCCCCTAAAAGAAAGATGCTTGGATTGTATTATTTCCAGTGTAGCACTATGCAATCAAAGAGGATATTATCGGTTATTTCCTATAAGTCTAACATAAACAAAGGGGAACCACTCTTGACTGATAAATTATTTATTTATTTTTTCCATTAAACTAACCCTAACCCTAAACCCTAACCCTAACCCTAACCCTAACCCCGTCTTCTTTTTTCCTAGTAGATCAATAAATCAATAAATAAATAGATAAATAATTTATCAGTCAAGAGTGGTTCCCCTTTGATCATGTTAGACTTATAGGAAATAACCATGTTATCTATATATTAATATCCTTGTTACTTAATCTTCCAGCCGTTATCATCTTGCAACACGCTCTGGTTAAAAATGAGACCGTCTAAGTGCAAAAGTGTAAATCCTGATTATCTGGTATTGCTTATCTACCAAATTCTTATTTTGTATGAGTGTTGTCACCGCAGATAAATAATGGACATTCCATTTTTTATTATAAATAAAGAATGGTTATAAAAAGGACATACTACACAGAAAAAATATAATAAGAAAGAAAGAAAGAAAGAAAGAAAGAAAGAAAAAAAGAAAGAAAAAAAGAGAGTAGGGGAAAGATAGAGAGAGGGTGAAGATGCAGAAGCCATAACGCTAATCTGTTTCAATCGAACATAATGAAAAAATTAAAAGAAGGAAAGACAGAAAAAAAAGTCAGTGAGAGAATTAAATTAAGATTATTATACTTTTTACATATTGAACTATTTGGCAATAACTCTTAAGTAAATGTATCAAACGTAATAATTTGATTATGATACTGTGGTATATCCACAGGTCCTGCTAGTCGAGATTATTATACTTTTTACATATTGAACTATTTGGCAATAGCTCTTAAGTAAACATATAAAATCTTGTAATAATTAGATTATCATACTGTGGTATATCCACAGGTCCTGCTAGTCAAAATTATTATACTTTTTACATATTGAACTATTTGGCAATAGCTCTTAAGTAAATATATCAAACATTGTAATAATTAGATTATCATATTGTGGTATATCCACAGGTCTTGCAAGTTAGGTATTATTTTCACTTGAAGGTTTATAATTTCAGGCTGTTACACTAATGTTGTTTTTTTTGCCAACAATGACAACGTTTTATGATTTTCTATTAATAAACTATAAACATTTCAAGATGGTCTATAGATATTCACTTGTCTAAATTGGTAGAAAGTTTATAATTGAAAGATGAAATATAAAGAAAAGATTTGAACAGCTGGAGAGAAACAGAATACAATGGTTGTGTGAAAGGCAGTCAACCATGACCTTATGAACACATGTTCACACACACACACACTCTCTCTCTCTCTCTCTCTCTCTCTCTTTCTCTCTCTCACACACACACTCACTCACTCACTCTCACACAAACACCCTCTCTCTCTGTCTCTCTCTCTCTCACACACTCACTCACTCACTCACTCACTCTCACACAAACACCCTCTCTCTCTCTCTCTCTCTCTCTCTCTCTCTCTTTCTCACACACACTCACTCACTCACTCTCACACAAACACCACCCTCTCTCTCTCTCTCTCTTACACACACTCACTCACTCACTCTCACACAAACACCCTCTCTCTCTCTCTCTCTCTCTCTCTCACACAAACACCCTCTCTCTCTCTGTCATGTACACACACCTACTCTCTCTCACACAAACACCCCCTCTCTCTCTCTCTCTCTCATGCACACACACACCCACTCTCTCTCACACACACACACATACACTCACTCTCACACACTCTCCACATACAGACACACTCACTCACAGCCACACATACTCTCACACACGCTCACTCACACACACACACACACACACACACACACACACACACACAGAAGTCGTCATCATCATCATCATGTCATGCTAGCAGCACGGATATCCATGACAATCTCTCGCCAACCGTCCCTATCATTCATTGCCTCCTACAGGTCCGTTGTGCAGCCTCCAGTATCTGCACAGATCTGGTTAATGTAACTGGACCCTAACAAAACACCCAGAGAATAAGCTAGATGGTAGCTGCACAAGAATGGATTTGGCATTAAATAACCCATGAAGGTTGATATGCCATTAAACAAAAAAAACAAACCACAAATAAATAGTGTTTTTTTCTTTTTTCTTTTTTTTTTTTACTCAATGAAGGAAAAATTTATTCTTTCATTCATAAGACATAAGGAGGCACGCTTAGCGTAACGGTTATAGTCATAAAAAAAAGAAGGTGACCCAAGTTCAAATCTTGGATGAGGCTTGTTGCTAATGCCCTTGGATAAAGCCTAAATTGATTTGTTTTCCCCCTCTCCCCCACACCAGCTAGAAAAAGGCACATTCTTAATTCAAACCAGTTTTACTTTGCTTAAAAATTGACCTTGTGCCACATCCTGCTCATGGTAGAGGGGTTGTGTAAATACATTTATGACATGAAATGGGGGGGGTCAGTTTTGCTTAACTGTTACATAATTCGTGGGTAGCCTATGAATTATGTCTGTGAGTGTAGTAAAATTTCAAATAACGGTATGGTAAATGGAAATTTACCATTAACCATTGTAGGAAGTTGTAAAAGTCATTGGCAAAGCAATTCACCTTCTCTGACCTGGGCGCCGATTGTTGATAGGCTGAAGCGAGTGTGAGAAGGGAACTGGTTTAGTTGGTTAGATTTTGGCTGTTAGTAGAAAGGTCCTATTTGAAACATGTTCCCACCACTTGACATGGTGGCAACATTTTTCAAATAGGACCATCCTGAAGAGAACTGGACTCCCTAGCATGCACAAAATACTTGTCCAATGCAACCTGAGATGAGCTGGCCACTTAAACAGACTTGGGGATGACAGACTACCAAAGCAGATTTTGTACTCTCAACTGAGAGAGGGATCACGTGGAATCGGTAGACCAAACCTCAAGTACAAATACAACATCAAAAGAAACCTGAAGGACTTTAACATCCCCATAGGCAGTTGGCAAGACGCAACTAGAGACCGAATAAATTGGAGGAAAAGGATTTGCATGGTGTCATCATTGGATACGATGGACAGCAAGTTATAATAGTAATATAAAGGAGCAGATGCAAGGATGTTGCTCTCAGGATGCCAACTTCTCACTGCACGGTTGAAAACCATTTTAGGCTTCGGGTTTTTAATAAAGAATAAAGAAAATTGTTAAGTCTTGCTTAATTATTACAACCAAGAAATGAGCAGACAACCCAGCCCAAAAGAAGGAAGAACCAGCCCAGTGGAAGAACCAGCCCAGAGGAAGAACCAGCCCAGAGGAAGAAGATGGTCTCCGATGAAATAGAACAAGTAAAAACTCATCTCCTCATCTTCTCTCCTCTTTCTGCCAAATTATATACCCGATGTAAATGGGTATATAACAATAGGGCTTGATGTGACCAGCTAATTAATTAGAAGAGGCCTCTCCAACTGCTCGTCTAGCCCAAGTATGGTCCAAAGTGGAGTGATTTCTCTTATGTCATTTACCACTAGACCCTAATTAATCTGCCCTGTCGGCTGAGGCGTTAGAACACACCGAATGCATCGAGTATCTGGGCTGAGCTGGTCAATGTAGGTCTTTGCTGACTGATCCACAATAGCGTGCCTATGTGCAGGTTTCCATAAGAGAACATCACTTATGAGTTCGTCCTTGCTTCTTCAGCAACATCTAGCTTGTTTGTCTCACTCAGATGATTTGTGTGATAGGGAGCAAGTGGCTATACTGCTGCTTCCTTGTGGGGTGTTTCCACGATTTGTTTAAGATCGCATCCAGCATTCTTGTGCAGCTCCCATCTAGCTTATTGTCTAGGTGCTTCATTAGGGTCTTAGAGATGCAGCCATACAGTAGCACTGATACAACTACAGC
Organism: Doryteuthis pealeii; assembly: GCA_023376005.1. Lineage (NCBI taxonomy): Eukaryota > Metazoa > Mollusca > Cephalopoda > Myopsida > Loliginidae > Doryteuthis > Doryteuthis pealeii. The sequence goes on along the minus strand of CM042168.1, from coordinate 12,817,984 downwards.
TCGGAAGAATTGTCGCTTTAACTTGTCAGTGAGATTGGATTTCCATATGACATGATCTGTTTTTAGTAGACCATGCCTTCTCTATATGCGCATTAGCATCGCTTTAAGTATACATTGTGTAATCTGCATCGCCAGTGCATACTATACGCGAATCTCCAAAATCTAGTGGAAAAAAAAAGAAAGAAAAAATGGCTACGAAAAATTAATAAACAATATTAGATGTGTGTAAACAGAAAAGAAAAGCATATAGTTATTTTACTAAACTTAACTTAGATATGGTACAAGGTCAGAAGTATAGAGCACCCAGTGAAAATCAAACTCACTATCTATATGTTATATACATCTTTACTCATCTTCTGATCATCTTTGGTATCTTATGTAGCTGGGAGTTCTTCTTCTAGCATCTGGAACTTTTCATTTGGAGATTTCGTGCCTGGTCTTCCATTAGGGATTTCTCGTCTATCATAAGCCCTGGGTCATTAGTAGTTTTTAGATAAATAACCCAAGACTTAGATTTTCTTTATCATATTTTATTTAGAAATCCCCATCCAGACTAACTGCACAGAGTGAGTACGACCCCACTGGGGGGCCCACTAAATATGACTTACTATCTCCGTGGCTTGCCCAGTACTGACTTAACTATCTCTTTCAAAACAAAACCGGAAGAAGCCTGTGTTTCTAATTTCTCTACTAATTCTCACGGTATCTACCGGAAAAGGGGTTAACACGAGGCTAACATGTGCCAATCAATCTTCCATGATATCGGCACATACTCCCACTCAAAAAAAAAAAATGCTAGCTGTAATTTCTAACAGCCAACTTGATTTCAACACTAGCCCTACATAATTGTTAGGGTACTAACAAATATGTAACATATAGCCTGCATATCTAGCTCGCTAACCATTACGCCACAAAAGAGAAGCATATGAGAGAAAACACCTCCTTGGCCCTGGACTACAGAATTAACAATATTAATCACAGGGGGGCCATCCCCCAGGCAACACCTGCCCCCTCAATTTACAGGGTCAGGGCTGGGTTTATTGCTCGGTGCCTGAGGCGCCTCCCTTGAGGGGGAATGCTGTAGGGATCAACGTATTTTTTGCACCCACCTCCCATGGCTTCAGTACGTGGGTGGTCCCACATTGATAGGGCCTTGTGCGTAAACCATACATGTGGGGTACATGGTAAATATAGAAATCATATGTGAAAAAGTTTATGAAAAAAAAAAGAAAAGAAAAAAGTGAATTTTTAAAAAATATTTTCAACGGAAAGGCGAATTTTAAAAAAATTGAATAAGATAAATTAGGAGATTGATTAAAGAATTAAGTTTATGGAAAATTTTCCCGCATAAAAAAAAGGATTATTTTCTATAACTCCAACCTAAAAAAAAGGGAACCACTCTGAATGAATTTTATAAATTATTTATTCATTTATTGATCTACTAGGAAAAAAGAAGACGGGGTTAGGGTTAGGGTTAGTGTTAGGGTTAGGGTTTGGGTTAGGGTTAGGGTTAGGGTTTGGGTTAGGGTTAGGGTTTAAGTGGTAGTGAAAAAGTTTTTCATTAAAAAAAAACTAACTAGTTTTCAAATCTAATTAGGGTTAGGGTTAGGGTTTGGGTTTGGGTTAGTGTTTGGGTTAGGGTTAGGGTTTGGGTTAGGGTTAGGGTTTGGGTTAGGATTAGGGTTAGGGTCAGGGTTTGGGTTAGGGTTAGGGTTAGGGTTAGAGTTTAAGTGGTAGTGAAAAAGTTTTTCATTAAAAAAAAACAAACTAGTTTTCAAATCGAACGCGCTGGGTACTTTTACATATGTTTGTAAATTACAAATGAATTAATTACAAATTGTAATTAATTCACCTGCACGAAGAAGTAGAAGTAGGCTCCCATTTTACCTACATATTCTGAAAGATCTGAATAATCTATATTAATTGTTTAGTGACAATAGCAAGTTCGTTATAGGAAATTATTGCTTTTGTATTCATTTTTTGTAAAAACTGTGTCATGTTTGATATTGGTTTGTTTTGTTTTACGGCATATCAACCTCAGTGGGTCATTTAATGCTGATAAAGTTTTGAAATAAATCAATTCTTAATGCTTAATACAATTTTTTTATAAATACATTTTTCTATTTAACCCATAGATGGGACCCTAACAGGTACTACCACACCGGGTCAGAGTGGACCAGGGAGCAATGGTGATGAAGGGGTGCTCCACATTCCCCAAACCTCCAAATCTGGAACCTCACCATCAGATAGAGTTTAACGTCATTCCCAGGACATGTAGACCCACAGCCACTGCCTTCTAGCACCCATATGATAAAAAGGTGTTGGGGCTTGCCATAAGGGCAACAGGGTTGGGAAAATCATAGAGGTGCTAGGACTTGACGTGACCAGCCGATTGATCGGAGGGGGCCTCTCCGACCGCCCGTCTAGCCCAAGATAGGGCCAAAGTGGAGTATTGCATGTCATGAACTGCTCATCCATCTGGGCTCTATCCTTAAGCATCACGGGTCGCCACCCACGACCAACAGGTGGCTCCATTGGGGGAGTCTTATCCCTCTGCAATGTTCGATATTATTATTGTTTGGAAACATAGAAAATTATTATTAGCAAGCATGTTTTTTTTAAAAAACTTTTTTACGACCCACAGATTACTACACTGCAATAAAAGATGTAATGATTACTAATAGTATAATCTAGGCATACCCAATTTGTCGTCTGCAACAAATTTTAAAAACGAATTAAAATTAATTAAATCTATTATTTAAGTTCAAACTTTTGTCTGAATCGATAAGTAGTAACATAATGACCATCATTAAAAAAAGAAAATATCATTACATATGCAGTTTATTTTTAATACATTTAAAGGGATTTGTTTTGGTCAATTTCGATGCGATCCGCCATTCTGTCTCTTTTTCAATGGTTTTAGGCGCTTGTTTACAATTTTTATGTAACATTCGGGATTGAAAAAAAAAAAAAATCACCAAAAATCAGGTAATTATCTGATTTTAATGAAATTGATTTATCAATTAATGAATTTTATAATGTATCAGCTATTTTATTTCAAAACTTTAATTTAGTATTTTTACACAAAAAATTGTAAACAAGCGCGTAAAACCATTGAAAAATAGACAGAATGGCGGATCGCGGCGAAATTGACCAAAATAAAATAGTTTTAAATCTATTAAAAATAAACTGCATATGTAATGATATTTTTCTTTTTTTAATGATGGTTATTATGTTACTACTTATCGATTTAGACAAAGTTTGACCTTAAATAATAGATTTAATTATTTTTAATTCGCTTTTAAAATTCGTAGCAGACGACAAAATTGCCAGTACCTAATCTAATCTCATTTTTTTATTCGTTTCCATGAAAGGAAACCAGTTGTCTGTCACCGGGTGGGTCAGAAAGCCTTCACGAGAGAGAGAGAGAGAGAGAGAGAGAGAGAGAGAGAGAGAGAGAGAGAGAGAGAGAGAGGGGGGGGCTCATCTTTATTACATTTCTTACTTTTATTTGTTTTTAAATTTTTCTCTCATCTATTAATTATTTTTGTTCAATTTTTTTCTTCTCTTTCTTTCAAGGCTTAACCCTTTGGGACCCGAACGGCTGATATTTGCTGCTAACGTATTTCTTTTTTTTAGGATATGATTCCGAGCAGCCAACATTTCCCCCCAAAAGTGTATATAACTAAATCACTACGCAACAACTTTAAATCTATACTACATCAATTAAAGCTTGTCGTTTAATTAAAAAAAAACAACAAAAAACAAAAAACAAAAAAAACTTATGAATGAATTAACCTATTAAATTTGTTTTCCTTAGAGTTTGATTTTTTTAATTAAAAGTATTAATCCCAGTTCAGAAATTAAAAACATTATACATTGGACTTCATTTCATATTCCACTAAAACTTCTGTCCAGTAGATTATGGTAAAAATTTACGCCACTGAATTCACAGTCTACCTTCTTCGCTATCCTATTGCCAATAAAATTTTGCTATTTTATATATTATAATTTTATTATTTAAATTTTAAAAAAAGTGTTTGTAGAATATTGTAACCGGTTATTTAACAGCATGTAAACAGGTTGAATAACAGAATATTACATTTCAGTTATTTCAAACCGAGAGAGGGCAAGGGTTGTGGGAAACCCAGGGTTTTTTTAAAATTAAAAGTAAAGTTAAAAACCAGCCAATTTTAGCCTACCTTAATATTTACCTTCTTAACGTATTTGACTAATAATACCTCTTATATTACTTTCATTATTACTTTCTTTTATTTTCGAATTGCTCTCTTAACTTTTTTTTTTACTTTCACTATCTTTCTTTTTAAATTTTCACTCCTTTCTTTGCCTAATATATCGATATCTATATCAATGTTTAACTACCTCCTACTTGGTCTTTCTAATAAATCTCAATGGCCTCGTCTCCCACTCCCTCAGTTTTTATAACTCCTACTCTAAATTCGTTACGCTAACACGAATTACCTCCCTTGGTTAACAAGCACGCAGAAATGGCGTTCACGTTTGCGGCTTTCTGCTACATCCTTGCGCTTATTCTTACCGCTGTTCTTATTTTCTTCGTCATTTTTCATGTAAGTATGAACACTCGATTACTTTTAGAACCTTCAAGATATTTAAACATAAAGTTACATTATTTTGCATATATTGATCTTAATTTTTTTTAAAAACTAAAATTTCTACTTCTGTCTAAGCCTTTTTTATTAGTACTTTTTTTTTTACCGAGGCTATTAAAAAAATGTCCATGATTATTTTTTTGAGGTAGGACATTACTTTGTATTTTTTTTTTCCTTTTTAAAATTGAATTATATATTATTTATTTCATGATTATGAATTTTTGGATTATTTAATGTTTCATAGTTTATGGGTAGATATTTTTGCGTCTGCCATAAAAGAGGCTAAAAACGAAACGTGAAATCAAATACATGCTAGATATCTTTTTACACATATTTGTAGTTATCTGGTTTTTAAAAACATTTAAAACTGTTAGATTTTGAAAAAAATATAATTTCTAAATTAAAAAAATGTTAAATTATAATAATAACGGATTTCTTTTTATTTGTAGATGTTATTTTTATAGATTTAAGTAGATATTTGAGGAATATTTTGTAATTAAAAAAGATTATCATGCCTTTTTATTTTCCCCAATCCCACGTATGTAGTAACAATGGGTGGGATCGTTGGAATATTAATCACATTAAAACTATTTCAGAAGCAAATTATTTGGATTTAAATTCAAGGTTACCATTATTCTGATGATACAGTAAATGCTTAAAAAAAAAAAAACAACAAAAAAAACAAACTGTAATTAATACATAAACATCGCCAGTTCTCAAATAAAAAAAAATAAAAATAATTTTTTTGGCTTCCCTTTAAAAAGAAAAAATTCTGACTCCAGCATTTTGTAATATTTTATTTTGTGACGAATTATAAAATTTCCAAAAGTGTTCGAGCCTAGGTAAAGGCCAGTATCTTTTTTATTCCCTCTAATGAAAATTTCGGCGCAACACAATCTTCCTACCCTCATTTAGCCTTGTGAAGTACTTGGCTAACTTTACTACGATTGTTAACTTTTTTTTCTACCTTGTTTGCTTATTTACTGTACATTTTATGATAAAGTGGTTTGGTTAGTAGACGTGTACTCACCCCTCTAGGTTAAGTAAATAAATAGAAATAAAGTATTTCATTTAGTTTTTGGAAATTAACAATTAAAGTTGGGGTAAAATTTACTATAAAATATGCAACCTGGCAATTAATTTTTTAGGGGGGGGGGATTATCTTAAATCTAAGAAACAGATTATCTCATTTTCATTGGTTAAAACCGGATTAATAATTAAATTATAAATTCAAATTTATAACACGATTATTTCCTCCCATGACTACTTGAAAAATATTCCTAATCCACGTTTTCACAAAAACTAGGAAAACGTAGTTTTCTTATTTTTTCACCTTAAATATTATTTTAAATGTAAAAATGAATGAAATTAACTGTAGTAATTTTAAAATCAATTTTATACTTCTCATTAATAAATAAAAGTTAAAAGTATTATAATTATTAAACATGAATTGACATACGAATACTAATAATCGCTTCTTGTCTACAGTATGTTTTATGGTATAGACACCTGATTCAACGCCCCCCCCCCGCCTCAGCACTTTGATGCTGAATCTACCCAATGTTTTAACTTGATACTAATTCTACAGTAAATAAATGCCAACGTAAATTGTAAATACTACAACAAACAAAACAAAAACTACTATTATTAAAACTTAAATCTCGCATTCGTTGTAGTGTAATGGTTAGCTAGCTAGTCTCGCAGATCTTTTACTCTTGAAACGCGAGTTCGATCCTCCGTGGATGCCCCATACTAGTGACCTCGTGTTAAATCCTACCCATTGGGTAAAGAATTTTTGTTTTGTTTTATTAGCCTCTCTAATTAATTTTGCGGTACTTATCCAGAATATCACGCTGAGGAAATGTCTGCAGTAATGTACCCCCCCCCACACACACACAGATAATAATAATAATAATAAATAATTATTCATTCACCATCCAGGCAAGTCTTTATCTTCAATTTTTACTGAATATTTACATTTAAAAACTACGTTTTCAACTCTCTCGATAAGGACGGTTGTCGATAGATACGTATGGATATCAGTGCTACCAGCAGGACATGATAATGATAATATTTTAAGTATTTCCTTCCCGTAAACACTGAAGATGGCAACTTATAACCGATTGCCAATATATATTTTTTCGGGATGTAACTGTTCAGTAAAATAAAAAAGGAGTGGTGGGGAGATAATATCTAAAACTTTTTTTTTTTTTTTGATGATGAATGCCAGTATTATATTTTTATCTTGTATATTATCGCAGACATAATTTTCAGAGAATTATTCTGGACCAATTTTATTTATTGAATTGTCTGTAAAATTAAATTACTCGTATTTTGTTAATTATAAATTCGTACGTTCAAAAGTTTACGACGTATAAAACGTCTAATGCTTCATAAAAAAAAAAAAAAAAATATTAAGAAAAAAAAAGTCTGCAAAAGTTTCCAGCGAAGTTGCTTAGTTTTTAGATTCAGGGAGAAGGGAACCTGTCCACGCCATTTTGTAATTCGCTAAAGTAGGAGTAGTTTTCTATTTTGCTGACATATTCCGAAAAATCGCTTTAACTTTACATAAAATCTTTTACATATACAGTTAGTACACTTGTACTAGTTCGTAAGGGTCTTCATAAAAGCTCCATTATGGAATGTTTTGCATACCCCCTACCCCAATTAACTACTATAAAAGTTTGTTTATTTATACGGATGTCCAGCAGGGAGAAAAAACATTTTTATAGTTATTACCTTAAGAGCCTTAAACATTGTTTTTAAGATCTTGTTTGTTTAAGGAATGAGGACACTAGTTAGAACTTCCTTCCTTCCAGTGATGACTTGAAGGTTTTTCAACGAATTGTTTTTATAAGCTGGGTTGAGAAAAATATGATAAACTTATGTTATCATTTTTTAATGAATTGCAAATTTAAAATAACACCGGGCGATTTTTTTTATTTTCTTACCTTTAAAATCTTGAATTTTAAAGTTTTGTTTCTTTTAATTTTTGCTTACATATCACAAATATTTCAAAAGAGAATTAAGTGTAGAATTTGTCAAATGACTTTGATTTTAAAATATTTTATTCAAGTACTAAAGGCTTCATTTTTTTTTCTCCCTCTGCATCCGAGATGAGGAATTATTATGATGCACCAAGCTGATGACACTAATCTTTTCTTCTTTTTTTTCTTTCTTTTTTTTTCTATTTTGAAAATGTTTTTGGAAGAGGTTACCTTGCCTGTCCTGGTCAAATAGACAAACCTGCTTTTAGGCTTATTTTGCCGGTCCACGTAAAATAGACACACTTACTTGTAGGCTTATTTTACTGTCGTTGTAGATATTTTTATTATTATGAAAGCAAGTAATCTTAAAAATAACAACACAGATTTAACACAAAAGTTTATTTATATTCATTTATATTTATATTTTGTGAAGGATAAAGATACAAAAAATTCTTCTAAATGAAAAATGACTGTGATCAAACATGTGAATTTTTACAAAATTCAAAAAAAAAACAATTAAAGGAAATGATAAATGTAAATTTGACTATCATGAATTTTTTCCAAAGTGGAAAAATGGCATTTTTTACTATCAATTGTTAAAACATAAAATTGTAACCCTAACCCTAAATTCTTGTTGATATTTATGAAAACAAGTTTTTTTTTTTCCTTTCAAACACGAAGCGTATAAAAAGTTGTTTAAATTACCTTTTATAAGGAAAGACGTTAAACATGAAATACCCGGATGTTACCTTTTAGAACCGGATAAATAGCTTATTTGAATGTTTTTATCCTACACTTAATAACATTGATAAACCTTTATAGGATGGTGTGACAAATTCTTATTATAGTTATCTCCATTATATTGAGTCCTGGGCATGACTTTAAACTGCACCTAATGGGGAGTGTGGAGTACACCTTCATCGCAATTACTCCAAAGTTCATCCTGACCCAGAGTGGTAGTACCTATTAGGGTCCCATCTATTGGTTTAAATAGAAGAAATGATTTTTAAAAATGTGTTTGAAAAAAGAATTTTCAATACCCATCAAGAATGAGTGGAACAGAATGTCTTTGGCATAAAATAACCCAACAGGGGTTTACATGCCGTAAAAAACCCAACCAACTTCATTATATTGAGAAATATCATTCAGTTGCAGATTAGACTGGAAATAGTTATATTCAAAGGTATATTGCACTAGGTATATCAGTATAAGTTTGTTTTTTGTTGTTGTTGGTGTTTTTTTTTTTTTTTTTTTTTTTCAAACGTTTTGATTAAACAATAGGAATATTTACTTAATAAAGTAAAAGTAAAGTAGATGGAGTGACCTATTATCAGTATCATCCAGACAACAAGGGAGTTTATCTCCTTTTCACTAGCGCTAGACCAGGGAAATTGTTTTTGCATCTCTAGTGGTGCACCACATGTAACATCAGCTCCCCACTTTACTGCACATATCCAAGCTGTGCTACTCATGTTGGTGAGGGCTGATATCAAACCCAGAATCTTGTGGTTCTGAGATGGATACTCTACCGACTGAGCTAAACCAGCCCCTTTCTTGAATTTGTACAAAAACAAGCACAAATATAAGCTTATAGAATATCTAACTCTTTTTGAAATAAATGGAAAGGAAATATTAGTTAAAATTATTTCATTCAATTGCAAATTGTACTGGAAATTGCTATATTCTCTAAGAACATTTTGAGTGTATTGGCCTAATAATATTGCTGTGTTTTACTGGGCACATGAGTAGCACAGCTTGGGTAATCTGATCTGTGCAGTAAAGCATCTGGGAGGTGATGGTAGTTGTGGTGCTCCAACTCTCCAAAATAATCTCACTGGATAATTTTGTGGAAAGGGGATAGACTCCCTCACTGTTCAGCTGATACTGACAGTAGGCTACACTGCAAACTTTACTTACTACAAGCTTAATGAGAATGTTAACCCTCTAACTGTTCATATAGCCCTCAAATGTGTCACAGGAAACACTTAGAGCTACTTGTTGTACTTAAAACTGTGAAACGGTTAATAACATTTTTATATTGATATGCTAGTACCTACCTACATACCTACCTATGTGTCACACTTTAAACCCACCACCACCACCACCACCAATCTGGAGAATTATTTAATCTTAATTTAGCATTCCCAGTTGATTTTTATTATTATTTGAGGTTATTGTTATTTAATCACATTAGTTATATAGAGGTCTGTAAATAGAGTTCAAAACTGTTTGAATTATGCAAATTATCAAAAGTTATGAGAATTTAAAGCCCCGAAATTGAGGGTACAAAAGTGAACGTGATTTTGTTAAAAAAATGTCAAATCATGGACCAATTCAAAACAAAAAATTCAGTAATTTCTTCACCATTTCTTTATTATTGGAACAATTTTGATAAAATTTGGCATTCTTATGTATCTCTATGCTGTAACTCATTATTTAGAGAATAAGAGGTACAGATAGCATTTGTTTTTTTTCTTTTGTTTTTTTAAAGTTTACCTCAAGATTATTCTTTTTAATACTGCATGGGGGAATGAGAAAAGTTTTGGTAAACTGGCCAAAGATTGGCACATTTACCAAAGATATTCTTGTTTCCCAATAATATCTGCATTGGAAAAAATAAGATCTAAAAAAGAAGTTTGGCTTTGAGTTACTTTTTACCATTCTTTTTGGTTTAACTCAGTTATTAGAACATCTGGCTAGGAATCACAAAGTTCTGGGTTCAATACTAGCCCTCGCCAACTCAGCCCTTTTTATAAAATCCTGTCATCAAATTATGTCTATTTCAAGATCAATAGACTTATTGTTACATACGCCTATCGCTCAACGCTATACAGCGCTTCCATCAGAGATATCAAAGAGAGTTAAAAGACATGCATACGAAAATTTGGCAATAAACAATGACAAAACATGATATTATTTTAGAACATAACGTTTAATTCGAGGTTTTAAATTCTTTGGGAGTCCTGATACGACCTCCGACAGGCTAGAGTTTTTTAATGTCCTTTTGGTTGAATTTCTTATTCGAAATCAATATATAATGTTCATACGAAAGAAGTTACACTTATCTTGTTTATATGGGTGATTCATTTTCCGTGGTTAATTATTATTCCGGTATTCATTCCTTTATCCGGTATTTTCATTGTGATAACTTTGTTTCGGGAGACATTCTTCATCTTCCCTCCCCCACGAGATGTTCACTGGCCGGCCACCTGGTATACACTGCCCAAGCCTGACAACAGGGATCGCCTTCCCTTCCTCTAAACAGTGACGTCACCTGTATCAGTACGTTTTGCCGACGTAGGCAAAGCAGCGAGGTAGTATCAGGTGATCGTTTCGTGTGCCTTCCTCTTCTTCGCTATGCCGGCCACGGGCCATGAGTAAGCATTTTTTCTTCTTCCGGTGAGCTGTTAGTCAAATTCTGTGACTTCCCCCACTCTCCCGGCGTCATCACGTCTATCAGAATATTCTAAAAGTTCTATGATTTGATGGAACGTAACATTATGAATATGTTAGAGCATCCCCCTAAGAACCACAAGGTTCTGGGTTCAATACTTGCCCTCGCCAACTCAGAGCATGAGTAGCACAGCTTGGATTTGTGCTGTAAAGTGGGGAGCTAATGGTAGGTGTGACACTCCATCGCAGACACAGAAATGATCTCTCTGGTCTAGCACTAGTGAAAAGGGGATAGACTCCCTTGCTGTCTGGCTGATACAATAGGCCACTCTGTTGACTTGACTGTGTGCAAACTAATTACTATTATTAAATATAAATAATTACTTGAAACCATATAATTATTAGTATTAGATGGGAATACTTGAAACCATACAACTGTGTGCAAATTATTTATATTAGATAATACTTGCTATCATATAACTGTGTGCAAAAAAAAAACCCTTATGAAATAGCTACACAAAAAATGTAAATATAAATGTACTATGAATACATTTCCTTAACCTTTAGGTTTAAAATAACCTTAGAATTGTTGACCTGCCATTAAAATCAATCACTCTTGCTTCTTGTACTGAGAAACAAACTCTTCCTGAAAAAAAAAAAATTATTGGTCAAATAGATCTTTTTAAAAATTATTTGTATTCAGTAGGAATACTTGATGTCATATAACTTTAAATTATTTGCATTAAGAATATATTACTTGAATCTATAATTGTTTACAAAGGATTATAATTAGTTACTTAAAACCATATAACTGTGTGCAGACAAATGATTATTATTAAATAGAAATAATTACTTGAAACCATATAAGTATTAGATAGGAACACTTAAAACCATACAATTGTATGCAAATTATTTGTATTAGATAAGAATACTTGATATCATATAAGTGTGTGCCAAAAATCTCTTATGGCTACACAAAAAATATAAAGGTTGATATTTTGTTTTTTCAGGAAGGACAAATTCTATTTATTCAAACTCTGTGAAGACACGTCTGAAAATGACTCTCTCTACAAATTGCATATTGATTTTTACTAACAATGGATTATTGGTTAATCTCTTCTCATTCAAAATGTTTGTCCTTTCATTTGCCAACATGGTTGGCTCAAATTCAAAACACTTTTTACCTATTTTTAACCTCAAACTCCATTTTGAAATTTCTCTAATGCCGTATAAACCAACAAATAAAGACTCATTTAGTTATGCAGTAATTGCCAATTAAAAAAAATGAAATCGCCTTATTGACGAGGCTTAGAATATACTGACTATTTATGGGTTAAGACACCCCCCCCTTCTCCCCAAAAGGGGTGTCCTGGGTATGATACTAAATGGCATCTGATGGCGAGGCTTCAGTTCTTGAGATCTGAGGAAGGTGGAGTCATCCCTTCATTATCATTACTCTCAGGTCCAGTTTGGTAATACATGTTATGGTCCCATCTATGGGTCAAATAAATCTGTTTAAAAATTATATTAAATAGGAATACTTGATGCCCTCTGACTGTAGATTATTTGTATAAAGAATAGTTAATTGAAGCTATAATTATTTACTAAGGATTATTATTAGTTACTTGAAACCATATAATTATTAGTATTAGATAAGAATACTGGAAACCTTATAACTGTGTGCAAATTATTTGTATTAGATAGGAATACTTGATATCATAGAACTGTGTGCCAAAAAAACAACTCTTATGGCTACATAAGAAATGTAAATATAAATGTACAATGAATGTGATTCCCTAACCTCTAGGCATAAGATAACCGTAGGTTGACGTTAAAATCAATGAATCCTGATAAAATTTGATGATTTTAAAAACAAATCCTTAATTCCATTCAAAACAAATGACTACTCTCTTTAGCACAACCATGATTTTATTTGTTTTAGGTTAAATTTTATCTAAAAGGTTTTTATTAAACTTTTGTGTGTGTGTGTGTGTGTGTGTAATGTTTGGCATTTCACATTGAAGATGGTAAATATTAAAGTCTCTTCTTTAACTTAAATTGCATTGTATTTTTCCATAACCAGTTTTTTAAGTCAATGTTAACCTGATTCATTGTTAAGGAACAGAGGAATGTTATTCTTATGCAAATAATATAACAAGTATTGTCAGAGGGATCTGACTGTCACAAGTTTACAAAATACTTTAATTCAAGTAACTAGGCAACTTTGAATCATCCTCTCAGCTGTTGAATACGCCAACTGCACCTCTGCAGAGGAGTACACCCCCGAAAGTGAGGTCACCTGTTGGCTGTGGCTGGTGACTTGTGATGCTTAAGGAATAAATCCTGGTGGCTGAGCAGACATAAAACACTCCACTTTGGCCCTTACTTAGGATAGACAGGTGGATGGGTGGTTGGTCTTAGAGGTCCATCTGATCTATCGTCTAGTCATGTCAAGCCCAAGCACCTATATGATTGTCCTGACTGTATTTCTCTTATGCCAAACCCCTAACCCTTTTTATTATATATGTACTAGAAGGTGGTGGTTGAGGGTCTTAGTGTTTTGAGTATGACATTAAACTACATCTGGTGGTGAGGTTCCAATTCTGGAGCTCTGGAGAGTGAGGAGTACCCCTTCCCAATAATTACCATTATTCCCAAGTCCACCCTGAGTGGTAACAGCTGTTAAGGTCCCATCTATGAATTAAATAGATAAAAAAATGTGTTTAAAAAAAATGAATACCTTACAAAAATGAACAAAACAATGTCTTAGGCATAAAATAACCCAAAGGTTGACATGCCGTAAAATCCAACCCACAATTATGCTATAAAAAAGAATTACCCCTCTCCAAAATAACCCCAACTTATAGCCTGTTTTATTTTGTTTTGTCAACCGTAACATGAATATCTGCCCTGTCAGTGAGTCATGCTGAAAGTGCTGGTTCCCGCTAGATCACCGAAGTTAAGTAGCAAGGAACCTGTTATAATACTTAATTGGACACTTAAGAGACAGCAGGTACTGTAAGCTGAGTTTTTATCAAAATGACTTGATTCGACAATAGATGATCCAAAAAGGGTCAGTATGCTGTAAAACAAAACAACCAGCCAGAGAGGCTTAGAATACATTGACCCTCTCTCTTGTAGAGGGGGTAAGATCCCCTCCCCCCAAAAAATGACTTTGGTAGGACACTAAACTGCATCTGGTAGTGAAGCCCCAGTTCTGGAGATTTGGAGAGTGTATAGTTACCTCTTCATTCCCATTACTCTCAGTTCCACTCTAACCTGGGGTGGTAGTGTCTGATAGTTATGGCGAAAGTGCGGATAATTTTTGACTCTTCCTTGTAGATTAAATGCCAGCTGTTCATTAGATATTGTATAGATTAAATTGTGTAAGAAATCTTTACTCTGTCCTAGTGGATGAGCAGTCCATGACATGCAACACACTTCTTAGACCCTTACTTATGGGCGGTCGGAGAGGCCTCCTCTGATCAATCGGCTGGTCACGTCAAGCCCTAACACCTATATGATTGCCCCATCCCTATTGCCCTTATGGCAAGCCCCAACACTTTTTATCATATATGTGCTAGAAGGCTGTGGCTGAGGGTCTTCATATCCTGGGAATGTTATCATACAAAAAAATTGTCACAAAGAATCACATAAAACAATTAAAATTTGGGAATCCAAAATTTCAAGGTTGCAGGTCTTGGATTTGGCCTGGAATGTTTTTAATTTGCTCATGGAGTCAGCCTAATTCCAAAATAGTATGATATGTTGGGCTATGGCATCTAGGAGTAAAATTGAAATGCATGACCCTGAGGTTTGCATTTATTATTAGAGAAGTAATGTTTCAAACAACCTACCTGATTATTGATCACAATCATTTAATTTATTGAATGACTTTTATAAACTTCTCATTGATTCTAGTTCATTCCTTTGTGGAACATTGCCATGATCTGTTTATGTCTCTTTGCCAAATTTCTCTTCATAATCTTTTGGCACTGTCCTAACCTTGTATGTCAGGTGAGAAAACAATGGCAGATTAACATTCTTATTTACTAACTGAAAACAACTCCTAAGGGCAGGAGACTTTTAAGAGACTTTTTTTTTTCACTTGTAACAAGTACATATACTTTATTAGATATTTGAGGGGAAAATACAAGGTGGTCCAAAAGTCTTGTCACCCTTGCATATTTTTAGCACTGTCAGCTGGGAACTGAAAAAAACTACAGGCTGGACTTTTAGGAGACTTTTTTTCTTTTCATCTGTAGTAAGTACATATACTTTATTAGATATTTGATGGGAAAATACAGGGCGGTCCAAAAGTCTGTTTTTAGCCCTGTCAACTGGGACTGTAGAATAAGCTGACTGCATCTCTGCAAGGGGGTAAAATCCCTCCAATGAGGCCACCTGTGATGCTTGAGGATGGAATTCTGGTGACTGAGCAGTCCATGACATACAGAACTCCACTTTAACCCTTACTTTGTCTAGATGGACAGTTGGAGAGCCCCACTTCAATCAAGTCAATCACCTCAACCCCTAGAACTTATGATTGTCCCGACCCTATTACTCTCATGGCAAACTCCCATCATTTTTTATCATAGAAAGCAGTGGGTGAGGGTCTTAGTGTTCGGAGTATGATGTTAAACTGTATCTAATGGCAAAGTTCCATTATTGGAGATCTGGCAAATGTGGAATACTCCTTTATCGCCATTACTCCCAGGTCCACTCTGACCTGTAGTGGTAGTATCTGTTAGAGTCCGATCTATAGGTTGAATAGGAAAAAATGTATTTTAAACAAATGTTAAAAAAAAATGAATTTATGTACCCATCAAGAATGAATAAAACAAAACGTCTTTGGCATAAAATAACCCAACAAGGGTTGACATGCCGTAAAATCCAACTAACCAACAGTGTGAAGAAATGCATGAGTCAGTGCACCAGCTTCCATGATACTAATAGAACTGAAGGGCAACCCATTGTGGTATAATGGTTAGCAAGCTAGTTCCGCAGTTCCATTATGACTGAATAGCAAGTTTGATCCTCGCTGGATGCCACATACCTGCAACCTTGTGTCACACCTTACCCGTGGTGAATGGGTTGAGAAAATACCTACTACCAACCACAGCAGGTACCTACCATGGTTTGAATGGCTTCAATCACATGAAATATGCACTGCAAACTAGCACTAAAATATTGCAAACATTTTTACTCACCCTAATAATATTTAAAGACACAGATAATTTTGTTTGTCGGTTGATTTTTAAGGGTTATCACAATGCGAAGGAAGAAAAGGTAACGGGTATGTTGTTAATTTACTTGTATTTTTTTATTTTTTTGATATTTCCTTAATGTTTTGGGATTAATATCCTATCTTCAGAGGACCTTGGGGCCCATAAATGGATGTTCACAGCTGTCCGTATTAAACTGTATTAGTGTGTGGATAGTAACATATGTGTTTCTGTATTTGGTTTTAATGTTTGAATGAACTAATATTCTAACATTCAGCTTACATTGTGGTCCGATCACGTATTCTTTTTAAAAATGAATGCTGGGTTTAAAATGTTGTGATGAAATTCAAACTTAGGAAACTTCTTATTCTATGGTTTATATCTGTTAAATATTATTGGTTTGTGGGTGTGTGTAAATGTGTTACAAAAGTGGAAACCTCAAAAAAAAAAAAAAAAATGGGTAAATAACATACTTGTAACCATTCCTCCATTCGCATTGTAATATGCAACACTCCACTTAGACCCTTACTTAGGCTAGACGGGCGGTCGGAGAGGCCCCCTTCGATCAATCGGCTGGTCACATCAAGCCCTAGCACCTATATGATTGCCCCGACCCTATTGCCCTTATGGCAAGTCCCAACCCTTTTTATCATATGGGTGCTAGAAGGCAGTGGTCTTCATGTTCTGGGAATGACGTTAAACTCTATCTGATGGTGAGGTTCCAGTTCTGGAGGTCTGGGGAATGTGGAGCACCCCATCATTACCATTGTTCCTTGGTCCACTCTAACCTGGAGTGGTAGTACTTGTTAGGGTCCCATCTATGGGTTAAATAGAAAAATGTTTTTATAAAAAAATTGAGTATCCATTTAAGAATGAATACATTTCAAAACTTTGTCGGCATTAAATGACCCACTGAGGTTGATATGCCCCAAACCAAACCAATCACATTGTGATAAACCTTCAAAATCAATCTCCAAATCAAATATACACACAATGCTTCAAGCAAACCATAAAACTCTTAAGAATTTCATTTTCATAGTCAAATCGGTGGCTCTGTCTTTTAGAATAAGGAATTAGATGTCTTTGAGAATGATGTTTAAAGTTTTTAATTGATATTCATTCATTTCAAGTATTCTTTGATTCAAAATCTTAGTCTCTACATTTATTCTCATGCAATATTCAGTGGAGGATTCTAAGACCAAATTCTTATTTCTTATGAGTGTCATCACTTCAGTTAAATAATGAACCCTTCCGTTTTTATGATAAAGAAAGGGAAGAAAAAGGACATGCTACACAGAAAAAATATAATAAGAAAGAAAGAAAAAGTAGGAGAAATGTAGAGAGAGAGGGGGATGAGTGCAGAAGTAATAATGCTAATCTGTTTCAATTGAACATGATGAAAAGAAAGAAAGAAAAAGAGAGATAGTTAAATCAAAATTATTATACTTTTTACATATTGAACTATTTGGGAATAGCTTTTAAGTAAACATATCAAATGTTGTAATAATTAAATTATACTGTGGTATATCCACAGGCCATGCTAGTATCTATTAATGATTTTATTGATTTGGTCTTCTAGGATTCAAATTAAGGAGATAATTGGATTTTGGTTGACCCTTTCAATAAATCCAAGATAATTAAACCAAATGTTGAATCACTTAACAGATTCCCTTGTAAGAAAAACAATTGAAAGATTAATTATACTTAAAAGGTCAAATAATGTAACATTTCTTTTCCAAGCCTTTTTGTGTGTATGTGTGTGTATATAAATAAATGAATAGAAAAAATGTTCTTAAATTAAATGGGTTAAATTTTGATAAGATTCTAGTTGCTAAAGGTGTGTCTGGATACAAGACAGGATATAAAGATACAGGAGAGATGGTGATAGGTATGTGTCCTGTGTCTCTCGAGCACAAAAATCTAAAAGGATGCAGTAAAATCCTATCCATGTCCCCCAGTGTTTTTCTTCCCTTACCATTTCAAGCTAACTGTAAATACATTTCAATAGTTTCTTAGAAATGAATTACACAGGATAGGTTACAAGGTAGGAGTTAGCATTAGTTGAGGCCCATAAATTTTCCTGGGGACTCATTCAAAGCAAACATGTGCGTCCCAAGACGCACTAAATCAAAAAGCTACCAGCATCACTGATACAGTATACTAGACAATGAGACACACCTAATTTTGACACAAATCTCTAACCCAAAGGTGTTTGCTGTCTTTTTTTTCTTTTTCTAGCCCCCCCCCCAAAAAAAAGAAAAAACAGTGTGTGGTGTAAAAATTAATTTTTGAAAGATATTGCCTGAGGGGGTGTTTCTATTTTTCTTTTTTAACTGGAAATTTTGTGCAAAAATACCTCACTCATGTTAAGTGGGATTATTTAACTATTTGCCTACTCTAAACTTTTCACAGTAGCTCTCCCACAACTGCTAGTTCCTTATAATTGAGCAGAAGGACCTGGATAACAATAATAATGGGACTTTATTTGAATAGAATGAATTCTGAGGTAGATAGTGAAATTTGAAATATCCCATCATACTGGTAAAAAATACTAAGAAAATTTGGGATAGCAGTGTGGGAAATTTGGTAGGCAAAGTGTTAATAACTGAAAAATGTTTTCCTTTCTACCTATTTACTTATCTATTTTTTTCTATTGGATTCGTTTTTGTTTTTTTTACTGTAAATTTTGTCTAATTTTTTTTTTCATTTCATAGCTATATATATATATAGGGTCATCCACATATATATTTATGTATTATTTCTGACCATTTTTCAATAAATCACTGATTATCTCTGCCATATGTTACATTTGAAACAGCTGTAAACATCTGTCAAATAGTGTTTATTTTTAAAGTGGCTTTGTTTTTCAATTGAATTGACATGTTAGTTATAAACTTTCATCACTTTGAAAAACTCTGAAGGTTTTTAGTAAAAGTAGATTGATCTAAAAAATAAAGTCTCTATCAATATTACTCTCTCATTGGTGCTTTCAACCTGATTTTGGCTGTGGGTGTGCTGCTCATATAGCCCTCTCAGCTGGGGCTGTAGAATATGTCGATTACATCTCTGCAGAAGGGTATGAACCCCTCCCCCCTCCAGTGGAGTCATCTGTTGACTGTGAGTGGCAACCCATGATGCTTAAGAACAGAATCTGGTGGCTGAACAGTCCACGGCATGCAGCACTCCACTTTGGCCCATATTTAGGCTAGATGGCTGTCAAAGAAGTACCTTTCGATCAATCGGCTGGTCACATCAAGTCCTAGCACCTATATTATTGTTCTTATATGACAAACCCCCAACCCTTTTTATCATATATGTGCTGGAAGGCGGTGTCTTGAGAATCTTAGTGTCTTGAGTATGATGTTAAATTGCATCAAGTGAAGTTCCAATTCTGGAGCTGTGGGGAATGTGGAGTACCCCTTCACCATTACTCCCTCTGACCTGGAGTGGTATGTGTTTGGGTCCTATCTATGGGTTAAATAAATCAAAAAATGAGTTTTAAAAAATACCCAACAAGAATGAATAAAACATCATGTTCATATATCTATCTACAAAAATACTTGTGTAAATCAAAATTGATTACCAATTGTTATCTCACACTCTAACAATTTGTTTATGTCCTGGGTATGATATTAAACTGCATCCAATGGTGATATTCCAATTCTGGAGCTCTGGGAAGTGTGGAATACATCTTCATTGCCATTACTCTCAGGTCCACCCTGACCCCAAGTGGTAGTACCAGTTAGAATCCTATCTATGGTTTACATAGAAAAAAGACATGAGTTAAAAAAAATATTTTTTTAAAATTGAATACCCATCAAGAATGAATAAAACAACATCTTTGGCATAAAATAACCGAACAAGAGTTGACATGCCATAAAATCTAACCAACCAACCAACAATTTGTTTAAAAACAAAATACTTACCCCTTAAGAATGATATAGATTATTTCCTATAACTCCAACCTAAAAAGGGGAACCACTCTGATTGATTATTTATATATATTGATCTACTAGGAAAAAAGAAAACGGGTTTAGGGTTAGTTTAATGGGAAAATAATGGGTAGATTAATTAACAGATAAAATTCATTCAGAGTGGTTCCCCTTTTTGTGTTGGAGTTATAGGAAATAACCATTATATATACAAGAAAAAAGGGATTTGGCATTAGATAATCCACAGGATTGATATACCTTTAAACTAAACTATATAGCATATCTTGGGTATGAATAGTTTGACGGAGTCCATCCCTCTTCATGTCTACAACTGGTGAACTCAGTTTTCCTTCTAGACCATTTGCTATACCAAGGTTACAGAGTACAATCTGCCCTACTATTTATACATAGCTGGAAGAATGATAATTAGATTTAATCTACCAATATATTGATACGCATGAAGTTAATGAAAATTATTTCTACCAGTTTTTAGGAAAATATTTTGGTTTAGTTTTAAAAGTAAACTAAACTATTTACCTACAAATTATCTACTTAGAAAACCCACAAGGGTTGATAATGCCATTGAATGCTAATCAACCATCATTTGAAAAATTAAGATTTTTATACATTGATTTCTTTAATTAATGCTTTTTAAATAGTTGTATTTAATTTTCAATGTTTTCATTTGAAATCTGCTTGCAATAAACTGAATTTCTCTTGTTTCTTTTTAGATTATCGCCTTTGATGAGTTGAAGACGGAATATAAAAATCCTATAGATCAATGTAACAGTTTGAACCCTGTAAGTATTTTACTGATTTTCTTTTTTGTCATTTTGTTTCTCAATGATTAATTGCATGATTTATATATAGAGGATTAATTAAAAAAAAAGGGAAAAAGTTAACACCCTTATGGGAGCACCTTCACGATATAATTTCAAACAGTCTCCACATGTTCACTATGCAACACTCCACTTAGACCCTTACTTAGACTAGACGGGCGGTCGGAGGGACCTCCCTCTGATCAAGCAGCTGGTCATGTCAAGCCCCAGCACCTATATGATTGCCCCAACCTTATTGCCTTTGTGGCAAGCCCCGACAATTTTCATCATATGGGTGCTAGAAGGCAGTGGCTGAGAGTCTTCATGTCCTGGGAATGCTGTTAAACTATCTGATGGTGAGTTTTCAGTTCTGGAGGTTTGGGGAATGTGGAGCACCCTTTCATCACCATTGCTCCCTGGTCCACTCTGACCCGGAGTGGTAGTACCTGTTAGGGTCCCATCTATGGGTTAAATAGAAAAACATGAGTTTATTAAAAAAATTGAGTATCCATTAAGAATGAATTTATTTCAAAACTTTATCGACATTAAATGACTCATTGAAGCTGATATGCCATAAAACAAATCAAACCAGTTCACCATCCCTGTCAACATTTTCTTGAAATCTCCTAAAAGTGATTAAAAATCAGTTGAATATTTTTTAAGGAGTATCTTTATTAGAAAAGCAGAACTGATATTATAGAGATCCTCTGGGGAGAATTCCAAAAATGTCTTGACAGGGATGGTGAGCTGATGGAGATTTAAAAATCATGTCATATAAAGCAATGGTTCTCATCTGGACGCAATATGCTCTGACCATTATGATATTTTTTTTTTGGTCAAGGCAATCAAAAAATGTTTAATCATAAAAATACAATAGGACTATTAAACATCGAATTGCTATGTGGGGTCCACCAGAGTAAAATAGGAATCAAAGGGGTCCAATAAGTGAAAAAAGGTTGAGAACCACAGATATAAGGGAACTCCCATAAAAATGTTAACTTTTTTTTTTTCATTTATTTATTTTCATTCATTCATTTATTTATTTTTTGAAACTCCCTTCTATTTTTACTTAGCATTTAAAGTTGTGATCCTTTTGAAAAGTTGACTAAAAATATTATGGAAGCACTAAAGTCCCATTGAAATGTGAATAGAAATTTATTTTATTTTTTTTTAACACTCATCTATTTCTATTTAACTGGTGTCTCCAGCCAGCACTTGGCCCCTTGTCTGAAAGGGGCAGGGCTGGGTTTATTGCCCAGTGCCTGAGGTGCTCCAAAAAGGTAATGCCAGTAGGAACCACACATTTTTTGCTCTTGCCATTACAAGAGCTTCGTTTTGCATGTGGCTTCCTATGTTAACAAGACCTTGTCACATTTTAGCCTGGTACTTTTTTTAAAGCTGAGGTGACAATACCCATTCCCTTACCTCCCTACCAACTCCCCAACTGCAAAGCTTCTCCAGATCAAAAGAGGAGTTCAAGTGTAACACAGGTATTTGAATAATTCCCCGGGAAATATGATGGGTCCCAACTAAAGTTTCTTAATAAATTAAAGGTTTTTTTAAAATCTATGAACAACTAAAGCCATCTAGCCCCTACCGTGTATCCCATAGCATGTAATTCATTTCCAAGAAAATATTGAAATGTATTTACAGTAAGCTGGAAATGGTTGGGGAAGGAAAAAATAAACACTGGGATCCATGGATAGGATTTTTCTGCGTCCTTTTAGATTTTTCTGCTTCAGTGATGCAGGACGCGTACCTATCAGCTTCTCTATAGATAATGTACCCCATATCCTAGTATTGTATTTTGTATGAAGACATTTCTTTTCTTTCCTTTTTTTTTTTTTTTAGTCATCAATATGTTTTGTTTATTTCAGCTGGTTCTTCCTGAATATCTCCTTCACATCTTCTTTAATGTGCTGTTTTTGTTTGCAAGAGAATGGCTTTCGATTTTATTGAACGCCCCACTTATTGCATACCATGTGCGCAGGTGAGTACATCTTAATTGTTTCTTTATTTCTGTTACATCTACAAGCAAAAATATATGCCTTTCAGGTGCATGCATTTAGATTTTAATGTAATAAAATATTAATAGCAAGAATATGCACCCTCCTGGGCGTAAGCATTTAAGTTTTGATGTAAATGAAATATATTAAACAATCAGGACCTGTGGATATACCACAGTATGATAATTTAATTAATACTTACATCCAGAGGGTGCATATTCTTACTATTAAAGTTAATGTCTTTTCTGCTTTGGATTATGTAGAAATGTTTTTGTGTTTTTCTTGATTATTTCATCTTACAAATAAGGAAATGACAATCTTTTTGAACCTTATAAAAGAATAAAAATTAATTTATGTGTGTTATTTCTTTTAGATACATGAACCGTCCATCTTATATGAGTGGCCATGGTTTATATGATCCAACCACAATAATGAATGCTGATGAATTATCCAGAGCCATGAGGGAAGGATGGGTAAAATTAGCATTCTATTTGCTATCTTTTTTCTATTACCTTTACAGGTAAGATATTTTTTTTCTTTTGTCTTGTCTTGTTTTTTTCTTTTTTCTTTTTTCTCTTTTTTTTTTCTATTTTTCATTTTTTTTTTTTTTCTTTTTTTTTTTTTTTATCCACCTTGATTTATTTTCATATCTTTCTTCTTTTTTTTTTTCTTTTTTTTTTTTTTTTCTCGTTTTCTCATGTTTTTTTTTTTTTTTTTTTTTTTATATATACATATAAATATCAGTATGTGCATATTTTTTTATATATACAGAGTATATTATATATGAAAACCTTAATTTATCAGAAATTCATTATGAAATCAGACTTGCAAAGGTAGCCTAAATAAATTTATTTCTGATAAATCAAAGTTTTCATTATTGTATAATAATAATAATCACTTATATCAGATGATATATTTTAAATTGAATTTGTATCTAGAGGTGGCCTTTGTGTATGTTTCTTTTTCATCTTTTCATTTACTTAGGGTTTATAAAGTTTACAGTTCAGTCCTTTACAAAAGTCAAGTCACATTAAATAAGAAAAAAAAACAAAAAACAACCTAATATTACAGTACAATTGATTCTTTACTTTTAAAACAAACAAGTATTTAATTATTTGTCTGTATTTTTTTAAGATGAGACTTGATGTGAATAATTTTGATGTTTGACTGTTGTCCTCACCTTAATGTGGTATGTATAAACATGTTTCGGCCGCTGTATCAACCGGCCTTATTCAGGTGTTCCTTGTGTATTCAAGAATAGTAATGACCTAACCTGGGAAATCATTTTTAATAATTTGACTGTTGATCAAAAGTTCTTTGACGTTAGTTTGATCAACAGTCAAACTATTAAAAATGATTTTCCAGGTTGGTCATTACTATACACAGGGAATACCTGGAGGAGGGCTGGAGGATGCAGCAGCCGAAACGTTGTTTATACATACCACAATAAAGATGAGGACAATAGTCTGAAATATCAAAATTAAACATTAAAATTACTAGCGAATATATGCACCCTCCGGTTGCAAGTATTTAAGTTTTAATATAATAAAATATTATATTGAATAAGAAAGGCTAATGAAACTAAATAAGAATGCAGATAAAAAAGATTTGAAATGGGAGGGGGTTATAATCGAAAAATAGAACAACTGAAACTTACTCTTCCATCACTCCTGTCTTTCATTGCTAAATTTTCCTAATTTAATTATTTAGTTAAAATAGGAAGTAAAGAATAAAATTGCAGCTATTTCTTCTTGTTAATGGATTTCTTATAAGATTTATTAAGAGATTTTTTCTCCTATTCATTAAGATAAACCCAAACAATTAGAAATCGATAATACTAAGCCCATATTTATTAAAATCAAATTTTTAATACCAATATGCAAATTAGCCTTCCCGTTCACACTGTAAACCGCTATTTTGTTGTATATATAAATACAATTGCATGTTATTAGTATGTAAATATGGTCAACTGTATTAATAATGTAAAACAATTTTATTAATAATTGAGGTTTAAATAAAATCATGGAGAATGTGACGTAAATAACTAAGGTAATTGTGTCTTGAGTAGTGATATAGTTTCGGTTACAGACAGAAAAACACAATATCCATTATAATAAGATGTTGTTCATATTTGTATTTTCCCTTTTGTCATATTTGTTTTATTGCGTTTTATTTTTTTAATGTTTTAGATGAATTTTTGATGTGAATAATTTTGATGTTTAAAACTTTAGATAATTTGACTGTTGAACAAAAGTTCTTTGCTGCCTGTTTGATTAACAGTCAAACTATTAAAAATGATTTCTCAGGTTGGATCATTACTATACTCAGATACATAGGGAATACCTGAGGAAGGCTGGAGGATACAGCATCCAAAACGTTGAGTTTATATACATACCACAATTAAGATGAAGACAACATTCTGAAACATTAAAATTATTCATGTATTTAATTCTACTTACCTTTTTTTTTTATTATTTTCATTTTCTTTTTTCTTTCTTTTTTCAGCATGATTTATGTTTTGGTGTCTTCATGAGCAAATGGTTATCAATACAATTGAACATGAACTCCAAATATGGCAGTGACAAAAGCAGCAGCAGCAGCAGTGGCTGTGATAACAACAACAACAACAACAAAAATAACAACAAAAAATGAGTGTGAAAAAAGAAAAAAGGCAACAAAATATCAACCCTACACCTTTTTAAGACAAATTAAAAAATGCCTTTGCTCCTCCTTCCTTACTTTTCCCACCTTCATTCCATACGGTCTAAAAAAAACTCTAGGATATCTCTGGCCATTTGAACAACAGCCATTACCTCCACTACTGATTCTCTTGGCAAACAAGGACATCTTGCATAACACAAAAATTGATAAATAACGTTTATTAAAACACTATTTAAATAATCTATGAAAAGTGCTGAAATTCTCCTCCATTGTTGTGAATGAAGGAGAGCACATAATTTTTTTTTTTTTTTTTTTTCATTTTTCTTTTCTCTTTTTTTTTTTTTTTTTTTTTTTTTTTTTAATATTTTCAACTTTCAGCTAATATCTTTATATTATTTCTCATGATAGTTTGTAAGGTTTACCTAAATCTAAAAATCTCTTCACCCCCCTCCCACTTCCTCTCTTTTGTTATCATTTATTTATTAGTATTCACAACCGTTACTAAAGCAATTATTAGTAGGCATATTTATTGAAGCTTGCTTTCCCCCTTTCCCTTTTCATATACATGGTGTCCATAAAGTCAATATGCACTTTAAATAATTTTTGAATTAAAAAAATGCACACGTACTTTATGGACAGTGTATGTATATGAAATATAAACAGTAAGTTCATCATAGGAATCAACTAATAATATAGATATGAGTTTTCTTTTCTTTTTAATAGATGGTAACCAATTCGCAAATAAGTTCCAACTATACCAAATTCACTATGACTGCCATGCTTGGTTAATCAGCTAATCAAGCACACCATTACTAGTGAATCTTATCTTCACTGGGTGCTGCATACACCTGGCCTTGTGCTGCAACTAAACTAAGCTTAGTAAATAACTATCAAATTCTATATGAAAATTGAACTATTCAGTATTACAAATTTTTACTGTAATTTTATAAACCTTTGTATTGTAGCTAATCAGGTGTGAAGTAAATTTAATCCTCTATAACATTCTTAATATGTATATTAATATTGGAATCAAAATTGGTAAGGATTCTTTAAAAAAAAAAAAAAAAGAATAAATAGTTGTTCTAAAAATAGGATATCTCTGGCCATTTGAATTTTACTGATTCTCTTAGTAAACAAGGAAATCTTACATACACAAAAAAAAAATACAAATAATGGTTATTAAAACATTATTTAAATAATCTATGGCAAGTGCTGAAATTCTCCTCATTGTTGTGAGTGAAGGACGACACAATTTAAAAAAAACAAAACTATCTGTCCTGATATAATTGTTGGGTGACCATTTAAACAATAGCAATTATTGTAAGTAATCCGAGTCATTTGTTTATAAAAAATGACTTGATTCAGCATTAAATGATCTGAAAAGGGTCGATATGCTGTAAAACAACCAACCAACCTGCTATAATTTCTCACAAATTGAGTTTAGGTCAACCAAGCATAGATTTATTTAAATAAAGCAGAAAATTTATGACTTTGTTGGATCATGAAATCCATTTTAAATTAAAATTATATATATGTATATATATATATATATATATATATATATATATAATGATTAAGAAAAAATACAAAATAATACGATTTGATTTAAAGTTCTAAAACAAAAATTGTCCTTGCTGGATGTAATTGGCCTCGGTTATTTGATTGATTGATTGTTAAAATAATTGAGTGTAGGTTTTATTTATTTTAGTTTTAGTTTTATGGTAGAATTGAATCCCTCTCCCCTGTTTTTTTTTTTTTTTTCCAAACTGGCAGCAGGAGCATCCACACTCCCCCCCCCAAAAAAAAGTCATATTTATGCGACCGAACAACTACCACTTTCAAAATAAAGATTTTTTTCTATCTTTGCAATAGAATAGGTTTTTTTTTTTTTTTTATTTTTATTTAAGAAACTTGAAAAAATGCACAAATATTGAAAGTTGTTTAAAAAATCTTCTTTTTTTTTCTTTTCATAATTTCTACTTTATTATTATTATTATTATTATTACTATTATTATTATTGTATATGAATGAATGATTTCTATGCATTTTGAGTATTGTGAATTTTTAGAACTTTTTTATCAATGGAATTTGAAATGTGCCAAGTTTTTCAGATGCAATTTACCACCACACAAGTTAAAGAAATTAAGTTTATTTAAAAAAACAAAACAAAACAAAAACATCTTTTTTTTTTCCTCCCAACTAATATTAACATTTAAACTTAATTCTCTAACTCAATTCTGTTGCAAGTTTACAATATTACTGTATTTGCTGATGTGAAAGATGCAAAGATTACAAAGGCATTTGTGGGTAGGGAGGGGACTACTATTCACTGCAACCTTTTTTGTATTCTCTAGCTGTTGATATCAAGCTTTAATAGACCCCCCTCTTCCACCCCAGTCATAATATCATCGGATTGAATGCTGTGTGATATTGACATGAATATTTAAAGTTTGGATGTGCGTCTTCTATACCAGCAGATATGGTAATCTCCCATTTGAACTTGGACTGTGATCAAGAGAAGAAGAAAAAGAGAGAGGTGAGCTAATAAATTTGTAGCTCTCTTGTTAACTATAATAAATGCAATGATGAGCACACAACTACTTAAAAGCTACAAGTCTCATCTTTCTACTGAATTGGTCACTAGTGTCAACACATAAAAATAAGCACTGAAAAAAAAAAGAAAAAAAGAAATTACAGAGGTCAAGAGGTCAACTTGAGATTAATAAAAAAAAATTCAAAGCTGATATTGTTTTTTATTTATTTATTTTTTTTTTTTTTTTTAATTTTTAATTTAAAAAAAAATTATTTTTCAATGAGGGTAAAAAAAATCTTTCGAGGACAGGAGAAAGCCTTTTAGAGTTTTTTTTTTCTTTCTTTCTTTATTTTGTATAAAAATGGTGTTACAGCTTTTCTTTTTAAACCAGTCTTAGTTCTGGTTTTATAATTTGCATGATATTAATTTAATTAATCAATTTTTTTTTTTCTTTCAAAATTTAATTTTTTTAAAATTTTTTTTTTACAAATTATCTTAGATCCTATAGTATCCCTAAACAAGGAGCAAATATTCCACTTTTTTATTCATTTATTTATTTATTTGTCATTCCGAATTGTCTAAATGCGTGGGAAAGGGTCAGGTGGGGATCGAAGGTAGGTATGTGTTGATTGTTATGTAAGCATTGGGGCCATGCTGAGGTCTGACACAGTGGGTGGGGAAGGAATGAAGAAAGAAATGTCAGAGAGGAGCCTATGTTATGTATGCATGAATGAAACCAACCAACCAGCACACTGAATGTAGTTTCCTGCTTGTTGGCACAAACAAATTGTTTTCTTCTTCTTTACTGGTTTATCAATCATGAAAACTTGTTTGTTGCTGCAAAAGAGACAAAACTTTTTATGCTTCTCTACTTTCTTAAATCTTGGAAAAAAAAAAGTTCCCAACAGTTGAGATTTGCACCATTGTTTAATCACGGTTTATCCAAGTATATAGTAAGCCTCCAGTTGAGATAGTTCTGGTTGTCTTGCCTTGGTTGTTGATATTCTAGTCATTGAATATCCACACTGTTAAGATTTTTTGGTGCCATTTTTAGACTGCAGTGGAGATCCCTTGTGGCATTAAGTTGGATCCGTGTTGAGTAGAATTCTATAACGCTTGTCCCTTGGTCCATGTATCTTGAATCCTATGATCCTTGTGTTCCTCAGTGTTGAGCACGAGCAACTGAACACCTTTCCACCAAGGCCTTTAAATAGTTAACCAACCATGTATTTGAGCATGTTGATTGGCCGATACAGTCCACACAGTCTCGAAGAGTCTATAAATTTAAGTTGTGATCCACAGCACATCTTATATACCAAATTATTCCAACATACACAGTGCATGGTTTTAAATGCCTTTTGTCCTGCCTGCACATTGGCTACTTTTTACTGGAAGTTGCTGCTGCTACTACTTATACTACTGCTAGTAAGGTCTATATATAGGAATGTTACGGAAGCACGTGGTGTAATGGTTAAAGTCATGGGAAATGGACTCGTCGCCACGAGTTCAAATCCTGGACACGGTAACTGCATTTTCACTTAGCGCTAATACCCTTGGGAAAGGTATGAATCCAATTCTCCCTCCAGCTATGGGTAAATAGTAGGGCAGACCAGGCTCTTTATCCTTGGTTAAGCAACCGGTCTAGGAGAAGGAAAACTCTGAATTCAAACTCACATCCTGCTCGTGCAGAGGGGTTGGTAAATATATATATATATATATATATATATATATAGGAGTGGCGATTCTGTTTATATCTTGTACCACAATGTAAGGGGCACCTCACATGGTGTAATGGCTAGATTCTCAAAACCTAATGAGTTTGATTCTCACTGGGTGCCCCATAATCTGGTCTTGTGCCGCATCTAAGCTGATTAGTAAATAACTATACTACAATGTAAGGGGCACCTCACATGATGCAATGGTTAGTGTGCTAGACTCACAAACCATTGTTCAATTTTCACTGCATGCCCTATACTTCTGGCCTTGTGCCACATCTGAGCTCAGCTTGGTAAATAACTATGCTGCAATATAATCCAACACCTACATAAATATATTGAAAATTATGAATCATATAAAATACATCCACAAAAATACACCTGTAAAGGAAACTTGAGTACCAACTTTTATCTCGCACTCTAACAGTTTTTGGCATTAAATAACCACAGGGTTATTATACCATTAATCAAACCAAATGAATTTAAGAGAATTATTTATACCAATTTGAAGATATAAGAACTTGAAAGATAGAAACTTTTATCAAAATGACTTGTTCTGGCTTTAAATGACCTGAAAAGGGTTGATATGCCATAAAACAAACCAAACCAGCACCTACTTTTAAGAGTTAAAAGCTTTCCAACACTGACCAAGGGGAGACAATTTGAAATAAAGAGAAACAGCTACAATTATTTAAGCAGTTGCACTGGTTACAGTTTGAATATTTACAGGATTTAAAAAAAATTTAAACTAGCAAATATATGCACCCTACGGGTGCAAGTATTTAAGTTTTAATGTAATAAAATATTATATTAAATTAGAAAGACTAATGAAACAAATAAGATTTAAAACAGAGGGGGAGGTATAACTGAAAAAAGAACAACTGAAACTTACTTCTCCATCTTCCTGTCTTTCATTGCTAAATTTTCCTAATTTAACTATTTAATTAAAATAGGAAGTAAAGAATAAAATTAGTTATCTCTTCTTGTTAATGGATTTCTTTCGAGATTTATCCCCTAGATAATATTTATTAAAATAAAAACGAAACGATTAGAAATCAATAATACCAAGCACATTTTTATTAAAATTAAATTTTTAATATCAATATGCAAATTAGCCTTCCCATTCACACTGTAAACTGCTATTTTTGTATATATAAATACAACTGCATGTTATTATGTAGATATGTTCCACATATCTAACACCGGTTTCGGCCGCAGGTCCAGTGAGCTTCGGCTGCTGGACCTTACAAGTTAATAGCGTCGATCCCGGGCTATCCCCCCAGGCAATACCTGTCCTCTTGATTTAAAGGAGCAGGGCTGGGTTTAATGCTTCGGATGCCGAAGGGATCGACGCAATTTTTGTTCTTTCCCACCCATGAGCTTCGGCTTGTGGGTGGGCCCATATTAAAACGAGGCCTTGTGCTCACCCCATACAAGTGGGGTATGAGGCAAATACCTCTAAATCTGGTTTTGACCGGGGGGTCCAGTGGCTTCAGGCCCTGGACCTTACAAGTATAACATTGTTGATCCCAGAGAGCCATTCCCCAGGCAACACCTGCCCCTTGATTTAAATCGGCAGGGTTGGGTTTATTGCCCAGTGCCTGAGGTGCCCCCCTAAAGAGATGCCAACAGGATCAGCACATTTTTTTGCACACACCATCCATGAGTCTCAGCTTGTATCTTTAAAAATTTGATCTGATTAGAAAAATTGAGTATGATTTTTGGATTCAGCGTAAAAAAACTGCCATAATAATCAGCTATTATATATTCGACCTTGAAAACATAGCAGTCCAGTATTATTAAATACCAAGGGAAGTCCAAAGTTTTGCAATATTTAGGTAAGATGAGGTACAATTTAACAACTCTATATGATTTTGTCTAATGGTGAAGATCCAATTTTAGAACTCTAGAGAGTGTGGAGTACCCCTTCATTGACATTACTCTCAGGTCCACTCTGATCCGGAGTGGTAGTACGTGTTAAGGTCCTAACTAACCTAATCATAATTTACACCCTGTCGATGGGGCTTTGTATCTCCTGCATAGTGTCCTGCCTTCAGGAAAGGGTGGTCCTGACCCTAAACTACATGTGGAGCTCTGGGGGTGTAGTAAACTAGACAGGAGTGACATGGCATTAAAATCAATCAAGCAAGCAATTTAATAATGATTTCCCATGACACTCTCTCGCCACCCGTCCCTATTGGTCATCAGTCTTGGCAAGTCCTCTGCACGGCATCCAGTATCCATACAGAGCTAATCCATGTTGATTTTTTTTCTGGTTGGTCTACACTATTCTGTCCATGTGTAGGTGTCCACAGGAGAACATCACTTATGCTGGAGAAGTAAGGACAAACTCATGTCTTGTTTGTCTTAGTTGAATGGTTTGTGTGATAGGAGGTAAGTGATCATACAGCTGCTTTGTTGTGGGGTGCTGCTTCCATGATATGTTTAGGGCAGCAGGCAGCATCCTTGTGTAGTTCCCATCTAGTTTTTTCTCCAGTCGTTTTGTTAGTTTGGTTTGTTTTGTTTTACGGCATATCAACCTCAGTGGGTCATTTAATGCCAACTAAGTTTTGAAATAAATTCATTCTTAATGGATACACAATTTTTTTTTTTTTATAAATACATTTTTCTATTTAACCCATAGATGGGACCCTAATAGGTAATACCACTCGGGTCAGAAAGGACCAGGGGCAATGGGGATGAAGGGGTGTTCCACATTCCCAAAACTGGAACCTCACCATCAGATAGTTTTTGCAGGACATGTAGACCCTCAGCCACTGCCTTTTAGCACCCATATGATAAAAAGGGTTGGGGCTTGCCATAAGGGCAATAGTGTTGGGGCAATCATATAGTTATTTACTAAGCTTATGCTTAAATGTGGCACAAGGCCAGAAGTATGGGGCGCCCTATGAGAATTGAACTCAGTAACAATGGACTGCAAATCTAGCTTGCTAACCATTACACCAATCATATAGGTGCTAGGGCTTGACGTGACCAGCCGACTGATCTGAGGGGGCCTCTCCAACCACCCGTCTAACCCAAGAACAGGCCAAAATGAAATATTGCAAGTCGTGGACTGCTCAACCACTTGGGTTCTATCCTTAAGCATCAGGGGTTGCCACCTATGGCCAACAGGTGGCCCCATTGGGGAAGTCTTACCCCTCTGCAGAGGTGCAGTCTGTGCATTCTAACGCCCCAGCCGACAGGGTGGTTGTTTTGTTAGAGTCCATCTCATGCAACTGTGACACTATGGACATTGGGGGGTTAATCCTTGCCAGTGGTCGTTAAGGAGCTGATATCTCCTGATATTGAAAAGACCAAGTTTCTAAAAAAATAATATAGGATTATTTTTTATTTTGGGAAAAGAAACATTTTCGTCTGAATTTTATTGAGTAGCGTATATTTTCTTGGTAAATAGAAATTCAGCTCTAGGAAACCATATGCCCTTGACGAATGGACTTGTCAAAATAATTGAAAGAAGAAATTAAGTTGGGAAATTTTGGGTATAGATAATTTTAAATTCGCAGAGTCCAGACCTATTAAAATAGATGAAAAGATTATTTCGCTCCTGGGACGGGGTGACCCGGTAAACCGAAAGTACGAGTGGACATATGGTGAATCTCAAATCGAATACAAAGAAACCCTTGTAAGCTCGACCGATATTAATTGATAAATGAGCTTCGATTTAGGAAATCCCTTACATAAGCACTTTGGCTATGTGGGCGAAAAATTAACGCCCCTGAGGGTAACAGTGACAGAGATAGGTATTAGAGGGTGGCAGAAAAAAGGGTTGTACTTGGAGTTTGGTAACTTCACCCTTTTCCTAGGATTTCACTTAGAGAGTGGAGGCTCCTGTCATCCCCATGAGAAGTGATGGTCACAGTGATAGATTCAGAGAGAGTGGGGAAATTAGGGTTGTACTTAAAATCTTGCTGACTTTGCATTTTTCCATGGGGATTTCGAGATTCAAACAAAGGAATGATGGACGCAAATTGATTAGGATTTGACGTTAAGGAAGACACTTCTTCCTCGTCCAACCCCACTAATCTGGGCGATTATTACTTAAAGAGCTGATTTTTGAAGCTCGGAGCACTTCGCCATCTTGCCTCACGAAGCTCTGCTGCGCTGAGGGGCGTTATGAGCGCCCCTCGGGACCAACTTAGATAGGAGCAGCCGGCTCCTGTCCTTGAGCCAGTCTAGAGTGTCACTCCACCAGAAAAAAAAAGAACATTTTTCCTGAAAACAACTACAAACTGTATAGACTTTGCCTGTATAGATATAAAAGCATTTTGACTTCAAAACTATTGTTGAAGTGTTTTTCATATAATTCTTTACCAATTGTGAGACTCAACAATCTTTCTTCCAGCAGCAACCTGTCACCTTTCATTTTCTAAAAATACACAACGTGGGGGTGGAGGTGTGTAGGGGTTGCTACACCTGAGAAGAAAAACCAGCGACTCCAGCAAAAAAAGAATCTCCAATTAATTAGTCAATTGGTGTTTACACTAATTGGCTGATTGGTGTCACTGAATTCATTAGAGGCATCCGGTAAAGGGTCATACAACTATACAATAGTACTGTTCTTTATGGGATGATTTGTGAGATGGGAGTTAAGTGGCCATACTACTGTTGTTTTGTAGTGTGCTCAGCATCCTTGTGTAGTTACCATCTAGTTTTTTCTCCAAGCGTTTCATTACAGTCAAAGTGGTGCAGCCTTGCAGTTGTACTGATATAGTTACAGCTTAATAAGTATGTGATACCATAAATAAGATTACCTAGTTTCTTAGGAAACTTGTGTCCAGTGGCTTCAGCCTCAGGACTGGTAAAGTAATTAATAATGGCATAGTCTCAGGGGGCCATCCCCCCAGGCAACACTTGCCCCCATGATTTAAAGGGGAATGGCTGGGTTTATTACCCAGTGCTTAAGGCGCACTCCTTGAGGGGGAATGCCGATAAGATCTATGCATTTTTTTGTGCCTGCCATCCCATGAGCTTCGGTTTAGTCCAACAAGGGTTACATTTAGGGGTTGGGGTTTAGGGTTAGTTTAATGGGAAAATAAATAATTTGGGTTCTGTTTTTTTCTGGGTCACTCTGTAATATCATTACTCAATTAGGAAATAACCATTTTTTTTTATAGAATGATCCTTTGCATAGGCGCTCATTGTGTAATGGTTATCATCACAGGAAATGGACACAGTGACACGAGTTCAAATCCTGCTTGCATTAGCTCTAATAGCCTTGGGAAAAGTATGTTTCCAATTATTCTCCTTCCAGCTATGGGTAAATAGTTGGTCAGACTGGGCTCTTTAACCTTGGTATGGAAACTTCAAAACTCTTAGATTCACGCACTTTTTGCACTGGCCACTGCATGAGTTTCGGTTTGTGCATGGCACCCATATTAAAAAGTCTTTGTATTGTTGCGTTACAGCCCTTCCTTTAAGGGGCGTGGCGGTTTGTTTTTTTCTGTTTTTTTTTTCAAGAGGACTCTGTTGTAGTTTTTCCGTGGTAACACTGTATTAGAAAGAATCGAACGCCAATCACTTTGTTTGCTTGTCATGCAACAACTTTATAATCACCATTAAACATTGTTAGTAACTATCACCGGAGAGAGAGAGAGAGAGAGAGACTGACTGACTGACTGACGAACGAAATATTTCAGCTATTGGCTGAGTCACTGGCTTACGTCGCACGTGTTTCGTTTCTTGCCACTTGTCTCTGTCTGGCTCCTAATTCCAGAACTGGGATTTTTATAATATCCTAAACATTTTAATTAACTATTAAACTCTAATCGGTTTGGTGCACGTCAGCATTTCCAAAATATTAGCTGTTTATTAGTGACGTTGATAACGCCATCATTTGGTTTGCTTTTATTTCAACCAAATATTTCTCCCACATATTCCATCATTGTTTTCGTTCCAACCCAATATCTCTTCAACATCATTTTTCTTTTTTTTCTCTTTCATTCCGAATCCAAAACCCAAATCATCAATTACAACTACTAAAATAATTACTTGAGATCCCTAATTATTTTACAGTGTCAATCCAGCCTGGTCAGAGGTCAGGAAAATAATTACTTGAGGCTTGGTAGGTAATTAATGCAAATTATAGGATTTTATATTATTAACCATCCTTAATAACACCCTCCTAATAATCTTTAACAAAAAGTAAATTTTCTTTTAAACCAAACGTAGGATTTTATCATTTCTAATGGAATATTATGCAACCAAAAGGAATATTATCGTCTTCTGTAAATTAATATGCTCGTACGTCCGTGTGCCACACCCTGGGGAAGAAAAAGAACATGCTACACATCAAAAAGAGAAAATAAAGAGGGTGGGGGAGAGCAAGGAAGTCACGACGCGAATCGTTTGTTTCAATGGCAAGGAAGGGAGGAAAAAAAGAAAGTTGAAGGAAGAGAAAGAAACAAGATGAGAAAGATATATCTAATATATAAAGGAGAGATTTTGGTATGTACGTGTCGATGCATAACTCCAAAACGGGAGGTCACTTAGATTTAAAATCTTGCATACACATTGATATCGTTCTAACTAAGAAACACTCCAAATTTGGTTATTGATTTTTACTGATTAAGGGATATAATTAATTAATTAAACCAAAATCAAACGATTTTTCGAAATCTATAAAATAGCTGCTTTAGTTTAATGGGAAAATAAATAATTTGGGTTCTGTTTTTTCTAGGTCACCTGTTTTCATTTTCCGACCGATTCGCAAGTTTAGACATATGATGTCATCCCCTCAAATCTGATGAAAAGAAAATTTCCTGACCTCCCACCAGGCAGGATTAAATTAAGATCGTTTGTAGTAATAGATCTGCAAACGATTATTAAACCATGTTTTTATCTCCTCTAGCCGCTGCTAATATATATATATATTAAGATAAATAATTATATATGTGTGTGTGTGTGTGTGTATGTATGTATATATATATATATTTAGAAAATAAGGAAAAACAAAGTATTTTAAAAGATAAATTTATTCTAGATGGTGAAGTCGATATTAAAATGTTTCAGTTTTTTTAAAAACTTTTGTCAGGACATTAAAATGAGTTAAGTGTTGTCTGGGCAGTGATGGAAATCTTTTCAAAATGAAATAAGAACGCTGCTCACAGAACAAAGAACTTTTTCCCTCAATTACTTTCTCATGTCACGTCAGTTCCCGTTAGATCACCGAAGTTAAGCAGCGATGTGCCTGTTCAATACGTAATTGGGTGACCACTTAAGCAACAGTTGGTACTGAAATGACCTGAGTCCTTTGTTGATCTAAAAAAAAAAATAATAACTTGAATCGGCATTAAATGAACTGAAAAAGATTAACTATCACAAAACCTTGCTTTTTGAGCAAGAATAATGAATATTTGATTTATATTCGTGAAGATAAATAAAAATTGAAATAGTTTACTGCATAGATTTTTTTACGTTTAATATATTAAATAGGAGACGTTAACTTTTCTTTTTAGAGTGTCTGTGCACTTTTTTTTCTGATGCCCCACCAGGCCGAATCAACACAAGGTCTTTTTTACGGGGGATTTTTATGGGGCATCCTACTAGGATCCAACTCCTGATTCAGTAATAATGGATCTGCGAGACGAACTTTTGCACACCCCCTCTACCCAGGCAATGCCGGGTAGCTGCTTCTAGTTAAATGTGAAGGAGACACCAATACGAACAAAGTGAATAACTGTTGAGATCTCTGTGTTTGATTTAATGGGAACGGGTGACATCTATCTATATCTATCTATACATATATAAAGGGCAGTTGTGTGTATATGTATGTCCGGAGGAAACTTCGAAAATAAAACAATTAACTACAAAGTAAATATATATGTATACATATTAAATATCACCAGGGTTTGGTTTTTGAGCGAAAATAATAGAGATTTGATTTATATTCGTGAAGATAATTAGAAAATAAAATCTAAATGATAACAGCATGGATTTTTTTCATATTTTAGATAGTAGACATTAACATTTATATTCAGAGTAGCTGGATCAATGCAAGGTCTATTTTTTTACATAGGGATTTAAATGGGGCATCACACGAGGATTCTACTCACGATTCAGTAATAATGGATCTGTGGGACTAACTTAAAAAATCCTCCTCTACCCAGGCGACGCCGGGTAGCCGCTGCTAGTGAGATATAAAAAAAATAATCAGGAAATGCTCTCCTTTCAGTCGCTTCCAAGACTGTGGAGTTTACATTAAAACAACCAAGCCTAAATTATGCTGCCTTTATTTTTTACTAGCAAGACCTGTGGATATACCACAGTATGATAATTTAATTATTACCACGTTTGATAGGTTTATTTAAGAGTTATTGCAAAATAGTTCAATAGGTAAGAAATTTTGATTCAGTTCTCTCTCATTCTTTTTTTTTATCCATTTATCTCTTATCATAATGGAAATTCGGTTGTTTGTCTGTAACCGAAATTACGTCACTGCTTACGTCACAATGCCATCAGGAATAAGCGTAAGTTTATCAATAATTTTTTAGTCAAAATCATTAATACATAGAATAAATCTTGTTTATTGACGATGTCCCTAAGAAAACCTGAGTTAGATTTACCTCGAAACCGCCCATGTTATTAGTACGTTTAAAATCCTGCAATATCACTAAGGAATGGATGTTTACATGATATATGTTGCGGTTAATTTGCATACTGGTTTTAACAAAACCGGGTTTAATAAATAATTACTTTTGATCTCTAATGTTGTTTTATTCTCAAAGGTATTAAAATCAATCCTATGAATTATTTCATATAGAAACCAATTAAAATAAGTGTAATCTTTTTATTTGCGTTCTTATTTAATTTCATTTGTCTTTCTAATTTAATATATTTCATTACATTAAAACTTAAATACTTACGTCCGGGGCGCATATTGTTGCTAATTTGAATTATATGTATCCAATTATATGAAAATTAAAATATCATTTTAAGAAAATCAAATATGAAGAAGACACCAATACAAGTAAAGTAAATAAAAGTTGAGATCTATGTGTTTGATTTAATATGATCTATGTGCTTGTTTGTTCATAAACAGCTGTTTCCAATTAGAGACACGGGAAGATAGTTCTTCACGTATATCATGAGCAGTATGGAGCCTGTTTCAGCCTTTAGTCTTATTGGATCAATAAAATGGTAATTCCTGTGTATAGAGTGAGTGAGTGAGTGGCTCTCTGTGATTGGATATATCAATCACGTGATGAGCCCAGAAGTTTATGCGCAAAATACAAAATCCTGACAGACAGATTCTGCGAGCAGTTCCACGAGGCAGAGACTTTAAAATCTCCCGAGAGAGACAACCCTAAGATACCAGATATCTTCTTCAACACGCCGGTAAGTCCCTTAAACTCAACTTTATACACAGGAAGGACTTTATATTGTTATTCATTGTTTCACATACTCGTAAATAAATTGTTAGAATTAAACGAAGTATTAATTCAATTATTTGTTGCTGTTAGCCTTAGAGTTAAATGATATACTAACACAATAATTTGGTGACCCCGACGTAAGTGGAAACCCTACTTCACACAAGTAGTAGTGGAAGGTAATAATGTTAAAACAGCGTTTTTACTTACTTTACTTTTACATCATAATAACCAATATTAAGAATTCTGGGGTATGGGGTTATCGTCCCTTGTCTGCGAGCCTCTGTTTCAAACCAACCAATCATGAGCCAGCATACTTTGGCGGCAAACCCAAAGTGTGAAACTCATCCGCTTCTGACCCACCTAGCACCGGAGACAGACGTAAAAAAGGGTCTCTCCAGCCTACTATTTTTCAACAGACAACCAGAATCGGAGTCGGACGCAAGCAGTAGAAATCCATCATATCCGAACGGAACAGAAGGCCGTAGCAAGGGCTTCGATAATACCCTAACCCAGGATAAACCAGCTAAGTGACAATTATATACATATTATATACATATTATATATTTGTGCAAACGAAACTAAAGTTTGCAAGTTCTTTATATCTAATACAGTCTTTTATTCATATTCTTGTTGTTCGTTTTACTTCTTAGACTCTTAACCTGTCTGCCACATTCGCGGTTAACTCCATACTTCAAACCTCGGAGTACTGCCGCTAGTGTTATATTCTTTATACCAAGCCTAAATTATGGTCAATTTATTTTTTATTTTCTTACCTATTTTCGCGGCCCTCTTTATTTTTTCTTATAAATAAAAACTACTCCCCGGCAATCTCCTGAGGGAAGAAAGCAGGAATAAAGATTACGTAGTAATATATACATGTGGTTGGTGTCTACTTTCGTTTTGATTGGTCGAATTGGTAAATAAATACCTTGTCACCACTCACGAAGGCACTACGTTTTTTCTGGACTAATTCTACTAGACCTAAGGTTATGATTCCTTTTTACCTACTTGCAAGGTCGAAACAAGGTTTGTTGCAAGCTTTTTCCCCGTTTAAACTTGACCAGGAGGTCTTTATTTGTATCCTCGCCCAAGTGAACTGGCAATTCGCCACACAATAAAAGCAAAACTGAAGTCAATATAACAAAAGATTATGTATTGCATTAAATTCATACATAAACGTAACAAGAAATAAGAAAAATAAAGTAAAGAGTTTTTATGTGGTTAACCTCTGATAATCATAGAATGTTTTTCATTAATTATCAGGTGAAAGAAAGATTGAGAGAATTAGGGTGTGCAAGAGAACCGGAGAGATGCGTGTTGACTGTTTGACGAATTCGAAGAAAACTGGTGAATTCCAAAACGAGCGGGAAATGTCTGCTGTGATCAGTGTTGGTAATATGTCATGTGTCACGTAGTCATCAGAGGTCATCTTCAGGTCGGACATTGGTGGCGGGAAAGGAAATGTTTTTCAGGAAGAAGAGTCTGTATTTTCCCGGTACCCCACTCGTACCAGGTCAGGCACAAGGGCCCTATTAACGTGGGATCCACCCACAAACCGAAGTTCATGGGATAGCGGGAGAAAAATTGCGTGTATCCCGTCGGAATTCCCCCTCAAGGGGGCGCCTCAGGCACCGGACAATAAACCCAGTCCTGCCCCTTTAAATCGAGGGGGCAGGTGTTGCCTGGGGGGATGGCCCCCTGGGATCGACGCTATTATTATGACTCAAGCGGTCCAGTGGTTGAAGCTCACCGGATCCCCGACCCGAAGGCCGGGAAAGCAGAAGAGTCATGCATGCATGTATGTATGTTTCTAAGGTTGGATATGTCAATCATAGGAAATCTCATCAGGGACAATTCATGCAAACTATTTTCTTTTGTGACCTATTTTTATTCTACGAACCAATATATCTATTATGCGACCCAATAAAGGGTCAGGATCCCTAGTTTGAAATTTGGTAGAGCCTTTTTGAAATTTGGGAGGCAAAGAGTTCATAAAATCAAATATGAAGAAGGCACCAACACAAGTAAAGTAAAAAAAAAAGTTGAGATCTTTGTGTTTGGTTTAATATGATCTATGCGCTTGTTTGTTCATAAGCAGCTGTTACCGATTAGAGACACAGGAAGATAGTGCTTCACGCATCTCAGGAGCAGTGTGGAGCCTGTTTCTGCCTTTAGTCTTAATTAAATAAAAGTGGAAAATCCCACTTCACACAAATAAGTAGTATAATGAAAGGCTTTTCTTTTTTTGATTGGCAATTACCACATCCAAGATTTGAACTTGGGGCGACGAATCCATTTCCCATTACTTTAACCATTACACCACGCGCTTCATTTTTTTATCATATATATGCTAGAAGGTGGTGGCTAGTGGTCTTATTATCCTGAGTATGACGAGATCCAGGATGATCGTTTATTGAAATTTTATATTAATACTACGGTCTACACCGGACTTAGGCCTTAGGGGACTGTCACAGTAGCAGCAGCAGCCATCATCATCACCGTCAGGGGTGATCTCTATAAATAGCCCTGACCATTAGTAATTCTTCCTCTTTCTAGTTGTAACCTTCTGAGGGTCAGTTCGGGGACCGGCACTCACGCATCCCTCTCCCCTTGGTGGATCCTTCTGATTACTACTAACAGGTAAGAGCTTTGCTCTATCTCTCCTACGAATTAGGTTTACTGATAGAGAAACCCACGACGGATCTTTCTACCATGTTAACAAACCCGGCTTCTAAAGAGAGATTGCTGTCTTTTTAGACCCATGACGGCTGACAGCCAATTACCAATATCACCAGGATAACAACTGAGGGAGCCGACGAACTAATTTGCAACAACGGACAAGCTTCACACTTTCATACCTTTGCAGTCAATAGGCTGCTAGCAGAATAAACTTTTGCAACCTTAAACACCTTAAACTACCTTAAACAAACCCACACTAACACTACGGCTTATACCTAAACGAGGAGGTGCCGCTAGCTTCTAAAAGAAGTTATTAAACCTCGCGAAGCTTGTCCGAACTAAACCAAACCTTTTTCTTCTCTTGTTGTACCTTTTTATGTGCATTTATATATTAAACCTGTTGCATTTTGATTTCGTTGTACTCTCGTCCCTTAATGTTATTCCGCCTATTCTCTTCTGCTCACCTCATCTTGTTACTTAATTTTTATACGTTTTCTAGTTTCAATCTTGTCCATAGGTCCTTAGACGACAGATGAGATCGAGTTTAGCTCTGAAATTTCAGCCACAGTGCGGACATGTTGTTCTTCGGAGCAGTGCTAGTCTAGATTGCTGTCTTCGCTCCTTCAATATTCGTCGCCTTTCCTCCAGCTCTGCAATCGTTTGCATTCGAAAGTACCGGTGCCATCTCTGATAGTTGTTCTTATAGGTAAAAAAAAGTTAGGGATTAATTATTTGCCCTTGGCACCAGGTGGCCAATCAACCAATACTGTAGATGGGCGCCTAAATTGAACCCCTTCTCTTACTTGTAGTATTGAGGATCACGACAGCAAGACATCTAATCCAGTCTCCCCGAGAACTAAATGGAAGTCAGCAGATAAGTCTGGCCACAACGCCATTAAGTTTGCAAGTTGTATTTTTATGAATATTTGTTTGTACTTTCATATTGTTTGTTAGGCATTTAAATTCGGATGAAGAAGGCCTATCTGTTGATATGGGAAAATATATGGTGCCCAGCAAAAAATACCATATTCTCCAGTGCGTTCTGTCTTTCGCTGCTGTCTCCCAGGTTTTGCCGTCGATATACGAAGTCATATCAGTAGTGAAAGTTAATAGTGCTAGAACAGTCTTTTTACTTATTTATTTTGCGACCCACAGTTCAAAATCCCTGATTTCTTTTTATATAAATAAGATCAATCTTCATCTGTTGTTGGTTAGCTGGATTTTACGGCATGTCAACCCTTGCTGGGTTATTTTATGCTGAAGACGTTTTTGTTCTATTCATTCTTGTTGGGTAATTAATTTTTTTTTAAACTCAATTTTTAAAACACATTTTTAAACTCATTTAAAAAAAATCTATTTAACCCATAGATGGAAGCCTAACAGTTACTACTACTACTACACCAGGTGAAAGTGGACCTGGAAGTAATGGCGATGAAGGGGTAATCCACACTCCCCAGAGCCCTAGAACTGAAACTACCACGAGATACAGTCTAACGTCATACTCAGGATAATAAGACCACTAGCCACCACCTTCTAGTACATATGATGAAAAAACGAAGCACGTGGTGTAATGGTTAAAGTAATGGGAAATAGTCTTGTCGCCCCAAGTTCAAATCCTGGATGTGGTAATTGCATTTCCCTTAGCGCTAATACCCTTGGGAAAGGTATGAATCCTACTCTCCCTACAGCTATGGATAAATAGTAGGGCAGACTGGGTTCTTTAACCTTGTTTAGGCAACCGGTCTAGGAGAAGGAAAACTGTTGAACTCCGCTTAAAAAAATGACCTTGTATCACATCCTTCTCGTGCGGAAGGGTTGGTAAATATATATATGATAAAAAGGGTTAGGGTTTACCATAAGGGCAATAGGGTCAGGACAATAATGTCTATCCCGAGTAAGGGCCAAAGTGGGGTATTGCATGTCATGGACTGCTCATCCATCAGGATTCTGACATTAAGGAGCACGGATCGCCACCCACGGTCAACAGGTGGCCCCATTAGATGGGATTTTACCCCTCTATAAAAGGTGTAGCCGGTGTATTCTCTTGCTCCAGCTGACCATCAATTGTAATCAAAGGTGGTTTGTATTATTTTGATTTTGTGGCTGTTGTCCTCATCTTTATTGTGGTATGTAAAAACACGATGTTTCGGTCCCTGTAAACTTTGGCATTCTTCAGGTGTTCACTATTTCTTATGCGGAGTTTTTCAGGTTTGAATTCAGAGTTTGCCTTTTCCTAGACTGATTGCCTAACCAAGGTTAAAGAGTCCAGTCTGCTCTACTAATTACCCATAGCCGAATTGATAATAGTTGTAATCGAACCTTTCCCAAAAGGTACTAGTGCTATGAGAAATGTAAACAGTCTTTTCCAGGATTTTAACTCTTGTCGCCGTGTCCATTTCAT
The DNA here is from genome assembly GCA_023376005.1 of Doryteuthis pealeii. Classification (NCBI taxonomy): domain Eukaryota; kingdom Metazoa; phylum Mollusca; class Cephalopoda; order Myopsida; family Loliginidae; genus Doryteuthis; species Doryteuthis pealeii. The sequence continues at coordinate 12,773,611 of CM042168.1, read as the reverse complement.
CCAACGATAACCATTACATTAGGCGCCTCCATTCGTGAATTAAATGCCACTTGATTAAAAAATCTCCGATTGTTTTTTATGACGTTAGATATTGTGGATCGACCAACTGAGAGAGAGAGAGAGAGAGAGAGAGAGAGAGAGAGAGAGAGAGAGAGAGAGAGAGAGAGAGAGAGAGAGATAATATTTCAATTTATCTACTTTCAACTGGGAACTGGCAATTTCTTTTTTTTTTTTTTTTTTTTTTTTTTTTTTTAGACAATTGATGACAACTTTTGAGCATTTAAGATTTAGTAGGGTATCAATTATAATAATATCGGATGCTGTCTTTTCTTTCTTTTACGACCACTAGGTACCACCAACTTTCCCTGTGAAATTCCCCCCCCCCCTCTAGATTTAACACAATGAAACTTGCATAAAGGTTGATATTATCTTGAAAATTTTGTCAATTCGAAAGAAGAAATATTAACAAAAACTCCTGATTAAAAAAAAAAAAAAAAATTCAGCTTACGATTTTAATCAATTGAAATTTAACGTAGCCAAAAAACAACTTGCGACTAGAGGCTTTTTTAAAAATTCTATGAAAAATCAATTAATGGTCCGATTTTCACGAAAATTTCCATAATTACTTACCTTTTGATGAAAATATGTCTGACATATATTTCCCCTAATGTTTTAGGAAAAAAATGAACCGACAAAAACGATTTTTACTTTTTTTTCTATAAAGATGAGTCTGAATAATTATATCAAAAGATTTTTATAAGTTTCTATGCGAGAGTTTTTTTTTAGTAAATGGTTCAGGAATACAGAATTCTGCTAAAAACATCAATAAAGAAACTGACCCTGTTGTAAAAAAAAAAAAAAAAAAAAAAAAAATGGACTGTTTTACTTATTTTTCAAGATAACTGAGTAATTTTTCCCCAATCGGATAATTTGATCATTGAATTAACTGTTTTTTCTTTGTAACAACTCTTCATGTTCGTTATTTTTTTTTTTTTTTTTGCTAGATTAAAAAAAAAAAAAAAAAAAGTTCAAAAATATTTACGTTTCTTCCTTCAATATGGCCTAAACTGATCACGTGATGTATTTTGGTGGTACACCTTTCTTTTTGATATTTCCGGTTTTCTTATACTTTTTGAAGAAAACATGAATTGATGAATGATAAGAGGAATTACAGGCTTAAAGTAGGCAAATTGCTCCGACGAAAGAAGACAAACACAATGGAAATTTAATACATGTATTGACAAATAATACATTGGTTGGAATGTTGTTAAGACGCTTCCTCAGGTCGTTTCTCGTTTCTTCAGCCTTCTGTAGTATGCTGATACAATGCCTTAGAAAATTTGCTGGTTATGTCGAGGTGGCTGGAGGCGCTTATTTTCGCGTCTCTCCTGGATAACTGCTCCGTGATAAGTAAAGTTTTTGATTCTGGCGCCAACATCGTATGTTGGCGATTCTCCCCCTAGCGACAGGGGAAGAATGTTGAATTTCCGATAATATTGGCACTTCAATTGGCAATATCGCCAAGTGACAGTCAATTATTGTAGGACACAAATTGAAATCTATCAAACAGACATACTTATAAGACATTAACAAAGGACTAATCGTAAATCAGGATATCAAATCAAAACTGAAAAAAAAAAAAAAAAAAAAAAAAGGGGTAAAGAAAATAATGAAAAACAAGAAAAAGTATTTCATTTTAATTAATTTATTTGTCAACAATATCGTAACCAGCCCAGGGTCGCCATATTGGGACACAAATAGCAAATTTGAAAAAGTTCATTGCTACTAAATTTGGACCATATTACCTTTAGGCACCCCTTTTTGATCACTATTAAGAAAGGACACGTTTTTCATTTACACCGTCAATATCTGGTTGTTTGTTAGGGGTTAGTTTTATAATTAAAAAAAAAAAAATATCTAAAAATCAAGGACATGTCCTTTCTTAATCGAGATCAAAAAAGGTGCCTAAAGGTCATATGGTCCCTAAATTTTGAATTTCGTTACGTTCGACTTTATTTAAACCAGAAATTTTTCCAACATTTTGAACTTCGTCGTATTCTTAAAATCAAAACGTTTCGGTCAATCTATTTTCAGCCTTTATCAGGTTTATATAATATATATAAGTTTTAGGGGAATTCAACGGAACACTTTTGACTGTTCAAAAAAAACTGAAAGGGTAGAGATAATAAATATTGGAACCGGTTTAGGGAACCGAATCAGCGACAGAAATTAACTACCCAGGTTTCACCGAAAGGATCTTCAGAATAATTCTGACATATGTAAATATTGTTCTGTATGTCTATGTATATATAGATAACCATAACCCAGCGAGAAAAAAAAAAAAAAAAGTGTCACATCATCGTGAAATTCATTTCATTCTAGCAATACACTTCAACCGTTCTAATTCAGTGAACAATCCAAATTCCAATTTAATTTTCAACAATGACAATTCTGTGGGGTCTGCGTTCGCGCTGAACGTCATTTTTTTTTAAAATCATCCAAAATTCTCGATATAACGGCGATAATTACGAAAGGTCAATTAAAATATTTCATTCCTCCCTCAACAGAAGCACCAATATCATCACGGACTGTCGTTACTTCGGGTACTCAGAAGGTTCACGAGTCATCAAATACAATTGTTCTGAACAGAAAGGTTAAGAACCACTGGTTTTATAAATACTTTTATTAAAAATTTGCTGCTTTTAGTCTTTCGTGTTGCTACTTATAGCAATTCAGATCTGGCAACCATGAGCATTTACTAAGCTGGTCCTTGTTTGGCACAAGGACAGACATATGGAGCACCTAGTGAAATATAACTCGCTAATCTAGCTAGCTAGCAAGCAAGTGGTGCTCAGTCCCCTGTCTGGTTGTTGGGTACCTTGCGAACCCATTACAAGTGAGTTTGATTTGCCCCACATTGTTAGTCCTTCATGTTGCCACTTTCAGCAATTTAAACTGGCAACTCTAAATTATATTGCAAAATCTCTTTACTCACGAATAGTTTTTTTTTCACTAGACAGGGCCGTAGCAGACCAATTTTTTTTTCCATTTGTAATATTTTTATAGGGTTTTATTTTTTAAATTTTTCCTTCGTCAACGAATCTATTTTCCCTATAGAAAATTAAAAAAAAAAAAAAAAGAAAAAAAAAAAGTTATTTCATTTGTAACAGACGGTTCTCTATTATTTCAAAGAATTACTGTTTTGGACCATATGACCTTTAGGCACCCCATCCGTGATCTCGATTCGTGGGGACACTTCTCATTTACACCGTCAAAATTCGGTTGTTTGTTAGGGGTTAGTTTTATAATTAAAAAAAAAAAAAACTAAAAATAGTCTGTTAACAATTAACCGGATTTTGACGGTGTAAATGGAAAAAATGTCTCCGTGAATCGAGATCGAAAAAGGGGTGCCTAAAGGTCATATGGTCCACTGTTTTCTTCAAATATAGATGGACTGGCAATTTTAGATGTGCTCACCGCTAATCATTTTGGCGGGCTTTGATAACTTAAGACCAAACTCTAAGAAAAAAAAAGGTAACATTTATCTCTGCTACGGTCCTGCTGGGAGTGTCTGGTTGGGTTTTATGGCGTGTCAACCCATTGGGTTATTTTGTGTCGAAGATGTTTTGTTTTATACATTTTTGTTGGATATTCAATTTTTAAAAACTCTTTTTTAAAGACATTTTTAATAACACATTTTAATCTATTTAACCCATAGATGGTACATAATAGGTACTACCACTCCGTCTGAGGAGTCTGAAGATACCAAAACCCTTATATTCAAATTTGATTTGCATATACGACTTTTAAAGTTCCTGGTCATTTGAGTTTTTTTTTCTTTTTTTAATTTATTTAATCGTGTACCCGGTCACCTTTGGGCAACAATAACATCTGTTATGATAACCATTGTCAGGGCTAATTTTTATTTTTTTTTTACTTTTTTCATTTTCTGAAAATTAGTTTTATAATTTTTCAAATATTTTTTAAACCTCCAAGAAGGAAAAAAAATACAAAAACAAGTATTTACGTAGAAAACAGAAATAAATATGAAACAAATAATTTCACGACGCAACGTTTAAAAGATAATTGACCATGTCGTGTCCTGGGCTATATACGAGCGGGTTGAAATACATGGCTACTTCCTCAAGTTCGTCCTGTGACATAAGGGGCAGCCTGATCACTGTCAAAAAACAATCGAAATAGTCCGCTCGCTCTTCAAATTTGTAATTGATCCACTTCACGACTAGTTTGAAAAGTTTGAATTCTGACGAAATATTAATACGCGGGTCCTGCGCCAGAGAAAATAATATCTCGTAAGGCATCTCGCCAAATTTGTCAATGTCGCTGGCGATCTCTTCGAAATTGTTCAATAAAAAGTTGTACAGTTCAAAACCGACTAGAAATATAGAATATCTGTTGACTAGCTCCAAAATCTTTAACCAGTGATCTTTAAACCGTGTGAGCAGAAACGCCATGCAACTATTTTCAATCTGCGGAAGAAACAAGTGTCGGCTGACGACCAAAAGGTCTTCCACATTGTTCATTTTGATATCAAGCTTGTCGTCGTTGACGTAGTCAAGAAACGCCTGGAACCCTTTTGACGTTACATTGTCCAATACAATTGGAGAAGGGACTCTGCGTTCGGTGTTAAAAACAGACGTCTAAAGTAATCACTGTTCGCGGTTAAAATGTGACGATTCACTGTAAATTTCTGGCCATCTTTTACTATTATATCTTCGTTTTTCTTCTCGTCGTCTGTAGTTGAACTCTGACCCGATACCCCGATTCGGGCATCTAAAGGTTCCGTCATTTTGTTCCAGTAGAAATATCCAGAATTGAGGATTGCTGGTCGACTTGGATTGGAAAACATTTTTTTTTTGTTTCCGATTTTATCAACAAGAAAAAAATCAGATGAGAAATTAATAAATAAATAAATAAAATAAATAAATAAGACAGAGAGGGAGACAGACAGACAAGTCTCAGATTTTTAAACAGTTCTTCAATGGCTCCGACTCAATTTTGTAAATCCTATGACAAACTTCCGTCATTTTAATTAATTTTGTTTTTGTTGTTGAGCAGTTTGGTTATGTAATTTTTCTTTCTCCAGAGTTAGTTCACCTTCAATCGCCAACTGGAAAAAAAAAAAAAAAAAAAGAAAGAATTAAAAATCAGTAGAAAAAAATGCAAATCCTAATTGGCGTTAAATTACATGAAATGTATTACGTTTATCTTAGACTAGACACTGCTACCCGGCAACGACTGGGTAGAAGAGGGGGAAAAAAGTTAGTCTTGCAGATCCATTATTAATCAGGAGTTGGATCATCGCTGGATTCCACATTAAAATCCCTTCGTAAAAAAGAACTTTCGTTAATCTGACCTGGTGGAGAGTTAAGAAAAACGTGCACAGACACTCTAAAAGAAAAATTAATCTCTCCTATTTAGAATATTAAATGCAAAAAAAACCACAAACAAAACAAAATCTGTCATGGCACTTAAACATAAGCCACGCCTACTTTCTGTGGTGATAAGATTTTGTTTTGTTTTGTTTTTACGGCATATCAACTACGATAGGGTCATTTAATGCCGGCAAAGTTTTGAAAGATTTGTGGTGATAGTTTGGAAGAAAATGTTTTAAACTCCATTTCTTTTTTTTGTAAACAGACTTTCTATTTAACCCATGATAGGACCCTAACAAGTATTACCACTCCGGGTCAGATTGGATCTGGGAGCAATGGTGATGAAGGTGTGCTCTACATTCCCCAGACCTCCCGAACTGGAAACTCACCTTCAGTTAGTTTAACGTCATACCTAGGACATAAAGGCCTTCAGCCACAACCTTCTAGCACCCATATGATAAAAATGTTGGAGTTTGCCATAAGGCAATAGTTAGGGCGATCGTATAGGTGCTAGGGCTTGACATGACCAGTCGATTGATCAGAGAGGGCCTCTCTGATCGCCTGTTTAGCCTAAGTAAGGGTCACAGTAGGGTGTTGCGTATCTCTACATCGGTAAAGCACCTGCCTAAGAATCGCAAGGTTCCTGGTTCGATACCGGTCCCCACCAACTCAGCACATGAGTAACAGATTGGGTAATCTGATCTGTGCGGTAAAGGAGAGAGATGACGTTACGTTTGGCGTTCCACCCCAGCAAAAGACAATCTCTCAATCAAGTCGATATCAGCCAGAAAGTGAGGGAGTCTATCCTCTTTTCACTAGCACTAGACCAAGGAGATTGTTTTGGCGTCTGAAGTGGAGCGCCACACCTACCATCAGCTCCTCCCTTTACCACACACATCCTTGTGCTACACATACGCTGAGTTGGCGAGGGCTGGTATCGAACCTAGGACCTTGTGGTCCTTAATCCGACACTCTACAACTGAGCTAAAGGATAAGCAACGCCAGGTAATCAGGATTTACATGTTTGCATTTCATCTTGGACGATCTCATTTTAAACCAAAAGGTTGTTGCAAGATGAAGCGGTTGTACTTTTTAAGAACACGAGTATCACTATATAGGTAATAAGTAGTACTAGTATTCAACACGTTACGTGGACTCCCCTAAAGTAAGTTTAGATAGAACAAGTACTATTTAGTAGTTTCCTGTTCAATGCATCACAGTAATATATTTTGTTGGAAAGGTATGGAACCCGGAACCTTGTGGTCCCTAGTCGGACGCTCTACCGATTGAGCTAAACCAGCCCTTTCTTTATATTGTGGCGACCGGAGTAAAAGAAAATAAAAATAAAAATTTGTACAATTTCAACCAATAAGAGACGTTCGCCTAAAAGGAAATCTATCAAATAGACCCCTTTTTGGAGCCTACCTTGGACTTTAAAAAAAGCCAACTTTTTCATATTCCAACCAGAAAGATCTCACTTGCCTAAGGGAATTCATGTCACCCTTTTTAAGAACATTTCGCTTACATGCTGAAGGTATGAACTATCTCTCTCTCTCTCTCTCTCTCTCTCTCTCTAAATAACCTACGCTTTCGGAGATAAACATTAGATTCATTCTACTTATGTCTGACTGATGTTGTGTTGACTTTAAACTTCCACCTTTTCTTTCTCACTTAGAGATTTATAACATCTCTGCTTATATTTTACGTTGAACTTTTCAAAAAGCACTTTTTTACAGAACTTTGCCAAGTATTCTGTATTACCTTTTGTAAACTTCATGTTAATACAATGTTGTTTGTTTTAATTGTGAGTTCTTGTCTTTTATGCCATGTGCTTATATAAATATTCTTATAGTGTGATGTGTACTTTGACTAAATAACCTACAAGGTTTTGAAAACCTCTAATCACTATAAATTAGTTACCCCTAAAACACCATCCTCTATAATATGAAGTCAGCTGAAAATTAACCAGACTAATTGATTTACTCAGCTGTAACAAAGAAACAATACTTTAAAATCGTCATAATGGACTTCTTTCGATATTCAAGTACGCTTTCCTTCAACATGTTTGCTTCAAAAAGCCGCGTTCATTAACCATTGCGACGGTTATGCTTTTCTTTCTCACTTATTATCAGTTATTGGCAAAGGAGACGAGAAGTATTATCGTAAATCTCTTCAACGGAGTGATAAAAAAAAAGATTATCTCCTTCGCGTGATTTAGTGACTCTCAAGTACGTCATGTCGAGAAACGCCGAGATGATTAGTTAACATGAGAAAAGCGAGGCGGGAAAAAAAATGAACGTCCATTTTCGCTAAACGACAGCGTCGGTGGTCGACCAATCATAATCGGGCAAGACAATAGAATTAAAAAGCGACCCGTGTCTGCTGAACGAATGAAGAGAGGAGTGTGTGTGTGTGTGAAGGGGAGGGTTGTTTCCACGGACAATTCACGCGAATAAAAACGAAAAACAAAATAGCGAACATAGATAATACAAGACGATATAACACCGATTTTGTTAACTGGTAAATATCATGGCGACAGGTGGAGATAAAAATTAAGAAAAAGGAGTGAGTTGCGCTTTAAGGAGCGCCACCTTAAAAATAAGATAATAAAAATAAATAAAGTGGAGACAAACTGCGCCTTATTTCTGAACCCTTTCAAGAAAAACTATTGTTTTGTTTTCTAGTATGAAAAAGTCGAGGATTAGGTTTCATAACAACAAATGTTATTGCAAATCGGTCGAAAAATTAGGGTGACCCAGAAAAAATAGAACCTACATTTTGTAATAAAACTTAATTTTAACTAGAGGGGGTTAGGGTTACTTTAATGCGAAATAAATAATTTGGGTTCTGTTTTTTCTGGGTCACCCTGTAATATGTTCTAATTTTCCGACCGATTTGCAAGTTTAGCCAATAAATGTTGTATAGGTACTTAAAAAAACGGTACTAGATGCCCCTCTAAGTTAAAGAATTCGAGGTGAATTACTGGTATTTTTAGTCCATTGAATAAAGATTTTTTTAAATAAATAAAGTGGCACCTTGACTTACGAGTTTAATTCGTTCGCACGTAATTAAATTTCCTTGTATATCAAATCAAGTTTCCCATTGAAATAAAGGAAATGCCATTAATCCGTTCCAGACCCCAACACTAAATTTTTTTTTTAAAAAAAAAAATAAAATAAAAACAGAATATCTACATATTAATACTGATGTTCCTTAATCTGATATCTTGCAACACACTGATTAAAAATGAGACCATCCAAAACGTCTAAGATGAAATACAAAAAACTGATTATCTGGTGTCGCTTATCCGCCGAATTCTTATTTCTTATGTGTCGTCACCTCAGCTAAATAATGGACCGTTCCATTTTTATCATAAAGTAAGAAAGGACATGCTACACAGAAAATAAAGAAATATAGAGAGAGATAAGAGAAAGAGAGAGGATAAGAGAAAGGGAACAATAACGCCAATCTATTTCAATCGATGAGGAAAAGGAAAGAAAGAAAAAAAGAGTGAGAGAGTGTTGAATCAAGATTATAGTTTTTACATATTGAACTATTTTGCAACAGCTCTTAAGTAAACATATCAAACGTTCTAATAATTAGATTATCATACTGTGATATATCCACAGGTTTTGCTAGTAATGAACAATGTACTATAATATGTTGAGTGGACTAATATTTTTTATATTTCATATTCTACAATATAGCCGCAAACAGAACAATTTATTTGCAACTGAAAATATTGACACATTGTAAGACTATAATATAACATTATTTGAGGCCTAAATCATCACAACGTCGAAAAATAAGCTAGGTCTTTGTATTCATTAAAATAAGAACCAATAGAAGAGGACACAGAGACTAAGACAAACCCAATAAGTCCTGGAGGATTTAGCCAACATCAATTATTTTTAACTAGCAGGATACCTTGTAATTTCCACGAAACGAAAAAAAAAAATCAAGTTGAGCTTAAGCCAATAACGACGATTTGTAATTCATTAGTAAAAAATCCGGACCAAGTAACCAATAAACACCCCGGCTGTTTGTTAACAGACGATTTTAGACCCTTTTTAGTTATTTCATGTTGTTGCTACTTCAGTAGGAATTTTTATTATTATTATAAAACTATAAACGAAATAAGTTTTTTATTAAAGACACTTTTTTGGTACCATCATAGTATGTGGCCTACGAAATCATGTCTCTTATAGTATATGGTCTACCATAAAAAGCGTATTATAAAGTTATAATAGTAACGGCTAACCCTAAACCTAACCCTATTTCAGAATTAAATAGATCTCTGCCAGAGTGATTGAGCGTGATTTAAGATTTTCCCATAAAACTTAATCATTCGCGTATTAAACGCGTCTTTCGTTTAAAGTTATAAATAAATAATACTATTGAATTAACATGAAATAGGTAAAAAAAAAAAACAAAAAAAACAAAAAAAAAAAACAACAAAACATTTCTCTGAATGTTTGAGATGAGGCTTGAAGATTAGTATTATTAGTGTTATTCGGACTAAAATCTTTATTGTTATTTGTACAACGTTTCGGCCGATATACCCTCCGGCCTTCTTCAGGTATTTCTTGTCGGACTCGGGAACGACAAGAAAGTTCGAGTTCGAAAAGAAGGTTCCCGAGTCCGACAAGAAATACCTGAAGAAGGCCGGAGGGTATATCGGCCGAAACGTTGTACAAATAACAATGAAGACGGGGACATTAGTCCGAATAACACTAATAATACTAAAACAAAACATGTCTTTGATATAAAAACGTCGTTTGTTTAAAGTTTTATAATCTTAAAAAAAAAATGCTACTGAAGTAACATGAAATAACTAAAAAACATTTCTAAAAAAATCGTCAGTTAACAGACAACTGAAAAGACGATGAAAAGCAAAACCTGTCCTTTTGAATCTAGCAAACAGCCGGGGTGCTTATTGGTTACTTGGTCCAGAAATCCTATTGTTGCCTTTGTAATAAATACAAAAATAAAAGTGACAAAAACACGACTCGGAAAAAAAAAGTTGAGCTAGAAATTTGCCTGACGCTGGCTCGCTTAAACATAATGTAAATTAGGACAGGAGGAATAAGGACGACATAAGATCAAAATTACCAAAATAAGTTCGTAATTCACAATTTCAATATTGCAAATAAAACAAACATGTAACTTTTTAAATTCATGTTAATTTTATATTGGGCATTTAAGCGACCTAAGACCTTTTGTAATGTTTCATTTTAAAATTGGGTGAAATAAAATGGGACAAATAAGAAATCTGCGTTTAAGCAACACCAGAAAATCTGTATCCACATTTTTGCATTGCATCTTGGACGATCCCATTTTTAACCAGGAGGTGTTGCAGGATGTTAACGGACCGGAGATTTAGGAACAACCTTATTATAATGTTTAATAGATCTAGCTGGTCTATAGACATAACTCTAACAGGTACTACCACTCCGGATCAGAGTGGACCTGAGAGTAATGGCAATGAAGATGTACTACACACTCCCCAGAGCCCCAGAACAGGAGCATCACCACAAGATGCATTTTACAAATCAGGGAAACTGTTTTCTTTTTTAAGTTAATAAAAGAGGGAACCTGAAAATGAAGGGGTGACTACAATTTCCCCCAGAGCTCCAGAAGTGGAGCTTCACCGCCAAATACATTTTACAACTCAGTGAAACTACAGTTATGATTTCAAGTATTCCTATCTAATGATAATATAATGGAGATTGTGTGTTTGTAACTGAAACTAAATCACTATTAAAGTCACAATTCACTTAGTTATTGACGTCACATTTACCATGAATTTATTTTTATTTAAACCTCAATTATTCATAAAATTGTTATACCTTATTAATACTGTTGACCATATCTACGTGCCATTAACATGTAATTGTATTTATATATACAACAAAATAGTGGTTTGCAGTGTGAACGAGAAGGCTAATTTGCATATTGATATTTAAAATTTGATTTTAATAAATATATGCTTAGTATTATTGATTTCTAATTGTTTGGTTTTCTCTTAACGAACCTGAGCAAAAATCTCGGATAAATCTTAAAAGAAATCCATAAACAAGACGAAAGAACTCTAATTTTATTAAATACTTCATAATCTAACTAAATAGATAAATTAGGAAAAATTAGGAAAGACGGGAGTGAAAGAAAATAATGGAAGAGTTAAATCTAAAGCTGTTCTATTTTTTTATTATACCCCTCAGTTGATCATTTTCTAAATAGTTTATAATTTGATACAATATTTTATTACATCAAAACCTAAATACTTGCACCCGAAGGAAGGTGCATATATTTGCTAGTGATAATAATATTGAAACGAATCTAGTTAACTTATACATAATACCCTAATACGTATTATTACTCCAAGTTAGAGGGGACCTACACACTTCCCAGAGTTCTAGAACAGGAACCTCACCACCAGATACATTCTACAATTCAGAGAAACTGTTTTCTTTATAAAGTTCATAATAGAGTGAACCTAACAATAAAAGGGCGACTCCACACTCTCCAGAACAGGAGTCTCACCACAAGATGCATTTTACAACTCAGGGAAACTTTTCTTATTGAGTTCATAATAGAGTGGACATACCAATCCCCAGAGTTACAGAACAGGAGTCTCACCACCAGATGCAGTTTTGTGTCATACCCAGGACGTCCCCTTTTGAGAGGATGGGGGAGGGGTCCCCACCACGGTGACGGGTCTACAGATCAGCATATCTGAACCTGAACAAAGCTTTCTTGGCATTAACTTTACACTCTGACAGATGTTGTAATCCTTTCCAGTACGCATGCGTAATCGATACTATGACTCATTGCGTTCCATAACAACAGCATTGATTTATTTATTAGGGGTTAGCGAAGCACATAGCCACAAGTGTAAAGTATACAGCGAGGATCGAACTTACCAGAACCCTCAAGACTAACTTGCTTAGCACTGCGTCACAGTGAGTCGCCAAGGAGTACATGGCCACCAACATAACCGTTAGTTAATGAAATAAATCACTAATTAGGACTGAGCCTACTCTATTAGTGACCACTCCAAGCAGTTTTCCTTCTCCTACTGGTTGCCTAACCATGGTTAAAGAGCCCAGTCTGCCCTACTATTTACCCATAGCTGGAGGGAGAGTAGGATTCATACCTTTCCCCAAGGGTGTTAGCGCTAAGTGAAATGCAATTACCACATCCAGGATTTGAACTCGGGGCGACGAGTTCATTTCCCATTACTTTAACCATTAAAAAAAAATCATATATGTGCTAGAAGGTGGTGGCTAGTCTGTCCTACTAATTACCCTTAGCTGGAGAGAAAATAGTTGGCTTCATACCTTTCTCAAAGGTATTAACGCCATGTGAACTGTAGCTTCGTCCAGGATTTGAACTCGGGTCGACGAGTCCATTTGTCCCATCGTGGTGTATGGTTAGCAAGCTAGATTCGCAAATCCAGCACTACTAAATAGCAAGTTCGATCCTCGCTAGATGCACCATTCTTGCGACCTAACGTCAAGTCCTACCCGTTCGAAGTGTTTGGGTATGACGCTAAACTGCATCTAGTGGTGAAGTTCAATTCGGGAGTTCTGAGGAGTGTTGATTCGTTGAATTTTACGGCATGTCAACCCTTGTTGGGTTAATTTATGCTGAAGACGATTTGTCTTATTCATTCTTGATGGGTATTAAATTTAAAAACATTTTTTCAAATACATTTTTGATCTATTTAATTTATAGATGGGACCTAACAGGTACTACCACTCTGGGTCATAGTGGACTTAGGAGTAATGGTGATAAAAGGGTATGGCACAATCCCCATAGCTCCAGAATTGAGTAACGTCATCCAGAACATTTAACACCCTCAGCCACCGCCTTCTAGCACATATGATAAAAAGGGTTGGGACGTAACCAGTCGATTGATCGGAGGAGGCCCACTTCGACCGCCCGTCTAGCCTGAGTAAAGACCAAAGAGGAGTGTCGCATGTCATGGACTGCTCAGCCACCTGGGTTTCATCACTTAAGCATCATGAGTAACTACCCACGGCCAACAGGTGGCCCCATGGGTGTGTCTTACCCTTCTGTACTGGTGCAGTCGGTGTATTCTAAGGCCCCACCCGACAGGGCTGGTAAGGTATACATGGAGGGTAGAACTTACAAGAGCCCTGTAAACTAGTTTGCTTAACACTGCACAACAGTTAATCGCCTAGGAGTACATTACCACCAGCATGATCGTACCATCGTGGTGTAATAGTTAATAAGCTTGTCTCGCAGATCCATTGGTACTGAATAACTAGTTAGATCCTCGCTGGATGCTCCATACTTGCGACCAAATGCCAAGTCCTACCCTTGCCGAAGTGTCGGGTGCATGACGTTAAACTACGTCTAGAGTTGAGGTTCCGATTCTGGAGCTCTGGGGAGAGTGGAGTACCCGTTCATTGCCATTACTCTCAGGTCCACTGACGCAGAGTGGTAATACCTGTTAGTCCCATCTATGGGTTAAATAGGTAAAAAATGAATTTAAAAAACTTACCATTTTTTTTTTTTAAAAAAGGGAAGTTTTTAAAAATTTAAATACCTAACAAATGAATAAAAAAAAAAAAAAAAAAATAAAAAAAACGTCTTCGGCATAAAATAACCCAGTAAGGTTGACATGCCGTGAAATCCAATCAACCAAACTACTCGTGGCGAACGGGTTGTGTATTAAAGTCATGGAGCGACCGAGGTGTTTTGGTGAGAGCGGACAGCGAGGACCGAAAGGGTGTATTTGTAAGGATCGGACAATGAATGGAATTAGCAAAGTAGAACAACAGTCAACAGTATTACCAGTTTTGTCACCAACCCCCCCCCAGCAAAATCAACATGTCGCGCTAGTAGCACGGATATCCATGACAATCTCTCGCCAACCGTCCCTATTATTCATTGCTCTCGGGAGGTCCTCTGCGCAATATCCAGTATCCGCGCAAAGTGTAATGCAGGTCTTTGCTGGACAGCCCACACTGACGTACCCATGTGCAGGTTTCCATCGGAGAACGACACTTATGAGTTCGTTCTTGCTTCTCCAGCATCTCTTGTTCGACTCACTCGGATGGTTGGTGTGAAAGGGGAGGGGGCAAGTGGCCGTACAGCTGCTTTCTTGTGGGGTGTTGTTTCCACGAATTGTTTAATACCGCACACAGCAACTCCCATCTAGCTTATTCTCTAGGCGCTTCGTTAGGGTCCAAGTGGTGCAGCCATACAATAGCACTGATACAACTACTGCTTAGAAGAATTGTAGCTTACTCAGGCTTTATTGCTCAGGTCCAGGTCACGCTTCTGTATCGGTTTCAAAATAAAAGCGTTGTATTTTTTAGCGGTGCGGGAGCGAACCTGAGCCAAATATATCGCAGATCCATTATAACTGAATGGCGAGACCGAACTCGCAGGATACCCCATACTTGCAACTCCGTGGCAAACGTGGTAAATGAATTCAGTACCACCAACATGGTCATCCCGGGTAGTGCAATTGTTAGCATACTTCTGTCCTTGTGGAAAGCAAAGTTTAGTAAATTATTACATTACCACCAACATTAATGTAAAATACATTTTTGACACTCTTGAACTTTCTTGGCCGTAGGAGCGGTGTTCAGTAAATTTTTATAACCTTAAAAAAAAAAAAAAAAAAAAAATAAGACCATTAAGCGATAAATAGGTTTGAACAATGCTTTATAGTGAGGCAACTATATCATTAAGAATTTTATTTTGCCAAAGTAATTTGTAAAATTTTAGAACATTCTGTCGTAAACCGGTTAGGGTAAGGGTTAATTCATTCAAACAGATATGCTAGATTCATATGTTTACGAATTCTTATGGCGAGAGAACAAAGAAAGTAACACTTTCAATCAAATTCTTAATAATATAGTTGATTCACAAAGCATTTTTCAAACTAATCTATCTATCGCTTAATGGTCTTATTTTTTGAAGGTATAATAATTTACTGAACACCGCTCCTACGGTCGAGAAAGTTCAAGAGGGCCCATTTTGTTGGAAGGAATTTTTAGTTTCAATTCTCTCATACTATTCAACCATTGTGATATATTATATATATATATATATACATATACATATACATACATACATATACACACACACACACACACACACACAAATATGAGTATGTATGTATTTTTTGTATATATACAAAATCAGGTCGCTCAAAGCTCTACTGGTACTATGTAACCCAGTACTACCTGTTTCAGAGTCGGTTCATCGGCGACTAAACCGGTACATTCACCGAAATAGAAGGATCAGTATCATTATGGACCGCCGTCGCAACGGGAACCCAAAGGGTTAAGCATCGTCTAGTCTATTAACATTATCATTTTATATTACTACTGTCAGTAAACGTCTTTTCTTTTCTCATTGAATTAAACAGGCAGTTCTTCATGTGTATTCCCATGGCCTGGATGAGGTCATCAGGCGAAAGGTGTTCTGCCACTTTTACAAGCAGGTGGATGATAGAAAAGACGTCGATTGTACGGTTTTGAGAAAGGAAAAGATGCATCCGGGTATTGTCGTTGAATGAACTGTCACGGCTAAACATCACTTGAGATATACAATGTATGGGACGATAGTTATTATCCTTATTTAACACTTAAGATTCTAGAAGCAGGTGTCGCTGTAGGTTGCCATAGAAACACACTCAGAGAGAAACAGTAATAGAGAGAGGGGGAGAGGGGGAGAAATAGACAGAAATGGAGAGAGAGAGAGAGTGGGAGAGTAATAGAGAGAAACAGTAACAGAGAAAAAATAATAGAAAACAAGAGAAAAGGGGGAGAGAGGGGAAACAGTAATAAAGAGAAACAGAGTTAGGGAGGGTAGATGAGAGTAAAGAGATAAGGGTATGTTGTTTTTTTTACCTATCCCTTAGCGTACGTGACGGTGAATGTTTAGAAGGGTTGAAGACGCACCTTAAAAAAGGTGTGTGTGCTTTTGAATTGGGACATTTTCCTTATAAGAAAAACACACGATAAGGCCCATTGTTTTCCTTTTACGCACCTGACTATATATATATATATATATATATACATAATACATGAGTAACTTTAACCTGTTAATACCACTTAAACTCTTTAACACAGGTCATATTAGTTAAGGGATTTTACTTTGGCAGATCCACTTTTAACTCAAATCCTTTGTTAAATAAAGGATAGATGAACACCTGCAGAAGAAAGATGGTGAAGCTCTATCTCCTAGACAACTTCTTTGTATATGTTTAAGTTGAAAAAAAAATGAACAACCTGTGGCCTTATAAGGTCAACATCTTTAAGCAGAGTTTAACAGGTTTGAATTCAGAGTTTTCCTTCTCTTAGATCGGTTGCTCAGTCTGCCTTACTCTCTACCCATATCTGAAGGTAAAAGTTGGATTTGGGATTCATACGTTATCTTTCATCAGTATTCGAGGTTTGTCAAGTGATTAGACTGAATACAATAAATAAATAATTCAGGTTGGCAACCTTCACTGAAAAAAAAAAAATCCGTTTGCAAAGTATTAGTATTGGATAGGAAACCATATCTGTGCGGAAAAATGTTTATTATATTTTAACATGTGCTAGAAGGCAGTGGCTGAATGTCTTAGTGAATCTCTGGGGGTTTTTGAGTACC
The DNA here is from genome assembly GCA_023376005.1 of Doryteuthis pealeii. NCBI lineage: Eukaryota > Metazoa > Mollusca > Cephalopoda > Myopsida > Loliginidae > Doryteuthis > Doryteuthis pealeii. The sequence continues at coordinate 12,756,575 of CM042168.1, read as the reverse complement.
CTTTCATAGTCATTACTCCCGGTCCACTCTGACCCGGAGTGGTAGTACCTGTTAGGTCCCATCTATGGGTTAAATAAAAAAAATAAAAAAAAAGGAGTTTTAAAATTGAGTTAAAAAAATTGAATACCTACCCATCAAGAACGAATAAAATAAAACGTCTTCGGCATAACCCAACAAGGGTTGACATGCCATAAAATCCCACCTTACTTATTCTCCTGTTATACTCCTCTTTTTAGCTGCTTCGGTTTGAACAAGTCGTGGAAACGGTGTACGGTCACCTGCCCACCGTCTCACAAACTATCCGAGTGAGACGGATAAGGCATGCAGGACACTGCTGGAGAAGCAAGGATGAACTCATAAGCGACGTTCTCCTGTGGAAGCCAACAAATGGACATTCAAGTGAGGGGCGCCCAGCAAGGACCTACATTGAACAGCTATGCGAAGATGCTGGCTGCTCCGCAGAGGAGCTCCCAGGTGCAATGAATGATAGGGAAGGTTGGCGAGAGATTGTCATGGATACCCGTGCTGCATGCACGACATGATATCTTCTAAGCTGGCAGTGTTCTCCATCTTCTGCTCTACTATTTACCCATAACCGGAGGGAAGAATAGTTGGATTCACATAGTTTCCCCCCAATGGTATTAACGCTATGTGAAATGCAAACAGCCTCGTCCAGGATTTGAACTTTGGTCGCAGAGACCATTTTCTATGATGATAACCATTACACCACACCTCCAAATGCTGCCAACTAAATGGTCAGCATTTACAGTTGTCCTAGAAGGTAAAATAGATTACTGTAATCTCGCACCCTAGCAATTTGTTTCCAAAGAAAAAAATGTTTACCAAAAAATAATCCTTACAAACACATATAATATATATATATATATATATTATATATATATATATATAATGTGTATGTGTGTGTGTGTGTGTGTAATATAGTGAAAATAGTGAAAAATTAAAAAACACAAGTTCAAATAAAATGAGTGATATTTATTCAGCTAACGCTGTAGTGTTTCGATCTGTTTAGTAGATCTTCTTCAGGGCTTTTGTTGATATAAGGAAAAGTAAAAAAAATTATCACAGAATAATATGGAAACTGATCGTTTTTGTCGATCAGTTTGTTTAAAGATGCTTTGAATGGAAAATTAGCGCTCTTAGAATAGTTCGAAATTTATGGAACGTTGGAATAAACGGTTTTGAAGATGACATCGAATATTCTCTTACGTTTTGTGTGTGTGTGTGTGTGCATGGAAATGCGAGTATAATATATATATATATATATATATATATATATATATATATATAAATAATTATTCGTTGTTATATTATACAAGATGATTGGACGATTTCTTGTTTGTAAATAATATTTTCATAAAATTCTATACGTTAGATAACTTTAAAATATATATTAAAATAAAACTGACTATATGTAAATCAATGATACCAGGCATGTATTTATTGAAATTTGGACCATCTAAGGTTGTGCCTTTGCTTTGTGATATATATAATTGAGCGTTGTTGATTTTTTTTTCTAATAAGTGACGTAGGAAGTGACGTACAGACATTAGAGACTGAATTTCCGTATATATATTATATATATTACAAAGAGTTGGCATTGAATAACCCACAGGGTTGATATGCCATTAAACCAAACAACACAGCTGTCCTTGATTATTAGCGTCTTCCTAAAGAGGAACGCGTACCTAGTTAGAGGGGAAAAAAAAAATCAATGTTCAAACCCAGGTAATTACAGCAGGGAATTGTCACCATGGTTACCTATTAAAAAGGTAAAGATCATTGATAATTACAACTTCCTGCCAATTATTGGGAAGCGTTGTTAAAAAATAAATGGCAGGTAATCAATAGTTTTCTTTCGGGGAAACAAAGCTCAGGTCAGCGGGTGGGTAGAGGGTATCGTCAGTTTTCGAAAGAAACAGGAAAGGGATAAACCATTTATATATTTCCATTCTCGTTGGGTTGCGAGATAATCCACTTCATCGATTTATTTACATATAATTATTGTTCCCTAAGTAACAGGCGTGTTTCTCACATATATAATAATAATAATAATAAAAATTAAAAAAAAAAAAAAAAAGAAAAAAAAGAAAGAAAGAGACCTATTTAAGTTTAATGGACTATCTCAATATATATTACCCCTCCGCATGAGCAGGATGTGACACAAGGTCAATTTCTTAAGCGGAGTTTAACAGGTTTGAATTCAGGGTTTTCCTTCTATACAGGTTACTTAGCCAATGTTAAAGAGCCCATTCTGCCCTACTATTTACCCATAGCTGGAGAGTAGTCAATGATCTCTTATAAAACGGATGTGGCACTCTCTGGTGGCCTTTACATATATACATATGTATTTCTCTGAATGTTTGAGATGAGGCTTGAAGAATAACGCAGATAATACATATGTATTTATCAGTTAAAATGGCCGAGTGGTTAAGAAGCATAGTTGATAAATCAATCGGGTTTCCATCCCGGCTGGGAGGTAGCCAGCTAATGTTAGTCACACTGAAGAGACGTGATACGTCGAAACATGGTGTCAGTGGATGGCATGTATATAAATTTAATCTATCAGGAAAATCGATATGAATTCGACAGCATGTAAGTATATAAAATGAAAAAAAAAAAAAAAAAAAAAAGGGGTGTTTAGAATGATAATGCTTTTCTTGGGTGATACTACAGCGTTTCGATTTGTTCATCAAACCATTATCAGGGCTATAACCTATGTAGAAAGAAGTTTGTAAGCCTTTGTATTTGTCAGTGTGTCGTGGCTTCTGTTTGTTCCTCAAATATTAAAAACAAACAAAATCGTTTTAGACCGGATAATTTTGCTTTATATATATATATATATATATATAGGGATATCTACTGAGTCAAACGAACCTACTATTAGTTTCGCATAAAGCTCTTCAGGGCTAAAATCTATAAGTCAGATTTTAGCCCTGAAGAGCTTTATGCGAAACTAATAGTAGGTTCGTCTGACTCAGTAGATATCCTTATTACTTGGCTCTACTTAGGTATCGAGCACTTTTTACAAATTAGCTTCTCCTAGCGGTTATATGAATATATATATATATCTTATATACATATATATACATATAAATTGTTTTTTCTTTTGGCCAAATACTTACAATAGATTATTTTTTGTTGGTACGAATATCTTGGTCTTTTCTTTTTTTCAAAAATTTTTTTCTTCCTGGTTGATGTTTGGTAGTATATTTTTTACAATCAACTCTCTGCCGGGTTTTTTCTCTCCGCAAGGATCTACCAACACGCTTGGTATATTAAATATATTTATATATACTAGCAAATATATGCACCCTCCGGGTGCAAGTTTTAAGTTTTAATATAATAAAATTCATGTTAAATTAGAAAGGCTAATGAACTGAATAAGAATTCAGATAAAAATATTTGGAACAGAGGGGGTATGATTGAAAATAGAACAGCTTGAACTAACTCTTCCATCATTTTCCCTTCTCCGTCTTTCATTGGTAAATTTTCCTAATTTTAACTATTTAGTTAAAATAGGAAGTAAAGAAAATATTTACAGTTATTTTTCTTGTTAATGGTTCTTTTAAGGTTTATCCCCGAGATTTTTGTTCATATTCAATAAGATAAAACCAACAATTAGAAATCAATAATACTGAACACATATTTATTAAATCAAATTTAAATATCAATATGCAGATTAGCTTCCCGTTACACTGTAATCCGCTATTTTGTTGTATATATAATACAATTGCATGATATTTGTATGTAGATATGGTCAACAGTTATAATGATGTAAAACAATTTTATTTATAATTGAGGTTTAAATTTAAAAATTATGGAGAATGTGATGTAAATAACAAAGGGAATTGTGACTTGAATAGTAATATAGTTCGGTTACAGAATACAACCCACAATCTCCATTATATTATATATATATATATATATATATATATATATATATATATATATATAATATATATATATATATATATATATATATATGCTTATATATATAAGCAAGTAAGATGGAAATTAATCCGACTGTATATTGAAAAATGATGTGAAAATTCTTCGCCAGGATAACTGACATCAACAGGCGATATTTTTTATCTTGAAGAGTGGAAACATGCCGAATACATATTTATTTTTGTCAAACACAATAAATCATCCTCACTTTTCTATTTTTTACGCAAACTCACCCCCCCCCACACGTTATGGGAGTCTACGTATGCCTCTTTGATAGTATATCTGATGAGTCTAAATGTATGTGTATCCACCATCAGGTTAGACAGAACCCCCCCCACACACACACACACACACAAAAAAGACCACAGACAAAGAAATAACAGACAGTCTATCACAACTCTTGGATGAAGGAGGATGCACCTCGAAATATTGGTAAACAAATAAGATTTAGATCAATATTCATTTTGTTTCTGATCTTCATTTTCATGCTTCTAAAACAACCAACATTATTTTCCCATATATAGAACACACACAATATATATAAATCATGCTTTGCACCCGAAACCATGCCTGACCACAATCATCAGATAATAGTTTTGTTGACCCCGTAGCAGATTTTTTTTCAGCAGCATGTATATAATATAATTTAATGGAGGCGCGTGGTCGAATGGTTAGAGTCGCAGGAAATGGACTCGTCAAAGCGAGTTCAATTCCTGGACGAAGCTGTTGGAATTTCACACGGCGCTAATACCCTTGGGAAAGGTATGAATCCAATTCTCCCTCCAGCTATGGGTAAATAGCAGGGCAGACTGGACTCTTTAACCATGGCTAGGTAACCAGTCTAGGAGAAGGAAAACTGAATTCAAACCTGCTAAACTCCGCTCAAGAAATTGACCTTGTGTCGCATCCTGCTCGTGCGGAGGGGTTGGTAAATATATATATATATATATATATATATATATATATAATTTACGACATACTTCCGGTAAAAGGTCGGATGACATTAGAAAAGACATGTAACCACTTGGAAAGACGAAACTATCGTTACAACGTCACAAAGAAATGGGATATCTCCACCTGACGGGAAAATAGAATAACATCACGCCAGAAAACTGTAGAGCTATCTCAATAAAAACTTGTCATCCGTGTCGAGAGCGGCATAAATCTCATACGGAAATTGTAAATCGATTAAAAGTGTCCAGACTCTGAAGTTCCTTACAGTAAACAAGATTCCTTTGTTTATCGGTGCGGCTATCCAGTTTGAAAAAAAAAAAAAAAATAGTCTTTGAATTATAACACACAATATATTTCAAGTTAAATATATACACATCAAAGATAGATACACTGTATAAAAACAAATAAATAGATTGACAGAAAGATAACATCCGTGTTTGTCTACTTTCTCCACACACACATTTATATATGTGTGTGTGTGTGTCCAAGTGATAACCTACTCGGATTTCACCATGTTGAGGATCTTCAGGGTTAACTCCACTGTGTAAATCAAGATTTTGGTTTAGTGTAGACAATTATATATATATGTGTATTTTGCTATGAACGGTACATTATGGAACATATATATGTATGTATAATATATAATGTATAATGGAAAAGGTGACTTACGGTGAATATGGCCACGATGGTTAAATGGTGCAGAATTCGGGGGGGGGTAAGCCAGCGATATAAACCTTATGGTGAAACTCGAGTAGTTATCTCTTGTACCCATTTTTATAATATATATATATATATATATATATATATATATATATATATATATATATATACACCACACACACACACACACACACACGCGCGCGCGCAAGTAAAATATTCCAATTGACTGGTAAGTAAGGGATGATTCTATTTGGGATTATCGAAATCTCACTGTATAACCATACTGTATGATCTTGTTGCTGCAAACATATATTCATACAAGGATTTTTATAAATCCCCAAGAGAGCTCAATGTATAATAACCAATAAAACAATTATATACAGAGCAATATTTAACTTTCAAAGAAAGAAAAACTTAAACCATAATCTTTTATAATAATTTATTTCGACCAGGAACCAAATGAATCTAGCCTCTTCAGACAGATTTGACAAATAAATGGAATTTATCACCAGAATTAAGTCTTCTTAATAAGCGTATGAGATGACTCATTCTGGTGATACCCCAGTGGACTGAATAAAAGGTTAGATTCAAAGTTCTGTGATGGCCCCCGAGTCCGAAAGTACCTCAAAAAGGCCGGAGGGCACATCGGCCGAACGTTGTACAGATAACAATGAAGATGATGACAACAGTCCGAATAATGCAGATAATACTAATGATCAAACCTGATCTCAAACATTGAGAGAAAATAATTATGTATCAGTTTACATCTTATTAAAGGTTCAAAACACGACTGTATCGTTTCACTTGACAAACGAACCTCAATATAAATAGGCGATATTTGATGTCCTGATGAAGATTGTAGATACATAGCAAATATATACTTAATTATATATATTTGATATGTATTTGGTAATCAAAACATTTTATATCAATAAATCCACCTTACGACTTATTTTTTACCTTTATTTATTTCTCCCCCAATGTCGAGCCGCACTGACGAGACGTAAACGTCGAAACAGTGTCTGGATGACTGATATATACGCTCCCAATTTTCATGGTAGAGCACTGTAGGGGAGATATTAATTGAAATTTCACTGGTTTAGCGTAAGCCGTTACTCGCCTGTTGTTTACAGACTTAAGTTCTCTGGCGATTGTAAAACATATCCTGTAAGTGTGTATCAATAAATTGTTCACTCGAGACTGACAGTCGCTGATGGCCGCAATGGTAAGGAACTTGGCAGACGAAAATTCTGTCTGGTTTCGCTCCCAGCTAGGAGGTAGCTGTTAAAAAGTCGAGCCGCGCACTGATGAGACGTAAACGTCGAAACACGTATCTGTGGATGACTGAGATATATATATATATATATATATATATTGTTCTGGTTCCAAGGGAGAAAATTCAATATTTTATTAAAAAAGAAGGTCCGTAAATGTATTTTGTTCTCAGAATTTTTTTTTTTTAATTCTTTTGTTTTACATATGCAACACGTGTTTCAGATCTTCTGGTATCTTCTTCAGGCTTTGATTGATAATATTATCAATCAAAGCCTGAAGAAGATACCAGAAGATCTGAAACACGTGTTGCATATGTAAAACAAAAAGAATTAAACATTTTTTTTCTGAGAACAAAATACATTTTGCGGACCTTCTTTTATATATATATATATATATATATATATATATATATATTATATATATATATATATGAGAAGTAAACAAACAGTGTGTTTGGATATGGCTTTATTTAGCCGAAAATTTTTGGGAGAATATGTGCTTAATTGAAGTCGTACCATTATATATATATACATATATATGGTAAAACCCCAATTGACTGGTAAGTAGTGGATGATGATTTTATTTGGGAAGTGAAAATTGATATAAATCCGAGGTTATGTAAATATATGAAATAATCGAAAGTATTTTTTTTTTTCATAGTTGAAGTATTTGCCAACGTTAAACGTTTTGGTTGTTTATTTGTTTTATATTAAACATCTTCATGACATTGACAACATTAAATATTGACAATGTTCTGATTGTTTAGTTATGAAAAAAAAAAAAAGTTTAACATTGGTGAATAATACAACTTAGAATCATCCTCTGAATACCTTGTTTTTCACACACACAAGTTAAGAGTAAGGAAATGAATCCGACAGTATGAGTATAGATAAAAGGATATGAAACACACAATGCTGTTAAAATGAAAATATTTTATATCATATTCATAGCTAATATTGAACAATATTTAGATTTATAAAAATCATCTTCAGAGCTTGTTTTTACTCCGGACTCATCGAGAGAGGAGCTGAAAATAATTTGAATTCAAAAACGAAAAACATTGTTCAGTGATGGTAGATGTTTTCATTCAATTGTGTGCGTTTCCAAAGACAGGATATAAGTTAAGAGTAAGGAAATGAATCCGACGGTATAAGTATAGATAAAAGGATATGAAAACACACAATGCTGTTAAAATGAATATATTTTTTATATCATACTAGCAGCGGCTACCGGGCGTCGTCTGACGGGGGGATTTAAAAGTTAGTCCCGCAGATTCCATTATTACTGAATCGAGAGTTTAATCCTCGTGGGATGCCCCATTTAAACCCTATGTAAAAAAAAAAAAATAGACCTTGCATTGATCCAGCTACTCTGAAAAGAAATCTTAATGTCTACTAGCTAAAATGTTAAATGAAAAAAAAATCCATGCTGTTATTTAAATTTTATTTTTTAATTATCTTCACAATATATAAATCAAATCACTATTGTTTTTGCTCAAAAACAAGCCCTAATGATATTTAATGTGTTTATATAATTTACTTTTTTTAATTGTTTTATTTTCGAAGTTTCCTCCAGACATACATACACACACAACTGCCCTTTATATATGTATAGATATGATGGATGTTGGTAAACTTTTCGAATTGTATTGGAAGTATGGAAAAGTATAGATAAGGAATAACCAAAATTCAAAATGATGAATAGTGTGTTTAGAAGATTAAAAACAACATTTATCACTTTGCATTTTGGTTATTATTCCTAATCCTATGCTTCCAATAGAACCTAAAAAATTCCGAACATCCATCACATGTCTATAAAAATCATATGTAGACATAAACGCGCGCACACACGCACTGGAAAATAAGTTTCATGTTTTTCAACAAGAAATTTTTAATTTAAAGATTGGTAAAACAAAGTTTTTTACATGGATTTAAAAACAAACAAACTTCCTCTTTTAATACAGCAAAATTACGTTGTTTCATTCATTTCTTCCAGAGTTTTGTTAAATTGGGGGGGGGGGGCGGGGTAAACATGTTTGCCATCCTAACAAATATTGTTGCGTCTATAGAATAGTCCTTTTTTTTATATATTATTATTAACTAAGTTTGAACTCTATAACAAAAAAAAAAAAACAAAAAAAACGGTTTTTTTCATGGATTAAGGTTATGGTTTTTTTTAATAGATTTTGGTTAGTCTTAATATTGTTTACGGTAGTAGTTCTCAAATATATATATATATATATATTAAATATATATATTACGCATACACAAACAGAGGAATATCAACAATTTTTACTTTATAATTCTCTACCAGTTTCGGGTCAGATATCAATCAGGGTCAATCAATATTTATAAATTATATAATAATTATAATAATTATAATAATAACTGGAGATTAGATGAAGAATTGAAAAAAATCCAGACTACAGCACTACTAAAAATCAGCTAGGATACTTAGAATAGTTCAAGAGACCCGAAGATGACTTGTCACACAGACTCAAGTAAAAAAAAAAAAAAAAAAAAAAAAAAACATGCATTAGGCACGATATGAAAAACTTATAAGTTTCAAGAAGATCCCTTTAAATCTAAACTAGCAGCGGCTACCCGGCGTCGCCTGGGTAGAGGGGGATTTTTTTTAAGTTAGTACCGCATATCATTATTACTGAATCGTGAGTTGAATCCTCGTGGATGCCCCATTTAAGCAAAAATAAAAAAAAAAAAAAAAAAAAAAAAAACCTTGCATTGATCCCAGCTACTCTGAAAAGAAAATGTTAATGTCTACTATCTAAAATATTAATAAAAAAATCCATGCCGTTATCAATTTAAATTTGATTTTTTAAAAATTATCTTCACTAATATAAATCAAATTTCTATTATTTTTGCTAAAAAAACCCAAACCCTGTTGATATTTAATGTGTATATATATATATTTTACTTTGTCGTTAATCGTTTTATTTTCGAAGTTTCCTCCGGACATACATATCACACAACTGCCATTTATATATGTATAGATTAAAACAAAAAATATTTTCCAGGACTGGCGATTGTGCTAGACACGGAATGATAAAAAGTATAACTTTTAAATTAGATAAATAAAAGGATAAAAAATAAAAAAAAAACGCACACACTAACCTCTTCCAAACTAATATATATATTAGTCAAACCTTTTTAATTCTTATGTATTCACAGGTCATTATTTTGAATAGCTGTGTACGGAGATGAAGATGATTATGTAGCACTTGAGAAAATGGGAGTGTTTTCAGGAGACTATAGTTAAACAAAAATGATATCCATCACAAAACGATATATTTTTTTCATTTTTTAGATTAAAAAAAACCCAAAAAACAATTTTTACAAGTATCTCTTATGTCGAAATCTTAAAATGCAAATAAATATAAGAGGAGTTTTAAGTTCTTAACATTTAAAACATAATGGAACGTTATATAAAAGGCTGCAGATGATGCCGTTTTAGACCAACGAGAACTGATGCATACTCTTGGAGATACAAGGAACGAAGACGACTAGAATTGGTCATCTTTGTGCAAAACCCATTTTGTTTTCAAGAGTATCGGTTTATATAGAAACGGTTACAAATATGTTACGCTTTTATTTTACACTTTTCAGTGTTGAAATTGTTTATTTCTAAAAACAAGTAACCACCATTTTTTGCATTATCAAAATTTGTATATGGAATGCTTGGAAATTCTATAAGCGTAAAACCGCTGTTTAAATATTATCTTTTTTTTACCCTTTTTCTGCAGAGATACTGTCCCACACTTCGCCATCATGAAATGGAAAAAGTCAAGCATGAAATTACCCCCCCCCCATTTATACAAAGTCATGAATTATTTCACGATATAAAAGAGAACGTAACTACGTAATACATTTTTCATCTTATTGCAATAAATATTTTTTTTCTTGTAACACTAAAATTCGTATATCAATGATCATTAATACAATTTGGTATGACATGCTATATCATTGTAAATTGAATGATAAATAATAATATATATATAATATATATATATATATATATATATATATATATATATATATATATGAGGGGGGGTCTTAAATTATTTGTTTTAAAGATCCATGTTTAATTCTTGATCATATGATAATCCTTATAAATCTGGTAAATATTTAGATGAAGAAGAATGGATGGATTTATAAACACAATCAAGCAAGAGGCGTGAACAATATTACTTTTGTCTCTTAGATTATCGTCAGGGAAATTAATATTTAAATAATTGACAATTTTCGATGCAATACATAATACATATAACATTTTTTTTATCAATGTAATATATAGATAGTGCTAATTCGAATTCAATTATCTTTCTGATAAATGGAGACATTATGTCTTTCTGGATAAATGAAGATTTGTACGATTTAATTACTTTTCTTTCTTTCTTTCTTTAAGAGTTCCCAAAAACGAGAATGCTTGCAAAGAAATCTGGGACAAAAACAAGCCCCCCCCCCAAAAAAAAAGAATCTATGCTATAATATTGAATTCATTATTATCCTCAAAAATCAATTTATATACAATGGTGACGTATATAAAAAATAGTTTTCTACTTTAAGTTAATGGAGGTGTTCTAAATATTTTACTTTCTTTAAGGGAAGATGATGACAAAGATTTTTTTTTAAATGACCGCCTGCACAGGTGGTTATTCTATCAACCTCTTCCTGGTATTTAAGAACGAAAACACAAAAGAAAATAAGCCTAATAGAATTATACTAATATATATATATATATATATATATATATGGTTATCTCATATATCATAATTTATATGTATATTAAGTGTGCTCTCGTGTGTGTTTTATGCTGTATAGTATAGAATTTTGGGGTTGGATGTGTTGACCTTTGTATTAATATATCTTAGTGTGCTGTGGTGTTTGTATATCTATACATAATGTAAATGTTTATTATAACGTGGATGTTAGGTTGTTCAGCGAAGCTACTCGCTTGTGTTAGTTTTGGATCTATAAAAATTTTAATATAAAGAGGAGCAATAATAATAATAAGATAACATAATTGTAAGCAACAATGCAAATGATATAAGTTTTTAATTAGAATAAATACAATTCAATAAAACAGTTAACGAACAACAATATGAAAATATATATAAAAAAGATGTTTGCAACGATTTAAACTCGTAAGATAGAATGTTTTCAAATGGTAAATTACTTTTTCTAAATATATTAAGTTGACTAGTTGTCACTCCAATTGTTTTTTATATTATATATATATATTATATATAATATATATCTCCTGGTTTATGTTTTTTTTTTTTTTTTTTTTTTTTTCAGAAAAATATTTGTATAGAGGTAACACAGTTTAAACAAACGTCAACCACTGTTTTTGGACATACATACCATGTCGTCAGATTAAAAAAAAAAAGATTTAAATTAAGTTTAATACAGTATCATTATTCCACTACACGTTAGTACTATATTTTCAATTATATCAAGATATTTAAAGTTTTTTTGTATGTTCTCCAATTTGGATACTCCACCTATTGTGATCACATTTGAAAATATTTATATCAAAGATACCATCAAGGTTAGAATTTAGGGTAGTAGATTAATATACATCTTAATAGTTATTCAATCTTATTTACATATAACATCATCACACACTATATATTATATATATAATATATATATAATATATATATAAATGCGTAAATTTTATAGGTAAAAGATCTCTCGCTGGTTTATAGAATTAAGGTAAAATATATGTATTATGAGACAATCTTATAGCTTAACCTACTATATATGTAGTATGTACTCACCTGTTTTGCGCACAGAGGCTGCAAGTATGATCCATCCAGTGAAAGATCGAACCCCGCCGCGCTATTCAGTACAATCTCTTAAAGAGACTTGCTAAGCTAACTTTTACAAAAGTACATCCACACACACACATTATATATTATATATATATATATATATAGTAATATATATATATATAACCCACCCAGGAAAATCATCTCCAGTGAGATGTGTTGTTTTCTTTTTAATATATGAACGGCAATACACTTAAAGTGGTTTGACTTTATTAAGAGAATAAAGCAATTTCAAGTTTCTAATTTTGCGACGGAGGGGGATAATTTTGTTTGGGTCCTCAAAGTTACTATAAATAATTAGAAACCCTTCATGCCCCTCCTAAATTAGAGCACCAATATCATCATAGATAGCTTTTACAATAGGTAACCTGACGGTTTTGTATATTGTCTAGTAAGTTATAAGCAAGCTTCGTATTAAGCTAATTATATATATATATATATATATATATATTAATATATTATAATATGATGAATGCCATGTATGTATGTTGAAAGGTGAAAGATGGTCCTCGCTAGAAGACATTAATTACTAGATAGCGAAGGAGTTCGATCCTCGCTAGATGCTTCATATTTATTTGTGACAAATCCTACCTGTGGCGAACGAGTTGGGGCAATATCTACAATATGTAGTATACAGATATAAGATTGCTATTAATACAGTCAGACACTAAATGTCAATTTTTTTTAAATAAAACCAGCAATAGAATTTTAACCCAATAGAATATATTAAAGCTTCCCCCACTTAATAATCTAAAAGACGGATATTTGTAATAGCCATGTTTAAAGTTACTCATGACGAAGTGGAAATACAAAAGAACTACTTTTTTTCAAAGTTTTAAAAATGTCCGAGATAACAACATAACTAACCCACTTTAGATTAAGTTAACAAATATCTGGTAATCTTTTAAAAACGTCTCTTTCGCAGTATATGGTCTATCTTAAAAGTAGAAAAAAAAAGTTCGAACATCGTTTTTCTCACCGATAGTCATAAGGTGCTTCTAATATCAGGTCTATATTATAATCAGTGTAAGTAAAACATTGGGAAAGTCTATTTAGAACCACAAAATACTTTTTAAAGTTATTTAATTAAAAGAAAATGAAATATTTAATATTGAGATGTTTTTTTGTGAATTTTAGCAGATCGTGAACTGCTTCTTAGAATTAAAACAAGTAATATAGAATTCTGTACGATCAGGATAACGGCTTTAATTTTCTTTAACAAAACTAAGAAAAAATGGCGTTGTTCTGACCAAGAAACCAACTAGTGCACAAAGATGATCTAATTTACTTCAACAACTGGAAGTATCAAAATTGAGTTTCTTCTAAGATGAACAGATACAAGATCTTGAACACAATTCGAAATGGAACATTTAAGATTATCCAAAAACAAGAGAACAAAAAATAAAACGATTGGCTTATAATCAGGTCGAACTTAGGCAAAAACAGTTGGAGAGACGAAAAAGAACTAAAAATCCGTAAAAATATAATTTTTTTTTAAAATGAAAAAATAAGAGAGAGGTAAATTAGAATCAATATTTTTTATAGTTTTCAACAAACAAAAACAATAAAAAAAAACAGGAAGGACAATTATTTACCTCTAGATTAGTACACAATTTAATGCCCACTTCGTGTTCAACACGATGCCCAAAGTTGAAGTAGAGAATAGGGTAAAGTAAGTCCCACTTGTTCAGGTAGTGAGAGAAGCGGTACAAGAGATAGTCGGTACAGGTTATGAAAATACTGTGTGAGCAGTAGCCCAGAAAAAGAGACAAAGTTGGACCTCCTCCTCTTTCGTCTTTTGTGTGTTTACTGTAAGTGTCCCGGCCACCAGTTTTTTAAAGAAGTTTCAATGGCCATTCATAATTGGGGGGTACCCGCATTTGTGCACAAAAGTTGTGGGTGTGTAGACGTCGACCCGTCAATTAATTCAATGTATTTAACTCAGCCTGGCTTGTCCCAGATCACACAGCTACTTACGCACCTGTTACAAGTGTTCAGAGTTGGGTGGGGGTTAAAACAATTTTTTATTTTATGAAGTTAGCCCAATCAAGATTAACGTGGATTCTGGATTTCCTGGCCTTTCTCTTATTGGTCATATCCTTTTTTTTTAATGCGTCAGCAATTAATCCAGACAACATTTAAATAAAAAGATTTATTGAAAGGAAAATTGTTTTAAAGATTTGCTTGACGGGCAAGATGGTGATCATAGTTCGATTCCAGTATAAAAGTCCAAGACCTTGAATGGTGGAATTTTTTCAAAGCTTTCTCGGTTTGGGTTAGATTTTTACGGCAATGTCAACCCTTGTTGGAATTAATTTATGTCGAAGACGTTGGCTCCTTCATTCATATCTGAGGGTATTCAATTTTTTTAACTCAGTTTTTTAAAAAACAATTTTAAAACTCATTTTTCAAAATTCAAACTATATGATGGGACCTAACAGGTATTACCACTCACTTACTCCGGATCAAGGGTGGGATCTGGAAGTAATGATAACGAAGAGTACTCCACACTCCCCAGAGCTCCAGAATTGGAACTGTCACGATTAGATGGCAGTTTAACGTCATAACCCAGGACACTAAGATCGCTTAGGCCCACCACCTTACTTGCAAACATAATATGATAAAAAAAAAAAGTCGGAGGGCTGCCATATGGGTAATAGATCAGGCAGGACAATCATCTAGGTGCTAGGGCCTGACGTGACCAGCCTATTGGATCGGGAGGGGGACCTGTTCTTCGCGCCCGCCTAGTAAGGGCCAAACTGGAGTGTTGCATGTCATGGACTGCTTCAACAAACATTCAGCAGGTCGCCACCCATGGGCCAACAGTTGGCTACAATTCCGGAAGGATTTTACCCTCAGCAGAGGTGCAGTCGGTGTATTTAGTTCATTCTAACAGCCCAAGTCGACAGGCCGATTCTCCATTTGGCTTGATTGGCATAATATGAACTGCAAGGTTAATCCTCGACAAGGTTTAAGAGTAGGCTGTAGCAGCAGGGGTTGGGGATCCCTTGCCCCCCAGCCAATTTGTTGTAAAAATTTTCAGTTTTTTTTAAAAATTTTTTGTCCTTCGTTTAATAAATCTTCTATATTTTCCCTGCTGTAAAAGTAAGAGCTGGTGGAGTGGCCAATTTTTGGTATCTCCAGACAGCGAGGGGAGCCTATCCCCTTTTCTCTAACTGGCTAGAAACGCAAGGGATATTGTTTTTGCGTCTTTATGTGGTGCACCACACCGTACCATTTAGCTTCTTTACTGCAAAGATCATCAAAGATAAAGCCGGATATACGGTTCTTCATATCTCTAGGAGGATGTGTCTGGGCAATTGGCAAGTCGATCGCAAGGCACGCACACTCGACTACAGGAAGTCAACCTTTAATGGTTGCCTCAGTTGGACTCATGACTGAGGCTAAATCGGCCCTATATGAAAATGTCTCTTTTATTATTTAGAGTAATAAGAGACGGTTTTTCTATTATTTCAAAGTGATTACTGTTTTCTTACAATCTTAGAGGTTACTGGAAATTTAATGTGCTTGCTTGCTGCTACCATATTGGTAGCCTATGTTACAAGACCAAATTTCTAATGTTGGTTTTGCACTGCTCCACAAAAATCTCTCTGCTATTGGACACTTGCAAAGTAATTGAGGAGTCCATTACAACTAGTGACGCACTCACGCGGCCTTGTATTAATGATTAAAGCAAGTCTTAGTAAATATCCCAAGGGTGAAGAGATCTAGTTTAAGAAAACTACTGTTTAAATGAGTTCGATTTCCCACTCACCACCAAAGAATGCTCCACTGGAAATGAAAACTTCCTGAGTTATCTAAGGTGTATACAGAGGTGTATATTCTAAGGCTTTTTGTTATACCTATTGCACAGCTCACTCTCACAGGGTGTACTTGTTAATGGAATCGCACTACTTATATATATATATTAATATATAATATATTATATATATATATATATAATATATATATGTATAACAAAGGTATGTTTGGAATGGGCGTGTTGATTATTCTTGGCCGACAAGTGTATTATCTATTCTATTAGGGCTTAGAGATATGAGTGCGGTTATTATTGGAGTCGTACGTAATTTTGAAAATTAATTAATTAATAATGAATTTAGGGCGGGAAATGCCTATTTATGTATGGTAAACCAATCGAGAAAATCAATCTCTGTATGTACATTTCGGCCTATTAGGCCTCAATCAGCAGAGGCTAATATGATAGGAATGGGTCGCCCCGGCTCGCCCTGTAGAGCGTGATTTGAGAGACTGCAGACGGGACGGCCGAGGTCTGACGACACGGCCGATCCCATCGCAACAACATCCAAATGGACTTCTTAGATTTTACGATTTGGTTTAGATAGGGTTAATATTCCTCTTCTAGTGAACTTTTTATTTACACGAGATGATGATTAAGTTGTAAACAAGGTAGTGTTTGAGAATGGGGCCTTTTTGCCGTGGCAATTTTTTGAGAAAATGTGCATCTAAACTTTGGGTTCGTACCTAATTTTGAAAAATTATTAATAATAATGAATTAGGGAGCGAGGGCGGGAATGCCTATTTAAATGGTTTATGGATCGGTGGCCTGTCAGCTTGGGCAGTCCGGTTTTCAAATCAAACGCAAGGCGGCCTTTCCTATCTATAGCTCTGCATGATGAGGACTAAATGGTCCGAAATGTACATACAGAGAATTTGGATTTCCTCGATTTTGTTTAGCCATAACATTTAAATGGCATTCCGCCTAAATTCATTATTATTAATTATTTTCAAAGATTAGGTTACGACTCCAATTAAGCACATATTCTTCCAATATATATATAGTATAATACTATATATATATATATAATATATATATATATATATATTATATATAAAACTCATTTTTTATTTTCACCCATAGAGGCTTGATACAGTTTACCTAAACTACCCCACTCCAGGTTAGGGTGTAGTGGTGATGAAGGGTACTCCACACACCCATAGAGCTCCGGAATTGGAACTTCATCATTAGATGCAGTTTAACGTCATACCCGACAATAAGACCCTCAGCCAAACCGAATTCTATGCACATATGATAAAAAGAGTTGGGGAATTGTCATCAGAAGCAATAGTACGGGTTAGGGCAATCATATATGGTGTTAGGGGTTGACGTTGAAAAAAAACGACAGCCTGATTGATTGGAAGGTTGGTCTCTCCGACCCGCCTGTCTCGCCTAGGTAAAGGTGGCGAAGCGGAGTGTTACAATGTCGTGGACTTCTTTGACGGCATATAAGACTTCGCCATCAGCAGGTCAGACCAGGAAAAAGGTTGTATATATATAAATGCGTAATTTTATAGGTAAATCTCTCGGGGTTTAAGAAAATTAGGTAAAATTATCTGTATAATAACAATGCTTATAGCTCTACTATATTGGTACCGACCCTGTTTTCA
>CM042168.1:12702147-12738339 GCA_023376005.1 Doryteuthis pealeii | reverse complement strand
TTTTGTGTTTTTTTTAAAGGTTTTGAATGTAATAAAGATATCATATTAATTAGAAAAGGCTAATGAATAATAAGAATCAGAGATAAAAAGATTTGAAATAGAGGCGAGTATAATAAAAGATTTGAAACAGAGGGTGTAAATAAATAATGGAACAATGTAACTTTGCTCTTCCATCACTCTCGTCTTCATTGTTGTTTTTTCTAACTTTAAGTATTAGTTATAAGAGGAATAAAGAATAAATGACAGTTATTTTTATCTTGTTAATAGGAATTCAATTTAAGATCTCATTGAAAGAGATTTTTGCTTAATTCATTAAAATAAGAACCAAACTATAGAATCATAATAGAAACACAATATTATTAATTCGATTTTTTAATATTAATGATGCAATTAGCCTTTCCCGTTCACCTGTAAACGCTATTTTTTTGTGTATTAATAATAATTGCATGTTATCAGTAGTAGACATAGTTAACGAGTATTGAAAATAAGTAAGAATTTTTATTAATAATTGAGATTTAGAATATAATAATAAAATCATGGAGATATGATATAAAGTAACTAAGGGAATTGTAATTGAGTAGGATATAGTTTTCGGTTACAGACAGAAAACACAACAATCTCCTTATGATAATATAATAATATATAATATATATATCTTATGTAAAATGGACATATTTTTTTCATTATAATAATTTCATGGCCACAAAAAAATTCAGGTTTCAAGTGGGCATGAGTTGAAAAAGATTGGAACGTCCTGATATACACTATATGAAGATGTCTATGAAGATCACTCTATTATAATATTATATGATTATATATAGTAGTTATATAAATTTGCGGAATGGTCTTAATGTCGGAACTCAGCCCTGACAGCGAGGGAGGTCTATCCTCTTTCACTAGCGTAGAACAAGGAAGATTGTTTCTGCGTCTGAGGTGGAACGCTCAACCGGCAATTTAAGCTCTCCACTTTATCGCATAGCTCAAGCTGTGCCTAACTCATGGTGCGAGTTTTGGGTGAGGGCCGGTATCGAACCGGAAATGACAGTTATATCTCATTCATTATTATAATGACTGAAATTCCCGAAAAAATCCTTGCAATAAGGGTTATTTTTTACTCCTTTGAGTTTTCACATCAAGCTTAGCTGATGGTCCTTCACTGGAAGTCTGAGTGACAGCAATTCCTCAGGTCTCCAGGACTCTTCTGAGTATTCTGGCAGATTTGTAGCAGTGGCAGGTTTTCTGAATGGTTTCATCTCTTCTGATTTGCAAACTTTCCAAACCCTTTTCAATCCTTTGGACTGTTCTAAGTGCAGCCAACTAAGCAATCGGTATGCATTTATTATTATTTTATTTATTATTATTATTATTAATTATTACTTTCAACTCCTTGAGATTTTCAACTACGCGAATTATACACTTTGTCCTTAATCTTCCAATCGGTTTTATCACTGCTTTAAACAACAATCTGTTTAAAATAAGATCATCCAATGGCGTCCAAGATGAAATGCAAAATGTAAATTCCGTGATTATCTGGTGTTGCTTATCTGCCTGATTTCTTTTTTTCTTATGAGTGTCATCGAACCTCAGGGTAATATAATGGACATTCGTTTTTAATAGAGATAGAGAGAGAGAGAGAGAGAGGAGAGAGAGAGGAGAGAGAGAGAGGAGAGAGAGAGAGAAGAAGGGGGGAGAGAGAGAGAGAGAGATTGAGTACGCGGTACCCATAACAGCTAATAAGATTCAATCGAAACATGAAAAAAAAGGAAAAAAAGGAAAGAAAGGAAAAAAATGAGAAGAGTTAAATAAAGTTTATTTTACTATACTATTTTTGCTATTTTACTCTTAAGTAAATATATCAACGTCATAATTAAACTACTCATACTGTGGTAATCCGCAGGTCCTGCAACGTTATAATAATAATAAATAATAATAATAATAATATAATGAATAAACGAATACTGTAAACTAGCACAAAGAGAATACGAGACTGCGAACTGGCCGGGAAAGGTGATTTCACTGGGAATTGTGCAAGAAATTTCTGTTTTCATTCAACTAAATAGTACACACACAAACCGGAATCTATCTGGAAAATGAGCACAAAATTCTATGGGCTTTGAGGTACAGGACGTATGCACATAATCCAGCCAGGAAACCAGACCTTGTGCTGATCAACAAGAAGAACGAGATTGTCATCTCGTAGAATTTTGCGTCCGGCTGACCACCGAGTGAAAGTGAAAGAAAGCGAAAAGATGGACAAATATTTGGACTGGCCAATAAAATAAGAAAACTGTGGAACATGAAGGTGAAGGTATGCCAATTGTAATTGGTGCCTGGAACGGTCTCATGGGTCTGGAAAAAGAGGCTGGATAAATAGATATCAGAGAAGAATCGAGACGCATCCAGACTACAACATTGTTGAGATCGACTGGAATACTTAAAAGAGTCCTGGAGACTTGAGGAGACTTGCTGTCACTCAGCCTCCAGTGAAACCACCGGCTAAGGCGGGTTGAAAAATTCGAACGGAGTGAAATAATAATAATAATAATAATAATAATAATAATAATAATAAGCAGATGCAGTAAGCTAATACAAAAGGAATACAAGTCTAGGCACGACTGGGTGGGAAAGATCATTTCACTGGAACTGTGCAAGAAACTAAATTTTTGACAAACTACAAAAAAAAAATGCTATATGCACATATTGGAATCAGTCCTAGAAGAATGAGACGTATAAAATTCTTTTGGGATTTTGAGATATACAAACGGCATCAACTAATGCAAGTTAGAAAAGACCAGACCAAGGTGCTAATTATCAAGAAAAAAAGAACTTGTCATCTCTAGGAGATTTTTGCTTACTGTCAGACCAAACAGAGGAGAAAAATGAAAGAAAACGAAAAAGATCAGACAACATATTTTGTCTTGTTAGAGAATTGAAAAAACAAACAAACCGTGGAACACGAGGGTAAGGTGATACCAATTGTAGTGTGGTGCCCTTGGAACGGTCCCCAAGGGTTGGAAAGGAGCCGATGAAATTAGAGGAGAACAGACCATCCAAACAACAGCATTGTTAGAATTATTCAGAAGAGTACTGGGGGATCTGAGGAGACATGTTGTCACACAAACCCCAGTGAAAGACCACCAGCGTCAGATCCGTTACTGTTGAAAAACTAATAATAATAAAATAATATATAATAATAATAAATACGGATCAAACCTTATCCCAGAAGAGACCAGACCTAGTGTTGATATAACAAAAAAGAAGAACTTGTCAACTTGTGATTTTGCAGTGCCAGCAAATCACAAGGGGTGAAGTTAAAGGAAAATGAAAAAAATTGACAAATGAATTGGACTTCGCCCAAGAACTGAAAAGATATGGATATGAAAAGTGAAAGTGAATCCGATTTTGGTGTGCAACTTGGAACAGTCCCAAAAGGATTAGAAAGGGGTTTGGAAAGTTTTGGATACAAAGGAAGGATTGAAACCATTCAGAAACACTGCACTGCTGCAATCTGCCAGAATACCTCCAGAAGAGCTGAGACTTGAGGAGACTTGCGTCATCAGACTCCAGTGAAAAGACCATCAGCTAACACTGATGTGAAACTCAAAAGGAGTAAATAATAAAATAATAATAATAATAATAATAATATAAGAAGAAGAAGAAGAAGAAGAAGAAGAATGTGATCCACTGGGAATTATGCAAAAAATTAAATTTTGACCAACAACAAAATGGTATATGCATAAACCAGAATCTGTTCTTAAATATTAAAATTTCTGGGACTTCGAGATAAAGAGGGTCACCCTATTGCAGCCAGGAGACCTGACTTAGTGTTGATTCACACACAAAAAGAACTTGTCAACTGGTGGTACTTTGCGGTTCCAGCAGATCACTGGGTGAAGATGAAGGAAAACGAAAAGATGGACAAAACCTGGACCTTGCAAGAGAATTGAAAAAGCTGTGGAATATGAGGGCAAAGTGATACCAAATTGTAGTTGGTGCACTTGGTATGGTCCCCAAAAAGCTTCGAAACAAAGACTGACGGATCTGGAAATCAGAGGAAGAATTGAGACCTTCCAGACTACTGCATTGCTGCAATCGGCTAGATTAACCCAGAAGATCCAGGAGACCTGATGAAACTTGTTCTCCACACAGACTCAGTGAAATACCATCAGCTAACGTGTGTAAAATTACTACTACTACTACTACTACTAACTATACTACTACTACTAATAAAATAATAATAATAATAATAATAATACAGAATCGGTCATAGAGAAGGAATCACATAAAATTCTCTGGGACTTAAAGATACAGACGGATCACCTAATTCCGGCTAAGAGACCAGACCTAGGAAAGAACACCAGTTAAGGCGTGTGTGAAAAACTCACAAAAATATATTATGAAATATAATAATAATAATAATAATAATAATAATAATAATAATAATAATAATATAGATAGATAGATATGATAGATAGATAGATAGATAGATAGATTCAAAATTAGTTTCACAGCATGTCACCTAATTTCCGATTTTGGAAAAAGCGTTTCATTTTTTTCATTTTTTTTATTTAACTTTTTCTGAAGACAGGAAAGAAGGCGTCCAAGAACTAACAGACTCAAGAGATTTTCACCCTGCAATCCCTGCCCCCACGGCTCGGACAACAAAGCCCCATGGAGACAAGTTAACAAGTAGTGCGATAAGACAAGATTCGGAGCGGTGGTGATATCTAGTGTCTTAATGTCAAGAGGGGACAAAAAAGGATTTCTTGGTGGGGGATGGGCTAAAGTGGGCAGTCCGAGTTAACACGGTACTCTACTGTCAGCCTCTTGCAGACCGACAGTTTGTCAACACTACGGAGAGAGAAAGGGTTTCCACGGAACAATTAAAAGTTTGGGCGAAACTAAGAAAGTCTGCGTCTCTAAGGCCAACAGCGTTGTTTCTTCGTTTATGTACACTTGTTTGTTTTCTGTTTACGTCCCGTTGTAAAAAAAAAAAAAGAGTTAAAAAAAACAACACAAAAACAAAAAGGAACACAAAAAAGAAAAACCAACAAAACCAAACGAATTTGACTATTTAAAAAAAAAAGATGCTGCTTATATCCCAATTGTGGTATAATGGTTAGCAAGCTTAGTTTCGCAGATCCGTTACTGCTGATTAGCAAGTTAAGTCTTCGCTGGATGCCCATACTTGCGACCTTGTGTTACATCCTACCCGTGACGAACGGGTTGCGTAAAAAAAACAACTTATATTCCAGGATTATCTATTACAAAACTTGGATCTCGCTTTGGACTCTCGGCTTACAGTAAACATTATTTGATAGTTTCTATTATTAATTTCTCTACATTCATTGACATATCTAGATATGAGTATTTTTCTTCTTCTTCTTCTTCTTCTTCTTCTTCTTCTTCTTCTTCTTTAATTACGAGGTTTCGGCCATCTACCCTCCAGTTTTGTGTTGATTTATTCAAAACTCCCTTGTAAATCATTTGGGTTAAACTTGCAAATCGTCGTCAAAATTAAAACGGAAACTTATTCGTGGTGGGATCTATGACAGTGTACTACAGTGTTAAAATGAACTTTTTGTGAATTGGGTTACGGTTTAGGGGTTTGGGGATTAAGGTTGTTTTTAATTACGTATTGCTTAAAAAAACAACTACAAAAAACTCCAAATTACTATACATTTAATTAACCATTTGAAATTAATTATTGAATCCAACGGTAGACACATTAGTCTCAGTTGTTTTGTTAGTATTGCAATGTATAATTTCAATTAACTTGGTTTTAAAATTTTTTTTTCAACATTAAATGTATAGTAATTTGGGGGTGTTTTTTGTTGCTTTTTTTTTTTAGCAAACATAATTAAAACAACCTTAATCTCCAAACACCTAAACCGTAACCCAATTCGCAAAAAAGTTCATTCATACACTGTAGTTAAACTGTCATGGATCACCACCAAATAAGTTTCCGTTTTAATTTTGACGACGATTTGCAAGTTTACCCCTCTCTCTTTTTTGTTGCTTCTTTCCTTCTTTTTCATCTTTACATTTATGATCGATTGAAAGTATTATACTTAATTAAGTATTGAACGTGTACTTTGTATGCGATCTACATGTAATGAAGTCGACTTGGTATGCGATATACCTGACCTCAACCCGAACCCTAATTTGCTTTATTCTAATTTCTTTTAATAGTAGATAATATATATCATTTTTATTATCTATTATTTATTTATTCTTAGTTGATGTATATTTAACTCTTTGCCCTACTTAAATCGGTCACAGTCGCTATCCACCACTGCGATCCTACTGTAAGCCACTGGCAGCGGCTCTCGCACGTGTCACTTGTTTACACTGAAAAATCACTACGTGAACACCCCTGTCATCTTATATTTTGTCAGTGTACCAACCCTGAGATTAGTAATTGATCATTTGCAATAGTTGAATGGAATACCAAGAAAAATTGGTACAGAAAAAATTATATATATATATATATATATATAATATAATATATTATATATATATTATATATAATATATATATAATATATATATTATATATATATATATATATATATAAATATATTGTAAAGCAAGCTAGTCTAGAGATATTACTACTGAATAGCAAGGAGTTCGATCCTCGCTGGATGCTCCATACTTGCGACCTTGTGAAAATAGGTCGTGTACTACATATATAGTAGGTAGTTATAAGATTTTATTAATACAGATATTTACCTTAATTTCTAAACCAGCGAGAGATTTTACCTATAAAATTTACGCATTATATATATATATACAACCTTTTTTCCTGGTTCTGACCTGCCGTCAAAGAAGTCCACGACATGTAACACTCCGCTTCGACCTTTACCTAGGCGAGACAGGCGGTCGGAGAGACCACCTCCAATCAATCGGCTGGTCACGTCAACCCCTAGTACCTATATAATTGCCCTGATACTATTGCTCTTATGACAGTCCCCCAACTCTTTTTTATCTTATATGTGCTAGAAATCGGTGGCTGAGGGTCTTATTGGTCGGGGTATGACGTTAAACTGCATCTAATGATGAAGTTCCAATTCCGGAGCTCTGGGGTGTGTGGAGTACACCTTCATCACCACTACACCCTAACCTGGAGTGGTAGTAACTGTTAGCTCTATGGGTTGAATAAAAAATGAGTTTATATATATATATATATATATATTATATATATATATATATATATATATTATATATTTTGGAGAATATGTGCTTAATTGGAGTCGTACCTAATTTTGGAAAATTAATTAATTAATAATGAATTAGGCGGGAATGCCTATTTAAATGTATGGCTAAACAAATCGAGAAAAATCAATCTCTGTATGTACATTTCGGCCTATTAGGCCTCACGCAGAGCTATAGATAGGAAGGCCGCCCTGTGCGTGATTTGAAACCGGACTGCCAAGCTGACAGGCCGATCCATAACCATTTAAATAGGCATTCCCGCCTAATTCATTATTAATTAATTAATTTTCAAAATTAGGTACGACTCCAATTAAGCACATATTCTCAAAAAAATTGTCGGCAAAAAAGCCATTCCAAACATACCTTGTTTACAACTTATCATATCGTCGTGTAATAAAAAGTCACTAGAAGAGGAATATTAACCTACTCTAAACAAATCGTAAAATCTAAGAAGTCCATTTGGTGTAGCGGTTATGGGATCGGCCTGTCAGCTTGGCAGTCCGGTTTCAAATCACGCACAGGGCGGCCTTCCTATCTATAGCTCTGCTGATGAGGCCTAATAGGCCGAAATGTACATACAGAGATTGATTTTTCTCGATTTGTTTAGCCATACATTTAAATAGGCATTCCCGCCTAATTCATTATTAATTAATTAATTTTCAAAATTAGGTACGACTCCAATTAAGCACATATTCTCAAAAAAATTGTCGGCAAAAAAGCCATTCCAAACATACCTTGTTTACATATATATATATATATATATATATATATATATATATATATATATAATAGACTTACAGCCTAGCTTTACCTGATTCACTTATAACTCAGAGTTTCATTCCAGTGGAGCATTCTTTTGGTGGTGGTTGGGAATCGAACTCATAAACAGTAGTTTTCTAAACTAGATCTCTTACCCTTGGGTATTTACTAAGCTTTGCTTAATCATAATACAAGGCCGGTGTATACGTCACCTAGTGATAATGGACTCCTCATATTATTTGCAGGTCCATAGCAGAGAGATTTTTGTGGAGGGTGCAAACAACATTTAGAAATTTGGTCTTGTTAACATAGGCTACCAATATGGTTAGCAGCAAGCACATTTAAAATTTCCAGTAACTCTAGATTGTAAGAAAACAGTAATACTTTGAAATAATAGAAAACCGTCTCTATTACAAATAAAAGAACATTTCATAGGGCGATTTAGCTCAGTCTGTAGTCCACTGAGGGAACCATAAGGTTCCGGGTTCGTGCCTGCAATTGCCAATGCAACACATGAGTAGCACAGCTTTGATTGATCTTTGCAGTAAAGAAGCTAATGGTAGGTGTGGTGCACCACATAAGACGCAAAAACAATATCCCTGTTCTAGCAGTAGAGAAAAGGGGATAGGCTCCCTCGCTGTCTGGATGATACCAAAAATGGCCACTCCACCAGCTCTACTTTTACAGCAGGGAAAATATAGATTTATAAACGAAGGACAAAAAATAAAAAACTGAAAATTTTTACAAATTGGGTGGGGGGCAAGGGATCCCCACCCCTGCTGCTACAGCGCTACTCTTAAACCTGTCGAGGATACCTTGCAGTTCATATTATGCCAATCAGCCAAATGGAGAATCGGCCTGTCGACTTGGGCTGTAGAATACACCGACTGCACCTCTGCTGAGGGGTAAAATCCTCCGAATGTAGCCAACTGTTGGCCATGGGTGGCGACCTGTGATGTTTGTTGAGCAGTCCATGACATGCAACACTCCAGTTTGGCCCTTACTAGGCGGGCGAAGAGGTCCCCTCCGATCAATGGGCTGGTCACGTCAGGCCCTAGCACCTAGATGATTGTCCTGCCTGATTCTATTACCCATATGGCAGCCCCCGACTTTTTTTTATCATATATGTGCAAGAAGGTGGTGGCTAAGGATCTTAGTGTCCTGGGTATGACGTTAAACTGCATCTAATGGTGAAGTTCCAATTCTGGAGCTCTGGGGAGTGTGGAGTACTCCTTCGTTATCATTACTTCCAGATCCACCCTGATCCGGAGTGGTAATACCTGTTAGGGTCCCATCTATAGTTTGAATGGAAAAATGAGTTTAAAAATGTGTTTAAAAAAACTGAGTTAAAAAAAATTGAATACCCATCAAGAATGAATGAAGCCAAACGTCTTCGACATAAATTAATCCAACAAGGGTTGACATGCCGTAAAATCTAACCAAACCGAGAAAGCTTTGAAAATCACCATTCAAGGTCTTGGCTTTTTACTGGAATCGAACTATGATCACCATCTTGCCCGTCAAGCAAATCTTAAACAATTTTCCTTTCAATAAATCTTTTTTTTTTAATGTTGTCTGATAATTGCTGACGATTAAAAAAAAAGGATGACCAATAAGAGAAAGGCCAGGGAAATCCAGAATCCACGTTTAATCTGATTGGCTAACTTCATTAATTGTTTTAACCCCCACCCAACTCTGAACACTTGTAACAGGTGGTAAGTAGCTGGTGGATCTGGGACAGCCAGGCGAGTTAATACATTGAATGAATTGACGGGTGCGACGTCTACACACCCACACACTTTTGTGACAAATGCGGGTAACCCCCCAATTATGAATGGCCATTGAAACTTAAAAACTGGTGGCCGGGACACTTACAGTAAACACACAAAAGACGAAAGGGTGAGGGAGTCAACTTTGTCCTCTTTCTTCTGGCTACTGTCACACAGTATTTCATACCTGTACCGACTATCTCTTGTCCGCTTCTCTCACTACCTGAACAAGTGGACTACTTTACCTATCTCTACTCAACTTGGGACGTGTTGAACGAAGTGGATTTAAATTTTGTACTAATCTAGAGGTAAATAATTGTCTTCCTGTTTTTTTTTTATTGTTTTTGTTGTTGAAAACCTATAAAAAATATTGATTCTAATACTCTCTTCTTTATTTTTTTTCATTTTAAAAAAATATATTTTGTACGTGATTTTTGTTCTTTTTCGTCTCTCCAACTGTTGCCTAAGTTCGTACCTGATTATATAGCAATCGTTTAGTTTTTTGTTCTCTTGTTTTTGGAATAATCTTAAATGTTCATTTCGAATTGTGTTCAAGATTCTTGTATCTGTTCATCTAGAAACTTCAATTTGATACTTCCAGTTGTTGAAGTAAATTAGATCATCTTTGTGACTACGTTTGGTTTCTTGGTCTAGACAACGCCATTTTTTCTTAGTTTGTAAAGAAAAATTAAAGCCGTTATCCTGATCGTAAGAATTCTATATTATCTTGTTTTAATTCTAAGAAGGTTCACGATCTGCTAAAATTCACAAAAAACATCTCAATATTAAATATTTCATTTTTCTTTTTAATTAAATAACTTTAAAAAGTATTTTGTTGGTCTTAAATAGACTTTCCCAATGTTTACTTACCTGATTATAATATAGACCTGATATATAGAAGCACTTATGACTTATCGGTGAAAAACGATGTCGAACTTTTTTCTACTTTTAAGATAGACCCATATACTGCGAAAGAGACGTTTTAAAAGATTACCAGATATTTGTTAACTTAATCTAAAGTGGGTATTATTGTTAATCTCGGACATTTTAAAACTTGAAAAAAGTATGTCTTTTGTATTTCCACTTCGTCATGAGTAACTTTAAACATGGCTTATTACAAATATCCGTCTTTAGATTTTAAGGGGGGAAGCTTTAATATATTCTATTGGTAAAATCTATTGCTGGTTTTTAAAAAAAATTGACATTTAGTGTCTGTATTAATAGCAATCTTATATCTTTATACTACATATGTAGATATTTGCCCAACTCGTTCGCCACAGGTAGGATTTGTCACAAATATGAAGCATCTAGCGAGGATCGAACTCCTCGCTATCTAGTAATAATGTCTCTAGCGAGACCATCTTTCTAACCTTTCAACATACATACATGCATTCATCATATATATAATATATATATATATATATATATATATATATATATAGCTTTATACGAAGCTTGTATACTTACTAGACAATATACAAAACCGTCAGGTTACCTTATGTAAAAGCTATCTATGATGATATTGGTGCTTCTATTTAGGAGGGGATGAAGGGTTCTAATTATTTTATAGTGAACTTCTGAGACCCAACAAAATTATCCCTCCGTCGCAAATAGAACTTGAAATTGCTTTATTCTCTTAATAAAGTCAAACCACTTTAAGTGTATTGCGTTCATATATTAAAAAGAAAACAACACATCTCACTGTGAGATGATTTTCCTGGGTTTATATATATATATTATATATATATATATATATAATGTGTGTGTGGATGTATCTTGTAAAAGTTAGCTAGCTAGTCTCTTTAGAGATATTACTGAATAGCGCGGGGTTCGATCTTCACTGGATGCTCCATACTTGCAGCCTTGTGGCAAACAGGTTGAGTACTACATATATAGTAGGTAGCTATAAGATTGTTATTAATACATATATTTTACCTTAATTTCTTAAACCAGCGAGAGATTTTACCTATAAAATTTACGCATTATATATATATATATATATATGTGTGTGTGTATATGTAAATAAGAATTGAATAATATAAGATGTATAATCTACTACCCTAATTCTAACCTTGATGGTATCTTTGATATAAATATTTTCAAATGTTGATCACAATAGGTGGAGTATCCAATTGGAGAACATACAAAAAAACTTTAAATATCTTGATATAATTGAAATATAGTGTGTATGAATAATGATACTTGTATAAACTTAATTTAAATCCTTTTTTTTTTTTAATCTGACGACATTGGTATGTATGTCCAAAACAGTGGTTGACGTTTCGTTAAACTGTGTTACTCTCTATACAAAATATTTTTCTTGAAAAAAAAAAAAAAAAAAAAAAAACATTAAACCAGGAGATATATATATATATATATAATATATATATATATATAAAAACTAATTGGAGTGACAACTAGTCAACTTATATATTAGAAAAAGTAATTTACCATTTTGAAAACATTCTATCTTTACGAGTTTAAATCGTTGCAAACATCTTTTTTATTATATTTTTCATATTGTTGTTCGTTAACTGTTTTATTTGAATTGTATTTATTCTAAATTAAAACTTATATCATTTGCATTGTTGCTGCAATTATTGTTATTGTTATTATTATTATTGCTCCTCTTTATATTAAATCTTTTGATACAAAATAGATCTAGCGAGAGTAGCTTGCTAAACCTAACACCGTATATATAAACATTTACATTATGTATAGATATACAAACACACAGCACTAAGATATATATGAATAAAAGGTACACATACACCCCTAATATATACATTCATAAAACACACACACACACACACACACACACACATATATATATAATATATATATATATATATATATATATATATATATATATAGTATAATTCTATTAGGCCTTATTTTCTTTGTGTTTTCGTTCTTAAATACCAGGAAGAGGTTGATAGAATAACCACCTGTGCAGCGTCATTTAAAAAAAAATCTTTGTCATCATCTTCCCTTAAAGAAAGGTAGAAAAATATTTAGAAACTATTAATTTTTAAAGTAGAAAATATTTTGTATGTACCACCAAATATATAATGTTGATTTTTGAAGGAAATAATAATGAATTCAAATATAGCATAGATTCTTTTTTTTTGGGGGGGGGGCTGTTTTTGTCCCAGATTTCTTTGCAAGCATTCTCGTTTTTTGGGAACTCTTAAAGAAAGAAAGAAAGAAAAGTAATTAAATCGTACAAATCTTCATTTATCCAGAAAGACATAATGTCTCCATTTATCAGAAAGATAATTGAATTCGAATTAGCACTATCTATATTTACATTGATAAAAAAAATGTTATATGTATTATGTATTGCATCGAAAATTGTCAATTATTTTAAATATTTAATTTCCCTGACGATAATCTAGAGACAAAAGTAATATTGTTCACGCCTCTTGCTTGATTGTGTTATAAATCCATCCATTCTTCTTCATCTAAATATTTACCAGATTTATAAGGATTATCATATGATCAAGAATTAAACATGGATCTTTAAAACAAATAATTTAAGACCCCCCCTCATATATATAATATATATATATATATATATATATATATATATATATATATATATATATTCAGGCATTTACAATGATATAGCATGTCAATACCAAAATTTGTATATATGATCATTGATATACGAATTTTAGTGTACAATTGAATATAAAATATTTATTGCAATAAGATGAAAAATGTATTACGTAGTTACGTTCTCTTTTATATCGTGAAATAATTCATGACTTTGTATAAATGGGGGGGGGTAATTTCATGCTTGTACTTTTTTCCATTTCATTGGCGAAGTGTGGGACAGTATCTCTGCTAGAAAAAGGGTAAAAAAAGATAATATTTAAACAGCGGTTTTACGCTTATAGAATTTCCAAGCATTCCATATACAAATTTTGATAATCGCAAAATGGTGGTTACTTGTTTTTTAGAAATAACAATTTCAACACTGAAAAGTGTAAAATAAAAGCGTAACATATTTGTAACCGTTTCTATATAAACCGATACTCTTGAAAACAAAATGGGTTTTGCACAAAGATGACCAATTCTAGGTCGTCTTCGTTCCTTGTATCTCCAAGAGTATGCATCAGTTCTCGTTGGTCTAAACGGCATCATCTGCAGCCTTTTATATAACGTTCCATTATGTTTTAAATGTTCAAGAACTTAAAACTCTCTTTATTATTTATTTGCATTTTAGATTTCGACATAAGAGATTACTTGTAAACAATTTGTTTTTGGGTTTTTTTTTAATCTAAAAAATGAAAAAATATATCGTTTGTGATGGATATCATTTTTGTTTAACTATAGTCTCCTGAAAACACTCCCATTTCTCAAGTGCTACATAATTCATCTCATCTCCGTACACAGCTATTCAAAATAATGACCTGTGAATACATAAGAATTAAAAAGGTTTGGACTAATATATATATTAGTTTTGGGAGAGGGTTAGTGTGTGCGTTTTTTTTATTTATTTTTTATCCTTTTTCATTATCTAATTAAAAGTTATACTTTTTATCATTCCGTGTCTAGCACAATCGCCAGTCCCTGGAAAATATTTTTTGTTTTAATCTATACATATATAAATGGCAGTTGTGTGTATATGTATGTCCGGAGGAAACTTCGAAAATAAAACGATTAACGACAAAGTAAATATATATATATACACATTAAATATCAACAGGGTTTGGTTTTTTTAGCAAAAATAATAGAAATTTGATTTATATTAGTGAAGATAATTTTTAAAAAATCAAATTTAAATGATAACGGCATGGATTTTTTTATTTAATATTTTAGATAGTAGACATTAACATTTCTTTTCAGAGTAGCTGGATCAATGCAAGGTTTTTTGTTTTTTTTTTTTTTTTTTATTTTTGCTTAAATGGGGCATCCCACGAGGATTCAACTCACGATTCAGTAATAATAGATATGCGGTACTAACTTAAAAAAAATCCCCCCTCTACCCAGGCGACGCCGGGTAGCCGCTGCTAGTTAGATTAAAGGGATCTTCTTGAAACTTATAAGTTTTTCATATCGTGCCTAATGCATGTTTTTTTTTTTTTTTTTTTTTTTTACTTGAGTCTGTGTGACAAGTCATCTCGGGTCTCTTGAACTATTCTAAGTATCCTAGCTGATTTTAGTAGTGCTGTAGTCTGGATTTTTTTCAATTCTTCATCTAATCTCCAGTTTATTATTATAATTATTATTATTATAATTATAAATATTGATTGACCCTGATGATATCTGACCGAAACTGGTAGAGAATTATTAAAGTAAAATTGTTGATATTCCTCTGTTTGTGTATGCGTAATATATAATATATATATATATATTATATATATATATATATATTGAGAACTACTACCGTAAACAATATTAAGACTAACCAAAATCTATTAAAAAAAAACCATAACCTTAATCCATGAAAATACCGTTTTTTTTTGTTTTTTTTTGTTATAGAGTTCAAACTTAGTTAATAATAAATATAAAAAAAGGACTATTCTATAGACGCAACAATTATTTGTTAGGTATGGCAAACATGTTTTACCCCGCCCCCCCCCCCAATTTAACAAAACTCTGGAAGAAAATGAATGAAACAACGTAATTTTGCTGTATTAAGAAGAGGAAGGTTTGTTTGTTTTTAAATCCATGTAAAAACTTTGTTTTACAATCTTTAAATTAAAATTTTCTTGTTGAAAACATGAAAACTTATTTTCAGTGCGTGTGTGCGCGCGTTTTATGTCTACATATGATTTTTATAGACATGTGATGGATGTTCGGAATTTTTAGGTTCTATTGGAAGCATAGGATTAGAATAATAACCAAAATGCAAAGTGATAAATGTTGTTTTTAATCTTCTAAACACACTATTCATCATTTGAATTTTGGTTATTCCTTATCTATACTTTTCCATACTTCCAATACAATTCGAAAAGTTTACCAACATCCATCATATCTATACATATATAAAGGGCAGTTGTGTGTGTATGTATGTCTGGAGGAAACTTCGAAAATAAAACAATTAAAGACAAAGTAAATATATATACACATTAAATATCATTAGGGCTTGGTTTTTGAGCAAAAACAATAGTGATTTGATTTATATTTGTGAAGATAATTAAAAAATAAAATTTAAATAACAGCATGGATTTTTTTTTCATTTAACATTTTAGCTAGTAGACATTAAGATTTCTTTTCAGAGTAGCTGGATCAATGCAAGGTCTATTTTTTTTTTTACATAGGGTTTTAAATGGGGCATCCCACGAGGATTAAACTCTCGATTCAGTAATAATGGATCTGCGGGACTAACTTTTAAATCCCCCCGTCAGACGACGCCCGGTAGCCGCTGCTAGTATGATATAAAATATATTCATTTTAACAGCATTGTGTGTTTTCATATCCTTTTATCTATACTTATACCGTCGGATTCATTTCCTTACTCTTAACTTATATCCTGTCTTTGGAAACGCACACAATTGAATGAAAACATCTACCATCACTGAACAATGTTTTTCGTTTTGAATTCAAATTATTTTCAGCTCCTCTCTCGATGAGTCCGGAGTAAAAACAAGCTCTGAAGATGATTTTTATAAATCTAAATATTGTTCAATATTAGCTATGAATATGATATAAAATATTTTCATTTTAACAGCATTGTGTGTTTTCATATCCTTTTATCTATACTCATACTGTCGGATTCATTTCCTTACTCTTAACTTGTGTGTGTGAAAAACAAGGTATTCAGAGGATGATTCTAGAGTTGTATTATTCACCAATGTTAAACTTTTTTTTTTTTTTTCATAACTAAACAATCAGAACATTGTCAATATTTAATGTTGTCAATGTCATGAAGATGGTTTAATATAAAACAAATAAACAACCAAAACGTTTAACGTTGGCAAATACTTCAACTATGAAAAAAAAAAATACTTTTCGATTATTTCATATATTTACATAACCTCGGATTTATATCAATTTTCACTTCCCAAATAAAATCATCCACTACTTACCAGTCAATTGGGGTATTTTACCATATATATGTATATATATATAATGGTACGACTTCAATTAAGCACATATTCTCCCAAAAATTTTCGGCTAAATAAAGCCATATCCAAACACACTGTTTGTTTACTTCTCATATATATATATATATATATATATATATATATATATAAAAAAAGAAGGTCCGCAAAATGTATTTTGTTCTCAGAAAAAAATGTTTAATTCTTTTTGTTTTACATATGCAACACGTGTTTCAGATCTTCTGGTATCTTCTTCAGGCTTTGATTGATAATATTATCAATCAAAGCCTGAAGAAGATACCAGAAGATCTGAAACACGTGTTGCATATGTAAAACAAAAAAATTAAAAAAAAAAATTCTGAGAACAAACATTTTACGGACCTTCTTTTTAATAAAATATTGAATTTTCTCCCGTTGGAACCAGAACAATATATATATATATATATATATATATATATATATATTATATATATATATATATATATATATATATAATATATCTCAGTCATCCACAGATACGTGTTTCGACGTTTACGTCTCATCAGTGCGGCTCGAATTTTTAACAGCTACCTCCTAGCTGGGAGCGAAACCAGACAGAATTTTCGTCTGCCAAGTTCCTTACCATTGCGGCCATCAGCGACTGTCAGTCTCGAGTGAACAATTTATTGATACACACTTACAGGATATGTTTTTACAATCGCCAGAGAACTTAAGTCTGTAAACAACAGGCGAGTAACGGCTTACGCTAAACAGTGAAATTTCAATTAATATCTCCCCTACAGTGCTCTACCATGAAAATTGGGAGCGTATATATCAGTCATCCAGACACGTGTTTCGACGTTTACGTCTCGTCAGTGCGGCTCGACATTGGGGGGAGAAATAAATAAAGGTAAAAAATAAGTCGTAAGGTGGATTTATTGATATAAAATGTTTTGATTACCAAATACATATCAAATATATATAATTAAGTATATATTTGCTATGTATCTACAATCTTCATCAGGACATTCAAATATCGCCTATTTATATTGAGGTTCGTTTGTCAAGTGAAACGATACAGTCGTGTTTTGAACCTTTAATAAGATGTAAACTGATACATAATTATTTCTCTCAATGTTTGAGATCAGGTTTGATCATTAGTATTATCTGCATTATTCGGCTGTTGTCATCATCTTCATTGTTATCTGTACAACGTTTCGGCCGATGTGCCCTCGGCCTTTAGGTACTTTTCGGACTCGGGCCATCACAGAACTTTGAATCTAACCTTTATTCAGTCCACTGGGGTATCACCAGAATTGAGTCATCTCATACGCTTATTAAGAAGACTTAATTCGGGGTGATAAATTCCATTTATTTGTCAAATCTGTCTGAAGAGGCTAGATCATTTTGGGTTCCTGGTCGAAATAAATATTATAAAAGATTATGGTTTAAGTTTTTCTTTCTTTGAAAGTTAAATATTGCTCTGTATATAATTTTTTATTGGTTTATTATACATTGAGCTCTCTTGGGAATTTATAAAATCCTTGTATGAATATATGTTTGCAGCAACAAGATCATACAGTATGGTTATACAGTGAGATTTCGATAATCCCAAATAGAATCATCCCTTACTTACCAGTCAATTGGAATATTTACTTGCCGCGCGCGCGTGTGTGTTGTGTGTGTGTGTGTGTATAATATTATATATATATATATATATTATAAAATGGGTACAAGAGATAACCTACTCGAGTTTCACCATAAGGTTTATATCGCTGGCTTACCCCCCCCGAATTCTGCACCATTTAACCATCGTGGCCATATTCACCGGTAAGTCACCTTTTCCATTATACATATATATATTATACATACATATATATGTTCCATAATGTACCGTTCATAGCAAAATACACATATATATAATTGTCTACACTCAACCAAAATCTTGATTTACACAGTGGAGTTAACCCTGAAGATCCTCAACATGGTGAAATTCGAGTAGGTTATCACTTGGACACACACACACACATATATATAATGTGTGTGGAGAAAAGTAGACAAACACGGGATGTTATCTTTCTGTCAATCTATTTATTTGTTTTTATACAGTGGTATCTATCTTTCTGTATGTGTATATATTTAACTACAGTTTTCTGGCGTGATGTTATTCTATTTTCCGTCATGTGGACATATCCCATTTCTTTGTGACGTTGTAACGATAGTTTCGTATTTCCCAGTGGTTACATGTCTTTTCTAGTGTCATCCGACCTTTTACCGGAAGTATGTCGTAAATTATATTATATATATATATATATTTACCAATCCCTCCGCACGAGCAGGATGCGACACAAGGTCAATTTCTTAAGCGGAGTTTAGCAGGTTTGAATTCAGAGTTTTCCTTCTCCTATACTGGTTATCTAGCCATGGTTAGAGAGTCCAGTCTGCCCTGCTGTTTACCCATAGCTGGAGGGAGAATTGGATTCATACCTTTCCCAAGGGTATTAGCGCCGTGTGAAATTCCAACAGCTTCGTCCAGGAATTGAACTCGCTTTGACGAGTCCATTTCCTGCGACTCTAACCATTCGACCACGCGCCTCCATTGAATTATATTATATACATGCTGCTGAAAAAAAAAATCTGCTACGGGGTCAACAAAGCTATTATCTGATGATGATTGTGGTCAGGCATGGTTTCGGGTGCAAAGCAACATTTATATATACTAGCAAATATATGCACCCTCCGGATGCAAGTATTTAAGTTTTAATGTAATAAAATATTATAGTAAATTAGAAAAGGCTAATAAAACTAAATAAGAATGCAGTTAAAAAGATTTGAAACAGATGGGAAGTATAATCGAAAAATAGAACAACTGAAACTTACTCTTCCATCACTCTCGTCTTTCATTGTTATTTTTTCTAATTTAAGTATTTAGTTAAAAGAGGAAGTAAAGAATAAAATGACAGTTATTTTTTCTTGTTAATGGATTTCATTTAAGATTCATTGAAGAGATTTGTGCTTATATTCATTAAAATAAAACCAAACAATTAGAAATCAATAGTACTAAACACGTGTTTATTAAAATCACATTTTAAATATCAATATGCAAATTAGCCTTCCCGTTCACACTGTAAACCGTTATTTTGTTGTATATATAAATATAATTGCATGTTATTAATATGTGGATATGGTCAACAGCATTAATAATGTAAAACAATTTTATTAATAATTGAGATTTAAATAAAAATAAAATCATTGAGATTGTGATGTCAATAACAAAGGGAATTGTGACTTGAGTAGTAATATAGTTTCGGTTACAGACAGAAAAACACACAATCTCCATTTATAATAAGATATATATTGTGTGTGTTCTATATATGGGAAAATAATTTTGGTTGTTTTAGAAGTATGAAAATGAAGATCAGAAACAAAATTGATCTAAATCTTATTTGTTTACCAATATTTCGAGTGCATCCTTCTTTATCCAAGAGTTGTGATAGACTGTCTGTTATTTCTTTGTCTGTGTCTTTTTTTTTGGGGGGGGGTTCTGTCTAACCTGATGGTGGATACACATACATTTAGACTCATCAGATATACTATCAAGAGGCATACGTAGACTCCATACGTGTGGGGGGTGAGTTTGCGTAAAAAAAATAGGAAAAGTGAGGATGATTTATTGGTGTTTGACAAAATAAATATGTATTCGGCATGTTTCCACTCTTCAAGATAACAAATATCGCCTGTTGATGTCATTATCCTGGCGAAGAAATTTTCACATCATTTTTCAATATACAGTCGGATTAATTTCATCTTATTTGCTATATATATATATATATATATATATATATATATATATATATATATATATATATATAAATATATAATATATATATATATAAGCAAATTATCCGGTATAAAAACGATTTTTTTTTCTTTTTTTTTTTTTAATATTTGGGAACAAACACGACACACTGACAAATACAAAGGCTTACAAACTTCTTCCACATAGGTTAAGCCCTGATAATGGTTTGATGAAAAATCGCGAAACGCTGTAGTATCACCCAAGAAAAACATTATCATTCTAAACACCCTTTTTTTTTTTTTTTTTTTTTTTTTTCATTTTTATATACTTACATGCTGTCGAATTCATATCGATTTTTCCTGATGTATTAAATTTTATATACATGCCATCCACTGACAACCATGTTTCGACGTATCACGTCTCTTCAGTGTGACTAGACATTAGCTGGCTACCTCACCGGAGGAACCCCGATCGATTTATCAGCTATGCTTCTTAACCACTCGGCCATTTTAACTGATAAATACATGTATTATCTGCGTTATTCTTCAAGCCTCATCTCAAAATTCAGAGAAATACATGTGTATATATGTAAAGGCCACCAGAGAGTGCCAATCCGTTTATAAGAGATCATTGACTACTCTCCAGCTATGGGGAAATAGTAGGGCAGAATGGGCTCTTTAACATTGGCTAAGTAACCTGTATAGAAGGAAAACCCTGAATTCAAACTGTTACATCCTGCTCATGCTCGGGGGTTTGGTAAATATATATTGAGATAGTCCATTAAACTTAAATCTCTCTCTCTATCTCATTATGAGAAACACGCCTGTTACTTAGGAACAATAATTATATGTAAATAAATCGATGAAGTGGATTATCTCGCACCCAACGAGAATGGAAATATATAAATGGTTTATCCCTTTCCTGTTTCTTCGAAAAACTGACGATACCTCTACCCACCCGCTGACCTGAGCTTTGTTTCCTCGAAAGAAAACTATTGATTACCTGCCATTTATTTTTTAACAACGCTTCCCAATAATTGCAGGAAAGTTGTAATTATCAATGATCTTTACCTTTTAATAGTAACCATGGTGACAATTCCCTGCGTAATTACCTGGGTTTGAACATTGATTTTTTTTCCCCCTCTAACTAGGTACGCGTCTCTTTAGGAAGACGCTAATAATCAAGGACAACTGTGTGGTTTGGTTTAATGGCATATCAACCCTGGGGTTATTCAATGCCAACTCTTTGTAATATATATAAACGGAAATTCAGTCTCTAATTGTCTTTACGTCACTGCATACGTCACTTATTAGAAAAAAAAATCAACAACGCTCAATATATAATATATATATATATATATATATATATATATATATTATATATATATTCACAAAGCAAAGACACAACCTTAGATGATCCAAAATTTCAAAAATACATGCCTGGGTATCATTGATTTACATATAGTCAGTTTATTTTAATATATATTTTAAAGTTATCTAACGTATAGAATTTTATGAAATAATTATTTACAAACAAGAAATCGTCTTATCATTCTTGTTAATATAACAACGAATATTATATATATATATATAATATATATATATATATATCTACTCACATTTCCACGCACACACACAAACATAAGAGAATATGATTGTCCTCATTCAAAACCGTTTATTCCACGTTCTATAAATTTCGAACATTCTAAGAGCGCTAATTTCCATGCAAAACATTTTTAAACAAACTGATCGACAAAAAACTATCACAGTCTCCATATTATTCTGTGATAAAATTTTTTAAACTTTTCCTTATATCAACAAAAGCCGAAGAAGATCTACTAAACAGATCAAAACACTGCAGCGTTAGCTGAATAAATATCACTCATTTATTTGAACCTGTATTTTTTCAAATTTTTCACTATATTACACACATACATACATATATATGTTACATGTTTGTAAGGGATTATTTTGTGGTAAAAACTTCTTCTTTAGAAAAACAATTGTTAGGGTGCGAGATTACAGTAATCTATTTTACCTTCTAGGACAACTGTAAATGCTGACCATTTAGTTGGCAGTATTTGGAGGTGTGTGGTGTAATGGTTATCGGTC
This sequence comes from Doryteuthis pealeii, assembly GCA_023376005.1. Lineage (NCBI taxonomy): Eukaryota > Metazoa > Mollusca > Cephalopoda > Myopsida > Loliginidae > Doryteuthis > Doryteuthis pealeii. Next base: position 12,715,653 of record CM042168.1, on the reverse strand, counting down.
ATAGAAAATGGTCTCGTCGATTAAAGTTCAAAATCCTGGACGAGGCTGTGGTCATTTCACATAGCGCTAATACCATTGGGGAACGATGTGATCAACTATTCTTCCGTCCGGCCTATGGTAAATAGTAGCGACAGAAGATGAGAATGATAGGAAGGTTGGCGAGAGATTGCCATGGATACCCGTGCTGCATGCGCGACATGCATGATTATATCTTCTAAGCTGGCAGTGTTCTCCATCTTCTGTCCTACTATTACCCATAGCCGGAGGGAAGAATAGTTGGATTCACATCGTTCCCCCAATGGTATTAGCGCTATGTGAAATGAAAACAGCCTCGTCCAGGATTTGAACTTTAATCGACGAGACCATTTTCTATGACGATAACCATTACACCACACACCTCCAAATACTGCCAACTAAATGGTCAGCATTTACAGTTGTCCTAGAAGGTAAAATAGATTACTGTAATCTCGCACCCTAACAATTGTTTTCTAAAGAAAGAAGATTTTTACCACAAAATAATCCCTTACAAAACATGTAACATATATATGTATGTATGTGTGTAATATAGTGAAAAATTTGAAAAAATACAGGTTCAAATAAAATGAGTGATATTTATTCAGCTAACGCTGCAGTGTTTTGATCTGTTTAGTAGATCTTCTTCGGGGCTTTTGTTGATATAAGGAAAAGTTTAAAAAATTTATCACAGAATAATATGGAGACTGTGATAGTTTTTGTCGATCAGTTTGTTTAAAAATGTTTTGAATGGAAAATTAGCGCTCTTAGAATAGTTCGAAATTTATAGAACGCTGGAATAAACGGTTTTGAATGAGGACATCGAATATTCTCTTATGTTTTGTGTGTGTGCGTGGAAATGTGAGTAGATATATATATATATATATATATATATATATATAATATAATTATTTTTCGTTGTTATATATATACAAGATGATAAGACGATTTCTGTTTGTAAATAATATTTTCATAAAATTCTATACGTTAGATAACTTTAAAATATATATTAAAATAAAACTGACTATATGTAAATCAATGATACCAGGCATGTATTTATTGAAATTTGGATCATCTAAGGTTGTGTCTTGCTTTGGATATAATATAATATAATATAATATATATATATATATATATATATATATAAAATGAGCGTTGTTGATTTTTTTTTCTAATAAGTGACGTAGCAGTGACGTACAGACAATTAGAGACTGAATTCCGTTTATATATATTACCAAGAGTTGGCATTGAATAACCCACAGGGTTGATATGCCATTAAACCAAACCACACAGTTGTCCTTGATTATTAGCGTCTTCCTAAAGAGGAACGCGTACCTAGTTAGAGGGGGAAAAAAAATCAATGTTCAAACCCAGGTAATTACAGCAGGGAATTGTCACCATGGTTACCTATTAAAAAGGTAAAGATCATTGATAATTACAACTTCCTGCCAATTATTGGAAGCGTTGTTAAAAAATAAATGGCAGGTAATCAATAGTTTTCTTTCGAGGAAACAAAGCTCAGGTCAGCGGGTGGGTAGAGGGTATCGTCAGTTTTCGAAAGAAACAGGAAAGGGATAAACCATTTATATATTTCCATTCTCGTTGGGTTGCGAGATAATCCACTTCATCGATTTATTTACATATAATTATTGTTCCCTAAGTAACAGGCGTGTTTCTCATATATGAGATAGAGAGAGAGATTTAAGTTTAATGGACTATCTCAATATATATTTACCAACCCCTCCGCATGAGCAGGATGTAACAGGTTTGAATTCAGGGTTTTCCTTCTATACAGGTTACTTAGCCAATGTTAAAGAGCCCATTCTGCCCTACTATTTACCCATAGCTGGAGAGTAGTCAATGATCTCTTATAAAACGGATGTGGCACTCTCTGGTGGCCTTTACATATATACACATGTATTTCTCTGAATGTTTGAGATGAGGCTTGAAGAATAACGCAGATAATACATATGTATTTATCAGTTAAAATGGCCGATGGTTAAGAAGCATAGCTGATAAATCGATCGGGTTTCCATCCGGCTGGAGGTAGCCAGCTAATGTCTAGTCACACTGAAGAGACGTGATACGTTCGAAACATGGTGTCAGTGGATGGCATGTATATAAAATTTAATACATCAGGAAAAATCGATATGAATTCGACAGCATGTAAGTATATAAAAATGAAAAAAAAAAAAAAAAAAAAAAAAAAAAAGGGTGTTTAGAATGATAATGTTTTTTCTTGGGTGATACTTACAGCGTTTCGATTTGTTCATCAAACCATTATCAGGGCTATAACCTATGTGGAAAGAAGTTTGTAAGCCTTTGTATTGTCAGTGTGTCGGTGTTTGTTCCTCAAATTAAAAAAAAAAAAAAAAGAAAAAAAAAAATCGTTTTATCCGGATAATTTTGCTATATATATATATATATATATATATATTATTTTATATATATATATATATATATATATTATATATATATATATATATATAAGGCAAATAAGATGGAAATTAATCCGACTGTATATTGAAAAATGATGTGAAATTTTCGCCAGGATAAACTGACATCAACAGGCGATATTGTTATCTTGAAGAGTGGAAAATGCCGAATACATATTATTTTGTCAAACACCAATAAATCATCCTCCACTTTTCCTATTTTTTTACGCAAACTCACCCCCCACACGTTATGAGTCTACGTATGCCTCTTTGATAGTATATCTGATGAGTCTAAATGTATGTGTACCACCATCAGTTAGACAGAACCCCCCCCCCCAAAAAAAAAAGACCACAGACAAAGAAATACAGACAGTCTATCACAACTCTGGATAAAGAAGGATGCCACCTCGAAATATTGGTAAACAAATAAGATTTAGATCAATTTTGTTTCTGATCTTCATTTTCATACTTGCTAAAACAACCAAAATTATTTCCCATATATGAACACACACAATATTATATCTATTATAAATGGAGATTGTGTGTTTTTCGTCTGTAACCGAAACTATATTACTACTCAAGTCACAATTCCCTTTGTTATTGACATCACAATCTCATGGTGATTTTATTTTTATTAAATCTCAATTATTAATAAAATTGTTTTACATTATTAATTGCTGTTGACCATATCCACATATTAATAACAGGCAATTATATTTATATACAACAAAATAACGGTTACAGTGTGACGGGAAGGCTAATTTGCATATGATATTTTAAAATGTGATTTAAAAACACGTGGTTTACTATTGATTTCTAATTGTTTGGTTTTATTTTAATGAATATAAGCACAAATCTCTTCAAGAATCTTAAATGAAATCCATTAACAGAAAAAATAACTGTCATTTTATTCTTTACTTCCTCTTTTAACTAAATACTTAAATTAGAAAAATAACAAATGAAAGACGAGTGATGGAAGAGTAAGTTTCAGTTGTTATTTTTCGATTATACTTCCCATCTGTTTCAAATCTTTTTAAACTGCATGTCTTATTAGTTTTATTAGCCTTTCTAATTTACTATAATATTTTATTACATTAAAACTTAAATACTTGCATCCGGAGGGTGCATATATTTGCTAGTATATATAAATTTGCTTTGCACCCGAAACCATGCCTGACCACAATCATCATCAGATAATAGCTTGTTGACCCCCGTAGCAGATTTTTTTTTTCAGCAGCATGTATATAATATAATTCAATGGAGGCGCGGGTCGAATGGTTAAGAGTCGCAGGAAATGACTCTTCAAACGAGTTCAATTCCTGGACGAAGCTGTTGGAATTTCACACGGCGCTAATACCCTTGGGAAAGGTATGAATCCAATTCTCCCTCCAGCTATGGGTAAACAGCAGGCAGACTGGACTCTTAACCATGGCTAGATAACCAGTATAGGAGAAGGAAAACTCTGAATTCAAACCTGCTAAAACTCCGCTTAAGAAATTGACCTTGTGTCGCATCCTGCTCGTGCGGAGGGATTGGTAAATATATATTATATATAATATAATTTACGACATACTTCCGGTAAAAGGTCGGATGACACTAGAAAAGACATGTAACCACTGGAAATACGAAACTATCGTTACAACGTCACAAAGAAATGGGATATGTCCACATGACGGAAAATAGAATAACATCACGCCAGAAAACTGTAGTTAAAATATATACACATACAGAAAATAGATACCACTGTATAAAACAAATAAATAGATTGACAGAAAGATAACATCCCGTGTTTGTCTACTTTTCTCCACACACATTATTATATGTGTGTGTGTGTCCAAGTGATAACCTACTCGAATTTCACCATGTTGAGGATCTTCAGGGTTAACTCCACTGTGTAAATCAAGATTTTGGTTGAGTGTAGACAATTATATATATGTGTATTTGCTATGAACGGTACATTATGAACATATAATGTATGTATAATATATATATGTATAATGGAAAAGGTGACTTACCGGTGAATATGGCCACGATGGTTAAATGGTGCAGAATTCGGGGGGGGTAAGCCAGCGATATAAACCTTATGGTGAAACTCGAGTAGTTATCTCTTGTACCCATTTATAATATATATATATATATTATATATTATATACACACACACACACACACACACACACGCGCGCGCGCAAGTAAAATATTCCAATTGACTGGTAAGTAAGGGATGATTCTATTTGGATTATCGAAATCTCACTGTATAACCATTACTGTATGATCTTGTTGCTGCAAACATATATTCATACAAGGATTTTTATAAATCCCCAAGAGAGCTCAATGTATAATAACCAATAAAACAATTATATACAGAGCAATATTTAACTTTCAAAGAAAGAAAAACTTAAACCATAATCTTTTATAATATTTATTTCGACCAGGAACCCAAAATGAATCTAGCCTCTTCAGACAGATTTGACAAATAAATGGAATTTATCACCAGAATTAAGTCTTCTTAATAAGCGTATGAGATGACTCAATTCTGGTGATACCCCAGTGGACTGAATAAAAGGTTAGATTCAAAGTTCTGTGATGGCCCCCGAGTCCGAAAAGTACCTCAAAAAGGCCGGAGGGCACATCGGCCGAAACGTTGTACAGATAACAATGAAGATGATGACAACAGTCCGAATAATGCAGATAATACTAATGATCAAACCTGATCTCAAACATTGAGAGAAATAATTATGTATCAGTTTACATCTTATTAAAGGTTCAAAACACGACTGTATCGTTTCACTTGACAAACGAACCTCAATATAAATAGGCGATATTTGAATGTCCTGATGAAGATTGTAGATACATAGCAAATATATACTTAATTATATATATTTGATATGTATTTGGTAATCAAAACATTTTATATCAATAAATCCACCTTACGACTTATTTTTTACCTTTATTTATTTCTCCCCCCAATGTCGAGCCGCACTGACGAGACGTAAACGTCGAAACACGTGTCTGGATGACTGATATATACGCTCCCAATTTTCATGGTAGAGCACTGTAGGGGGAGATATAATTGAATTTCACTGTTTAGCGTAAGCCGTTACTCGCCTGTTGTTTACAGACTTAAGTTCTCTGGCGATTGTAAAAACATATCCTGTAAGTGGTATCAATAAATTGTTCACTCGAGACTGACAGTCGCTGATGGCCGCAATGGTAAGGAACTTGGCAGACGAAAATTCTGTCTGGTTTCGCTCCAGCTAGGAGGTAGCTGTTAAAAATTCGAGCCGCACTGATGAGACGTAAACGTCGAAACACGTATCTGTGGATGACTGAGATATATATATATATATATATATATATATATATTTCTGGTTCCAACGGGAGAAAATTCAATATTTTATTAAAAAAAGAAGGTCCGTAAAATGTATTTTGTTCTCAGAATTTTTTTTTTTAATTCTTTTTGTTTTACATATGCAAACACGTGTTTCAGATCTTCTGGTATCTTCTTCAGGCTTTGATTGATAATATTATCAATCAAAGCCTGAAGAAGATACCAGAAGATCTGAAACACGTGTTGCATATGTAAAACAAAAAGAATTAAACATTTTTTTCTGAGAACAAAATACATTTTGCGGACCTTCTTTTTTATATATATATATATATATATATATATATATATATATATATGAGAAGTAAACAAACAGTGTGTTTGGATATGGCTTTATTTAGCCGAAAATTTTTGGGAGAATATGTGCTTAATTGAAGTCGTACCATTATATATTATACATATATATGGTAAAAATACCCAATTGACTGGTAAGTAGTGGATGATTATTTGGGAAGTGAAAATTGATATAAATCCGAGGTTATGTAAATATATGAAATAATCGAAAAGTATTTTTTTTTTCATAGTTGAAGTATTTTCCAACGTTAAACGTTTTTGTTGTTTATTTGTTTTATATTAAACCATCTTCATGACATTGACAACATTAAATATTGACAATGTTCTGATTGTTTAGTTATGAAAAAAAAAAAAAAAGTTTAACATTGGTGAATAATACAACTCTAGAATCATCCTCTGAATACCTTGTTTTTCACACACACAAGTAAGAGTAAGGAAATGAATCCGACAGTATGAGTATAGATAAAAGGATATGAAAACACACAATGCTGTTAAAATGAAAATATTTTTATTCATATTCATAGCTAATATTGAACAATATTTAGATTTATAAAAATCATCTTCAGAGCTTGTTTTTACTCCGGACTCATCGAGAGAGGAGCTGAAAATAATTTGAATTCAAAACGAAAAAACATTGTTCAGTGATGGTAGATGTTTTCATTCAATTGTGTGCGTTTCCAAAGACAGGATATAAGTTAAGAGTAAGGAAATGAATCCGACGGTATAAGTATAGATAAAAGGATATGAAAACACACAATGCTGTTAAAATGAATAATTTTATATCATACTAGCAGCGGCTACCGGGCGTCGTCTGACGGGGGGATTTAAAAGTTAGTCCCGCAGATCCATTATTACTGAATCGAGAGTTTAATCCTCGTGGGATGCCCCATTTAAAACCCTATGTAAAAAAAAAATAGACCTTGCATTGATCCAGCTACTCTGAAAAGAAATCTTAATGTCTACTAGCTAAAATGTTAAATGAAAAAAAAAATCCATGCTGTTATTTAAATTTATTTTTTAATTATCTTCACAAATATAAATCAAATCACTATTGTTTTTGCTCAAAAACCAAGCCCTAATGATATTTAATGTGTATATATATTTACTTTGTCTTTAATTGTTTTATTTTCGAAGTTTCCTCCAGACATACATACACACACAACTGCCCTTTATATATGTATAGATATGATGGATGTTGGTAAACTTTTCGAATTGTATTGGAAGTATGGAAAAGTATAGATAAGGAATAACCAAAATTCAAAATGATGAATAGTGTGTTTAGAAGATTAAAAACAACATTTATCACTTTGCATTTTGGTTATTATTCCTAATCCTATGCTTCCAATAGAACCTAAAAAATTCCGAACATCCATCACATGTCTATAAAAATCATATGTAGACATAAAACGCGCGCACACACGCACTGGAAAATAAGTTTTCATGTTTTCAACAAGAAAATTTTAATTTAAAGATTGTAAAACAAAGTTTTTACATGGATTTAAAAAACAAACAAACCTTCCTCTTCTTAATACAGCAAAATTACGTTGTTTCATTCATTTTCTTCCAGAGTTTTGTTAAATTGGGGGGGGGGGGCGTAAAACATGTTTGCCATACCTAACAAATAATTGTTGCGTCTATAGAATAGTCCTTTTTTTATATTATTATTAACTAAGTTTGAACTCTATAACAAAAAAAAAAACAAAAAAAAAAACGGTATTTTCATGGATTAAGGTTATGGTTTTTTTTAATAATTTTGGTTAGTCTTAATATTGTTTACGGTAGTAGTTCTCAATATATATATATATATATATATATATATATTATATTACGCATACACAAACAGAGGAATATCAACAATTTACTTTTAATAATTCTCTACAGTTTCGGTCAGATATCATCAGGGTCAATCAATATTTATAATTATAATAATAATAATAATTATAATAAATGGAGATTAGATGAAGAATTGAAAAAATCCAGACTACAGCACTACTAAAATCAGCTAGGATACTTAGAATAGTTCAAGAGACCCGAGATGACTTGTCACACAGACTCAAGTAAAAAAAAAAAAAAAAAAAAAAAAAAACATGCATTAGGCACGATATGAAAAACTTATAAGTTTCAAGAAGATCCCTTTAAATCTAACTAGCAGCGGCTACCGGCGTCGCCTGGGTAGAGGGGGGATTTTTTAAGTTAGTACCGCATATCTATTATTACTGAATCGTGAGTTGAATCCTCGTGGGATGCCCCATTTAAGCAAAAATAAAAAAAAAAAAAAAAAAAAAAAAAAAACCTTGCATTGATCCAGCTACTCTGAAAAGAAATGTTAATGTCTACTATCTAAAATATTAAATAAAAAAAATCCATGCCGTTATCATTTAAATTTGATTTTTTAAAAATTATCTTCACTAATATAAATCAAATTCTATTATTTTTGCTAAAAAACCAAACCCTGTTGATATTTAATGTGTATATATATATATTACTTTGTCGTTAATCGTTTTATTTCGAAGTTTCCTCCGGACATACATATACACACAACTGCCATTTATATATGTATAGATTAAAACAAAAAATATTTTCCAGGGACTGGCGATTGTGCTAGACACGGAATGATAAAAGTATAACTTTTAATTAGATAATGAAAAAGGATAAAAAATAAATAAAAAAACCGCACACATAACCTCTCCCAAAACTAATATATATATTAGTCCAAACCTTTTTAATTCTTATGTATTCACAGGTCATTATTTGAATAGCTGTGTACGGAGATGAGATGAATTATGTAGCACTTGAGAAATGGGAGTGTTTTCAGGAGACTATAGTTAAACAAAAATGATATCCATCACAAACGATATATTTTTTCATTTTTTAGATTAAAAAAAACCCAAAAACAAATTGTTTACAAGTAATCTCTTATGTCGAAATCTAAAATGCAAATAAATAATAAAGAGAGTTTTAAGTTCTTGAACATTTAAAACATAATGGAACGTTATATAAAAGGCTGCAGATGATGCCGTTTAGACCAACGAGAACTGATGCATACTCTTGGAGATACAAGGAACGAAGACGACCTAGAATTGGTCATCTTTGTGCAAAACCCATTTTGTTTTCAAGAGTATCGGTTTATATAGAAAACGGTTACAAATATGTTACGCTTTTATTTTACACTTTTCAGTGTTGAAATTGTTATTTCTAAAAAACAAGTAACCACCATTATTATCAAAATTTGTATATGGAATGCTTGAAATTCTATAAGCGTAAAACCGCTGTTTAAATATTATCTTTTTTTACCCTTTTTCTAGCAGGATACTGTCCCACACTTCGCCAATGAAATGGAAAAAAGTACAAGCATGAAATTACCCCCCCCCCATTTATACAAAGTCATGAATATTTCACGATATAAAGAGAACGTAACTACGTAATACATTTTTCATCTTATTGCAATAAATATTTTATTTCAATTGTACACTAAAATTCGTATATCAATGATCATATATACAAATTTTGGTATTGACATGCTATATCATTGTAAATGCCTGAATATATTATATATATATATATATATATATATATATATATATATATATATATATATGAGGGGGGTCTTAAATTATTTGTTTTAAAGATCCATGTTTAATTCTTGATCATATGATAATCCTTATAAATCTGGTAAATATTTAGATGAAGAAGAATGGATGGATTATAACACAATCAAGCAAGAGGCGTGACAATATTACTTTTGTCTCTAGATTATCGTCAGGGAAATTAAATATTTAAAATAATTGACAATTTTCGATGCAATACATAATACATATAACATTTTTTTTATCAATGTAAATATAGATAGTGCTAATTCGAATTCAATTATCTTTCTGATAAATGGAGACATTATGTCTTTCTGGATAAATGAAGATTTGTACGATTTAATTACTTTTCTTTCTTTCTTTCTTTAAGAGTTCCCAAAAAACGAGAATGCTTGCAAAGAAATCTGGGACAAAAACAGCCCCCCCCCAAAAAAAAAAGAATCTATGCTATATTTGAATTCATTATTATTTCCTTCAAAAATCAACATTATATATTTGGTGTACATACAAAATATTTTCTACTTAAAAATTAATAGTTTCTAAATATTTTTCTACCTTTCTTTAAGGAAGATGATGACAAAGATTTTTTTTTAAATGACGCTGCACAGGTGGTTTTCTATCAACCTCTTCCTGGTATTTAAGAACGAAAACACAAAGAAAATAAGGCCTAATAGAATTATACTAATATATATATATATATATATATATATATATATATATATATATATATTGTGTGTGTGTGTGTGTGTGTGTGTTTTATGAATGTATATATTAGGGGTATGTGTACCTTTTATTCATATATATCTTAGTGCTGTGTGTTTGTATATCTATACATAATGTAAATGTTTATATACGGTGTTAGGTTTAGCAAGCTACTCTCGCTAGATCTATTTTGTATCAAAAGATTTAATATAAAGAGGAGCAATAATAATAATAACAATAACAATAATTGCAGCAACAATGCAAATGATATAAGTTTTAATTTAGAATAAATACAATTCAAATAAAACAGTTAACGAACAACAATATGAAAAATATAATAAAAAAGATGTTTGCAACGATTTAAACTCGTAAAGATAGAATGTTTTCAAAATGGTAAATTACTTTTCTAATATATAAGTTGACTAGTTGTCACTCCAATTAGTTTTTTATATATATATATATATATATATATATATCTCCTGGTTTAATGTTTTTTTTTTTTTTTTTTTTTTTTCAAGAAAAATATTTTGTATAGAGAGTAACACAGTTTAACGAAACGTCAACCACTGTTTTGGACATACATACCAATGTCGTCAGATTAAAAAAAAAAAAGGATTTAAATTAAGTTTATACAAGTATCATTATTCATACACACTATATTTCAATTATATCAAGATATTTAAAGTTTTTTGTATGTTCTCCAATTGGATACTCCACCTATTGTGATCAACATTTGAAAATATTATATCAAGATACCATCAAGGTTAGAATTAGGGTAGTAGATTATACATCTTATATTATTCAATTCTTATTTACATATACACACACACACATATATATATATATATATATATATATATATATGCGTAAATTTTATAGGTAAAATCTCTCGCTGGTTTAAGAAATTAAGGTAAAATATATGTATTAATAACAATCTTATAGCTACCTACTATATATGTAGTACTCAACCTGTTTGCCACAAGGCTGCAAGTATGGAGCATCCAGTGAAGATCGAACCCCGCGCTATTCAGTAATATCTCTAAAGAGACTAGCTAGCTAACTTTTACAAGATACATCCACACACACACATTATATATATATATATATATATATATATATATATACCCAGGAAAATCATCTCACAGTGAGATGTGTTGTTTTCTTTTTAATATATGAACGCAATACACTTAAAGTGGTTTGACTTTATTAAGAGAATAAAGCAATTTCAAGTTCTATTTGCGACGGAGGGATAATTTTGTTGGGTCTCAGAAGTTCACTATAAAATAATTAGAACCCTTCATCCCCTCCTAAATAGAAGCACCAATATCATCATAGATAGCTTTTACATAAGGTAACCTGACGGTTTTGTATATTGTCTAGTAAGTATACAAGCTTCGTATAAAGCTAATTATATATATATATATATATATATATATATATATATATATAGATGAATGCATGTATGTATGTTGAAAGGTTAGAAAGATGGTCTCGCTAGAGACATTATTACTAGATAGCGAGGAGTTCGATCCTCGCTAGATGCTTCATATTTGTGACAAATCCTACCTGTGGCGAACGAGTTGGGCAAATATCTACATATGTAGTATAAAGATATAAGATTGCTATTAATACAGACACTAAATGTCAATTTTTTTTAAAAACCAGCAATAGATTTTACCAATAGAATATATTAAAGCTTCCCCCCTTAAAATCTAAAGACGGATATTTGTAATAAGCCATGTTTAAAGTTACTCATGACGAAGTGGAAATACAAAAGACATACTTTTTTCAAGTTTAAAATGTCCGAGATTAACAATAATACCCACTTTAGATTAAGTTAACAAATATCTGGTAATCTTTTAAAACGTCTCTTTCGCAGTATATGGGTCTATCTTAAAAGTAGAAAAAAGTTCGACATCGTTTTTCACCGATAAGTCATAAGTGCTTCTATATATCAGGTCTATATTATAATCAGGTAAGTAAACATTGGGAAAGTCTATTTAAGACCAACAAAAATACTTTTTAAAGTTATTTAATTAAAAGAAAAATGAAATATTTAATATTGAGATGTTTTTTGTGAATTTTAGCAGATCGTGAACCTTCTTAGAATTAAAACAAGATAATATAGAATTCTTACGATCAGGATAACGGCTTTAATTTTTCTTTACAAACTAAGAAAAAATGGCGTTGTCTAGACCAAGAAACCAAACGTAGTCACAAAGATGATCTAATTTACTTCAACAACTGGAAGTATCAAATTGAAGTTTCTAGATGAACAGATACAAGAATCTGAACACAATTCGAAATGAACATTTAAGATTATTCCAAAAACAAGAGAACAAAAAACTAAACGATTGCTATATAATCAGGTACGAACTTAGGCAACAGTTGGAGAGACGAAAAAGAACAAAAATCACGTACAAAATATATTTTTTTAAAATGAAAAAAAATAAAAGAAGAGAGTATTAGAATCAATATTTTTTATAGGTTTTCAACAACAAAAACAATAAAAAAAAAACAGGAAGACAATTATTTACCTCTAGATTAGTACAAAATTTAAATCCACTTCGTTCAACACGTCCCAAGTTGAGTAGAGATAGGTAAAGTAGTCCACTTGTTCAGGTAGTGAGAGAAGCGGACAAGAGATAGTCGGTACAGGTATGAAATACTGTGTGACAGTAGCCAGAAGAAAGAGGACAAAGTTGACTCCCTCACCCTTCGTCTTTTGTGTGTTTACTGTAAGTGTCCCGGCCACCAGTTTTTAAGTTTCAATGGCCATTCATAATTGGGGGTTACCCGCATTTGTCACAAAAGTGTGTGGGTGTGTAGACGTCGCACCCGTCAATTCATTCAATGTATTAACTCGCCTGGCTGTCCCAGATCCACCAGCTACTTACCACCTGTTACAAGTGTTCAGAGTTGGGTGGGGGTTAAAACAATTAATGAAGTTAGCCAATCAGATTAAACGTGGATTCTGGATTCCCTGGCCTTTCTCTTATTGGTCATCCTTTTTTTTTAATCGTCAGCAATTATCAGACAACATTAAAAAAAAAAAGATTTATTGAAAGGAAAATTGTTTAAGATTTGCTTG
>CM042168.1:12684647-12697147 GCA_023376005.1 Doryteuthis pealeii | reverse complement strand
GCAGGGGTGAAATCTCTTGAGTCTGTTAGTTCTTGGACGCCTTCTTTCCTGTCTTCAGAAAAAGTTAAATAAAAAAAATGAAAAAAAAAAAAAAAAAAATGAAACGCTTTTTTCCAAAATCGGAAATTAGGTGACATGCTGTGAAACAAATCTATCTATCTATCTATCTATCTATCTATCTATTATTATTATTATTATTATTATTATTATTATTATTATTATTATTATTATTTCATTCCTTGGGAGTTTTTCACACACGCCTTAGCTGGTGTTCTTTCACTAGGTCTGGTCTCTTAGCCGGAATTAGGTGATCCGTCTGTATCTGTAAGTCCCCAGAGAATGTTATGTGATTCATTCTGTATGACCGATTCTGTATTATTATTATTATTATTATTATTATTATTATTATTATTAGTAGTAGTAGTAGTAGTAGTAGTAGTAATAATAATAATAATAATAATAATAATAATAATAGTAATTTTACACACGTTAGCTGATGGTATTTCACTGAAGTCTGTGTGAGAACAAGTCTCATCAGGTCTCCTGGATTCTACTGAGTAATCTAGCCGATTCCAGCAATGCAGTAGTCTGGAAGGTCTCAATTCTTCCTCTGATTTCCAGATCCGTCAGTCTTGTTTCGAAGCTTTTTGGGACCATACCAAGTGCACCAACTACAATTGGTATCACTTTGGCCCTCATATTCCACAGCTTTTTCAATTCTCTTGCAAAGCACAGGTATTTGTCCATCTTTTCGTTTTCCTTCATCTTCACCCTGTGATCTGCTGGAACCACAAAGTCCACCAGTTGACAAGTTCTTTTTTTGTGTGTGAATCAACACTAAGTCAGGTCTCCTGGCTGGAATAGGGTGACCCGTCTTTATCTCGAAGTCCCAGATAATTTTAATATTTAAGAACAGATTCTGGTTTATGCATATACCATTTTGTTGTATGGTCAAAATTTAATTTTTTGCATAATTCCCAGTGGATCACCTTCTTCTTCTTCTTCTTCTTCTTCTTCTTATTATTATTATTATTATTATTATTATTATTATTATTATTATTATTATTATTAGTTTTTCAGCAGTAACGGATCTGACGCTGGTGGTCTTTCACTGGGGTCTGTGTGACAACATGTCTCCTCAGGTCCCCAGGACTCTTCTGAATATTCTAACAATGCTGTTGTTTGGATGGTCTTGTTTCTTCCTCTAATTTGATCGGGCTCCTTTCCAAACCCTTGGGGACCGTTCCAAGGGCACCAACTACAATTGGTATCACCCTTACCCTCATGTTCGACGGTTTGTTTGTTTGTTTTTTCAATTCTCTAACAAGACAAATATTTGTCTATCTTATCGTTTTCTTTCATTTTTCTCCTCTGTGGTCTGACAGTAAGACAAAATCTCCTAGGTGACAAGTTCTTTTTTTCTTGATAATTAGCACTTGGTCTGGTCTTCTAACTGGCATTAGTTGATCCGTTTGTATCTCAAAATCCCAAAGAATTTTATACGTCTCATTCTCTAGGACTGATTCCAATATGTGCATATAGCATTTTGTAGTATGGTCAAAATTTAGTTTCTTGCACAGTTCCCAGTGAATGATCTTTCCCACCCAGTCGTGCCTAGACTTGTATTCCTTTTGTATTAGCTTACTGCATCCGCTTATTATTATTATTATTATTATTATTATTATTATTATTATTATTATTATTATTATTTCA
Organism: Doryteuthis pealeii; assembly: GCA_023376005.1. Classification (NCBI taxonomy): domain Eukaryota; kingdom Metazoa; phylum Mollusca; class Cephalopoda; order Myopsida; family Loliginidae; genus Doryteuthis; species Doryteuthis pealeii. The sequence continues at coordinate 12,695,434 of CM042168.1, read as the reverse complement.
CTCCGTTCGAATTTTTCACACCCGCCTAAGCCGGTGGTTCACTGGAGGCTGAGTGACAGCAAGTCTCCTCAAGTCTCCAGGACTCTTTTAAGTATTCCAGTCGATCTCAACAATGTTGTAGTCTGGATGGTCTCGATTCTTCCTCTGATATCTAGTTTATCCAGACTCTTTACCAGACCCATGGAGACCGTTCCTAGGGCACCAATTACAATTGGCACGACCTTCACCTTCATGTTCCACAGTTTTCTTTATTTTATTGGCCAGGTCCAAATATTTGTCCATCTTTTCGCTTTCTTTCACTTTCACTCGGTGGTCAGCCGGGACGGCAAAATCCACGAGATGACAAGTTCTCTTCTTCTTGTTGATCAGCACAAGGTCTGGTTTCCTGGCTGGGATTATGTAATACGTCTGTACCTCAAAGTCCCATAGAATTTTGTGCCTCATTCTCCAGGATAGATTCCGGTTTGTGTGTGTACTATTTAGTTGAATGGTAAAAACTGAATTTCTTGCACAATTCCCAGTGAATCACCTTTCCCACCCAGTCGTTCCGAGTCTCGTACTCTCTTTGTGCTAGTTTACTGCATTCGTTTATTCATTATTATTATTCCTTTTGAGTTTTCACATCAGTGTTAGCTGATGGTCTTTCACTGGAGTCTGAGTGACAGCAAGTCTCCTCAGGTCTCCAGGACTCTTCTGAGTATTCTGGCAGATTGTAGCAGTGCAGTGTTCTGAATGGTTTCAATCCTTCCTCTGATATCCAAACTTTCCAAACCTTTTTCTAATCCTTTTGGGACTGTTCCAAGTGCACCAACTACAATTGGTATAACTTTCACTTTCATATTCCATAACTTTTTCAGTTCTCTGGCAAGGTCCAGATATTTGTCAATTTTTTCATTTTCCTTTAACTTCACCCTGTGATCCGCTGGCACTGCAAAATCCACCAGTTGACAAGTTCTTTCTTTTTTGTTAATCAACACTAGGTCTGGTCTTCTTGCTGGGATAAGGTGATCCGTTTTAATTTCAAAGTCCCAGAGAATTTTGTGCGTTTCGTTCTCAAGAACAGATTCTGGTTTATGCATATACCATTTTGTTGTGTGGTCAAAATTTAATTTCTTGCATAATTCCCAGTGGATCACCTTCCCAACCCAGTCGTGTCTAGTTTTGTATTCTCGTTGTGCTAGTTTGCTACATTCGCAGAGTATATGGTTAACAGTCTCATCTCTATTACCGCAAAGTCTACATTTACTATTTTGTTGGGTCTTATCAATTTTCGCTTTGATGTAGTTTGTCCTTATGGCATTATTTTGTGCAGCAATTATAAGTGATTCTGTTTCTCTTTTGAGGTTTCCCTTTCTTAACCATGTCCAAGTCTTTCCATGTGCAACCTCATCTATTTGTCGTTTGAAGCGTCCATATAATTGTTTTTCTTCCCATTTTTGTTTTCTAGTCTTTGTCGTTTTTCTGTTTGTCCATCTGCCGTTTCTACTATTGTTGGCCGCCATAAGTAATTTGTCTTTGCTCTTCCTTGTGTAATCTTCAAGTTGCTGGATTGTGGTTTCTACGCATTCCTCTATATTGGCAAGACCTCTTCCCCCTTCCTTTCTTTTTTTTTTCTTTTTTTCTTTTCTTTTCTTTTTTTCTTATTATTTTCTTTATTATTATTATTATTATTATTATTATTATTATTATTATTATTATTATTATAACGTTGCAGGACCTGCGGATATACAACAGTATGATAGTTTAATTATTACGTTTGATATATTTACTTAAGAGTAAAAATAGCAAAATAGTATAGTATAATAAACTTTATTTAACTCTTTCTCATTTTTTTCCTTTCTTTCCTTTTTTTCCTTTTTTCCTTATGTTCGATTGAATCATATTAGCGTTATTGGTACCGTACTCAACTTCTCTCTCCCCCTCTCTCTCTCTCTCTCTCTCTCTCTCTCTCTCTCTCTCTCTCTCTCTCTCTCTCTCTCTCTCTCTATCTATCTATCTATCTATCTCTATCTAAAAACGGAATGGTCCATTATTTACCTGAGGTGATGACACTCATAAGAAAAAAGAAATTCGGCAGATAAGCAACACCAGATAATCAGAATTTACATTTTTGCATTTCATCTTGGACGATTTGGATGATCTTATTTTAAACCAGATGTTGTTACAAGATGATAACGATCGGAAGATTAAGGAACAAGTGTATTCGCTGTAGTGAAAAACTCTCAAGGAGTGAAATAATAATAATAATAATAATAATAATAATAATAATAATAATAATAGAAGTGATACCGATTGTAGTTGGTGCACTTGGAACAGTCCCAAAAGGATTGTAAAAGGGTTTGGAAAGTTTGCAAATCAGAGGAAGGATTGAAACCATTCAGAACACTACACTGCTACAATCTGCCAGAATACTCAGAAGAGTCCTGGAGACCTGAGGAGACTTGCTGTCACTCAGACTCCAGTGAAAGACCATCAGCTAATGCTGATGTGAAAACTCAAAAGGAGTAAAATAATAACCCTATTGCAAGGATTTTCGGGAATTTTCCAGTCATAATAATGATGATGATTATAACTGTCATTTCCGGGTTCGATACCGGCCCTCACCAACTCAGCACATGAGTAGCACAGCTTGGATCTGTGCGATAAAGTGGAGAGCAGATTGCAGGTGTGACGCTCCACCTCAGACGCAGAAACAATCTTCCTCGTCTAGCGCTAGTGAAAAGAGGATAGACTCCCTCGCTATCCGGCTGATTCCGACAATAGACCATTCCGCAAATTTTATAACTACTATATATAATCATAATAATATTAATAATATAGTGATTTCATAGACAGTCTTTATAGGTGTATATCAGGGGTTCCCAACCTTTTTCAGCTCATGGCCCACTTTGAAACCTGAATTTTTTTGTGGCCCATGAAATTATTATAATAGAAAAAATATGTCCATTTTACATAAGATATATATATATATATATATATATATATATATATATATATATATATATAACATAATATAGGGGCGTATCAGGGGGCGTAAATCTCTCCCCACTCTCCCCCACCGTGAATTAGTTGACATCTTACTTTCTAGAAAATATAAATTTCCCACATATATGATTGGATTTTGTATATAAAAAGTATGCTCTGAAATCATATAGAATTATGATATTTCCTTGGCCCAGCTGGAATTTGTTGTGGCCTATTTTGGCCATGTGGCCATAGGTTGGGAACCACTGGTGTATATGAAAGACAATTTGTAAGAAAGGTCTTTAAAAAAGAAAAAAAAAGTGTTTTTTTTTTATTTTACTAATATGAAGAAACAGTTTGGAAAAAAAATTGACAAAATGTGGAAAACATTAAGGGAAAAGGTAGATAGACCAATACAAACAATCAATTTAATTAATGCGTAAACTTAATATATATATATATATATATATATATATATATATATATATATATATATATGAAGTAGTCAAACAGTGTGTTTGAAAATGGCGAAGGCCGACAATTTGTGGGAGATTATGTGCTTAATTAAAGTCATACCTAATTTTGTTAATTAATTAATTATAACTAAATGAATTAGGCGTGCATATCGGTTTAAATGTAAAGCGTAAACAAATCGAGAAAAAGTCATCTCTGTATGTACATTTCAGCCCATTAGGCCTCATCAGCAGAACTATAGACAGGGCAGTGCTTTGTGCGTAATTCGAACCCTTTACATTTAAACCGATATGCACGCCTAATTCATTTAGTAATAATTAATTAATTAACAAAATTAGGTATGACTTTAATTAAGCACATAATCTCCCATATATATATATATATATATATATATATATATAAAGGTACAAATGCAGAATGGCGCGCAGGAGACGGTATCATTAGAATCGCATTTTACGTATCAATTGCATTACATTACGGAAACTCCCGAAGTACCTAACCCTTACAGTAATCTTTACACTAACCCTAATATTAACCCTAACTCTAACCCTAACGCTTCCTTTAACTCTAACCCTAGCGTCTCAAAGGTTTCGGGTATATCCGTGAAATGTGATGCTTTTTATACGTTATTTCATCATATTGCGCGCTATTCTGCATTAGTATCTAAATTAAATAACTCAATAAAATGAAATAAAATAAAATAGAAACAAGAAGATAAATGAAATAAAAAAAAAAAATTAAAATCGCATTTGGTTCCTTTTTGAAACGCTAAATTCACTTTTCAGTATTTCTGCTAATACAGTTGTTAAAAATCGAACAGAAAAAAATTGGAATCAAAGAAATTTTTTAAAAAGTTAATGAGGTGTAAAAAAAAAAAAAGAAGGAAAGACAAAAATGAATTGAACAAACCACGTGACTATGATATTTGCATATTTAAACAAAGCAATAGTCGTCTGCACTGACGTTTATAGACGTTTTCAAAATGGCCTTTGAAGTTTATTTTTTTCGAGATTTTAATCGTTGCATGTGTCGCCTGCACGTGCATAACCGCACAAATTTTTTTTTTTAGTTTAAAATCTGATATTTCATTCGGTGGGTTTGCGGTTGGCGAAGGTAGGTTGATTTTGCGGTTTTTGAAAAAAAAAAAAAAAAAAAAAAAAAATTCACCGCGAATTAATTTTTTTTAAACTATCCGAAAAAAAAAGAAAAAAAAAAGAAACAAGGATATAAAATAGATGAATAAATTTGCATTTAACTTACTTAGAATCGAAATCACTTTGTCATTATGATAATTTCGACTCGCAGTTTTTTTGTTTTCTTAATTTTTTAAAGAAGTGTTTTATCAAATCAGAATTTCTAAGAATTCCCCACCCCAACTACAAGCCATTAATCGTTACGTTCTTCAGATAAGGTAATTATTACGTGTAGATTATTCTTCCAAAATTTAATGGTTTTCTTTCAGATTTGTGATTCACATAAATATTTGGCCAGCCCCCCCCCCCGCGAAAGCAACGTGCGACACAAGGTTAACAAAATAGTTAAAGTAAACAAATAAAATAAAATAATCGATTAAGTAATACACACACACACATACACACACACACACACACAGACACATATATAATATATATATATATATATATATATATATATATATATATGGAATTTTAAAAAAACAGATGTCTCCTGTTTAACGATTTTATTAACGATATTTTCAAGCTTTCTGGCCAACTTTTTTTTAAATATTTGGATGGAAACCGTGGATCATCTTGAAACACGCCCTGGTTAAAAATGAAACCGTTCAATTCGTCCAAGATGAAATGCAAAACTGTAAATCCTTATTACCTGGCGTTGCTTAACCGCCGAATTCTTATTTCTTATGAGTGTCGTCACATCAGCTAAATAATGGAACATTCCGTTTTTATCATAAAAAGAAAGGGAAGGAAAAGAAAATGCTACACAGAAAAAATATAAGAAAAAGAGAGAGAGAGAGAGAGAGAGAGAGAGAGAGAGAGAGAGAATAGGAGATGATGTAGAGAGTGGTTGAGCGTGCGGATGCAATAACGCTAATCTGTTTCAATCGAACATAATAAAAAGATGAAAAGAAGGAAAAAGAAAGAGCGAGAGAGAGAGAGAGAGAGAGAGAGAGAGAGAGAGAGAGAGAGAGAGAGAGAGAGAGAGTTAAATTAATATTATTATACTTTTTACATGTATAACTATTTTTGCTATAGCTCTTCATAAACATATCAAATGTTTGTGATAATTAAATCATCATACTGTGGTATATCCATAAGTCTAGCTAATATATATATATATATATTATATATATATATATATATAATATATATAATAACCAGATTAGTTGGTGTTGGGAATGATTCTAAGGGGGAACTTTTTAACGTTGAAATATTAAAATTGGTATAGTCCATGAGGAGAGCTCCATGTACAATAATTTGGGAATTATATACAGAGCAATACATTTGTCAAAGAAAAGGCTTAATTAAATATTGGTCATATTAACAGTTATAAATTTAATTCAAACGATAGTCACATAAAACTGCGAATTCTACGGAATTGGTACTTTCTGTACCATTTACAGTCTGATAAGGCGGTGAATATCGGTGGAAATAAATTCATGAGTTTAAAATTCATTTAAATTTCATTTCAGCTTACTAAATCCTCATGGACTTGACTATGAAATCAACACATCGAACGAAATTGACTGATAAACAGTTGAAAGCAGTTCTCTTGATTGGATGTAGCAATTCCAAACAAAACATTGATGATATCTTGAAAGGCAAACTTCATTTTTACAAATCTCACTAAACCTTTCTGCTAATGCTTTGATAATGTTTTGAAAATAAATATGTTGGTTAAATTTGTTTTTATGCATTTTACGCCACTCATCCATGAATATAACATGAAAAGATAAATTTTGTTTTACATCTTTTTCTCAGACCTTTCGTTCTGGCTAGCAAGTATTGAACATAATAATAATGTGGTCCGCGTTCGTTATTTTTTCAATTATCCGGCGCACCGTGAAAAAAGTTTGATGTTCCCTGATATAGAGGGGCGAACTCTCGAAAATATTGGCCTAATAAAATAAGATTTAGATATTCATCGTTTTGTTTCTGATCTTCATTTTTCTATATTATATATTTGGGAAATATATTTTGGTTGTTTTAACCAAAATTATTTTCCTAATTATGCATACATATGTATACACACACACACACACGTATATATATATATATATATATATATATATATATATATATATATATATATAGACTCATCATATATATATATATATTATATATAATATATATAATCAAATATTAGATATTATGGATTAAATATATCGTTACTATTAGTTTCATGCTTACTGCAATCATCAGACGAGACTGTCAAAAAGTAAGATTTTAAGATTAAAAAACGGTAGTTTGTTTTTAAGATTTTAAAATTTAAAGATTTTTCAATTCAATATTTTTGATTTAATATCAATTTATATGCCAATACTTTTCTCATTCATTCTATATATATATATATATATATATATATATATTATATATATATAATAAACACCATGTGCAATACGGCGCTTCATCAATTGATCAATCACTAACCAGAGTCACCAATTATTCCATCTACATTACGAACCCCCATCCCACCCCGAAAAAATAAAATATTTAATTCGAGAAATCGAATTTTCTGTCCATATTTTTATTTTCCCGCCTTTATTTAAAAAAAAAAAATCTGCGACACTGAATCTCCTACAAACCTTGTAGTGTAGGATATATTATATAATAATATATATATATATATATATATATATATATATATGTGTGTGTGTGTGTGTGTGTGGTTATAAAATAATGTACTGTTTTTTAAGCATGAGATATATTTTGAGTTTAGTGAGGGAGGGCAAGTATGGTGTAATATTACTTGTAGACCTTTTTGTGGTATTTTTTGTGGTTGTTTTGCGGTGATAAAGGTTTCTGGGAGTATCTTGTTTTTATTTGTGCCAACATTGGGACGTTTTAATCAATTAGAGATACAAAATATACAAATTCAATAACCGACGACTCTACCATTTAAGAATTATCCAATGCGTTATAACAATTCTTTAGATATAACTAAACTCCATGAATTTAAATCATAAGACCACTTATTATTTTATTGCATTAGTAAATAATTTTCCAAATTGCATTCTAATCAAAATCCATTTTTTTTTTTCAATATTAGTTACCATATTTTCTTAACTGGAAGACAGCGACTGACTATATGAATCTAAAATTAACACAGGATAGGTCTAGACGAAATCGGTAAGTTAACTGTATTTCTTTAGTATTAATCGATTCGAATTATTAATTGCATCACTAGTTCATGCTTCAAAAAACCCAGGACATTTATTTGTATAACCTTGACATTAAATACGTGAAGCCTACCAAGAACCCATACAATTAAAAAAGATCTTTATACATAATATATATAATATATATATATATTATATATATATATATATATATATAATACGCACACAAACACACACACAACACACACACACTATATATATATTATAATATATTATATATATATATATATGAGAAGTAAATACACAAACGATGTGTTTGATAGGGCTTTTTTTTAGCCGACAATTTTTGGGAGAATATGTGGTTAACTGAAGTCGTACCTAATTTTGAAAGTTAATTAATAAATAATTAATTAATTAGGCGGGCATACCTATTCAAATGTAAGGCTAAACAAATCGACAAAAATCAATTTTTTCTCGATTTGAATTTTTTTCTTACATTTGAATAGGTATGCCCGCCTAATTAATTGATTATTAATTAATTAACTTTCAAAATTAGGTACGACTTCAATTAAAGCACATATTCTCCCCCCCCCAAAAAAAAATATATATATAGGTTTATTTATAAAATACTACACGAATAAAAATGTGTTCATTACCACAGGTTTCAAAGCAGCATGTCTATACGCCTATTATCAAGACGAACGTATCGAATGAACGCAGCGAATGATTTAGAATTGTAATATAGCGAGAGACGAGGCAAATTTGCTTAACCCACATACATAAAAGCCATATTAGTAGGTTCACATATATGTTTGCACATATACGTACGAATATACCTACACACATATACTAAATCTATGGCAAAGAACGCATATTTATTTGTGTAGCATTTTATAAATATGCAAATATAGCTCTTACACTTGTAATTGAGACCTTGTTTCTTATTGGTCTCTCACAGCTTAAAAGACCAGTAGCAGTTGCATTAATTTTATGTATGCTGAACATTATTGTTTTGCAACAGGATCGCCTGCCGAAATAGTTATTTCGGTATGGTCGCTTGCGAGAACGAGTATGATGCTGGAAGACTGATAACTTGTTATGGCCCCAATAACGACTAAACTTGCAAATCCGTCGGAAAATTAGGGTGATACAGAAAAAACAGAAACCACAAACTTTGTAATAAAACTGTTAATTTTAACTAGGGCTGTTTAAGGTTAGGGTTTAGGGTTTAGGGTTGGGGTTTAGGGTTGGGGTTTAGGGTTAGTTTAATGGGAAAATAAATAAATAATTTGGGTTCTGTTATTTCTCGGTCACCCTAATTTTCCGACCGATTTGCAATTTTCCCAATAATATCACTGATGAGGTGATCCTGTGTAATCTTTGAGCGTATGATTACGAATATATATATATATATATATATATATATATATATATATAAGTGTATTATAATTTGCTTGAAGCATTCTGTTTTTATTGGTTTGGTGGTTGGTTTTGAAGGCTATCACAATGCAAGTGTAAAGAAAAATAAAAGTAACTATGGTGTTGTTTGTTAACCTCAAATTTATTCTTAATATTTCGAGATAAAATCTCATCAACAGAAGATTTCTGAAACTGAGGCTGTTACTAGTGACCATCCATTTTGTTCTGTGTCTATCTTCCAAATTCTCTCTCTCTCTCTCTCTCTCTCTCTCTCTCTCTCTCTCTCTCTCTCTGTGTGTGTTCTGTTCAACGTTCTCTGTCATAAATGAAATGTGAATCTGTGAATATCCCAACATTGGAGAAACAACTGTGTCCAGAATTATTCGATGTCGTCTTCTGAAAAAGTTCAGAACAACAGTGAGACCGGTAAAAACACATCCATTGCCAAAAATACACGCACAAAAGGACAGAAGATAACACGAAGATAATGAAGGTCGATTCTCGAAGGTCTTCTTCACGGATGGATCTTGATGCTCCTAACGATTGGAGCAAAGGATGCGTCGCAAACGGACGAGATCGTCATCAACACTTGAGATGCCAACAAGGAGAAAAAGGTGTTCTGGTTTACACCGCGAATGTTGAACAGACAGGAGTTAGAAACTGGAAACGCATAAACACAACATGAAATTTCAATAACCTTGTATTAATACATTTACGCAAGCAAGAAAATACACTTGTAATAATTGTTGCAAACAATAGTATGGTCTGCGGGAAATGTCAATTATATAAATATAATGAATACAATTCCACATAACTGAGTCCTTGCAAAGTTGGTAAGTAATCGTACCTACGACGACCCTTTTCCTATCTCTGCCACTCTCTGTTAAATATGTAAAGCGTCGTAATTCACGTTCGGCTTCTAGAGCTGGCAGTTGTAAAGAGGGAGATTTCTCATCTTCAATTTTGCCGCTAAAATTTGCGAGACTGTGATTGGTTGGTTTGAAAAGAGATACGTTGACCAATGGAGATAACACACCTACCTTAGATATATTTTTACAGAGGAGGGGGAGGTATTGTTGTATAACCATCTTAAGATTGGTGCGTACTTATGGGCATTTCCATGTTAAATCATCCAGAAAAATTAAAGTTGTCACCCACCCGCTTCAATTATTCTGAAAATTTGTACAAGTGTGGACTATCTTAAAGTTATACATTCTCCAAAATTTGAGCTTCCGATTCCAAAAATTGGCGGAGTTATGTCAATTTTTAGCTCTCCAAATTTGGTAGGGTTGGCGAAAAATGGCGACGTTTTGTAATCTATTTTTGTCCATAAAATGAGTTCTAAAGCTTCCCTACTCCTAAACATCTCTTCCTGCGGAATCCAAAAATTCTATCGAAAACGTCTGAAAATCAACCAATTTGAAGTTATTGATGATTTCTGATTTTTTCATAGCAAGAGCAATATCCCGATGTGGCACTGAATCTAAGACAAAACTTTTTTCTGTTATTATTTTACATATATTGAACATTATTTGTACCAAAAAAGATAGTTTCTCCATGGAGCTCTTATATCTGCCTCTCGGTCGATCCACTCTTATTTTCAATTATCTGTCAT
>CM042168.1:12669188-12679547 GCA_023376005.1 Doryteuthis pealeii | reverse complement strand
TTAAAACAATATGAAGTTAGCCAATCAGATTAAAACGTGGATTCTGGATTTCCCTTGGCTTTTCTCTTATTGGTCATTCCTTTTTTTTTAATCGTCAGCAATTATCAGACAACATTAAAAAAAAAAGATTTATTGAAAGGAAAATTGTTTAAGAATTTGCTTGACGGGCAAGATGGTGATCATAGTTCGATTCCAGTAAAAAAGCCAAGACCTGAATGTGATTTTCAAAGCTTTCTCGGTTTGGTTTAGATTTTACGGCATGTCACCCCTTGTTGGATTAATTTATGTCGAAGACGTTTGGCTTCATTCATTCTTGATGGGTATTCAATTTTTTTTAACTCAGTTTTTTTTAAACACATTTTTAAACTCATTTTTCCATTCAAACTATAGATGGACCCTAACAGGTATTACCACTCCGGATCAGGGTGGATCTGGAAGTAATGATAACGAAGGAGTACTCCACACTCCCCAGAGCTCCAGAATTGGAACTTCACCATTAGATGCAGTTTAACGTCATACCCAGGACACAAGATCCTTAGCCACCACCTTCTTGCACATATATGATAAAAAAAAGTCGGGGCTGCCATATGGGTAATAGAATCAGGCAGGACAATCATCTAGGTGCTAGGGCCTGACGTGACCAGCCCATTGATCGGAGGGGACCTCTTCGCCCGCCTAGTAAGGGCCAAACTGGAGTGTTGCATGTCATGGACTGCTCAACAAACATCACAGGCGCCACCCATGGCCAACAGTTGGCTACATTCGGAGGATTTTTACCCTCAGCAGAGGTGCAGTCGGTGTATTCTACAGCCCAAGTCGACAGGCCGATTCTCCATTTTTTGGCTGATTGGCATAATATGAACTGCAAGGGTATCCTCGACAGGTTTAAGAGTAGCGCTGTAGCAGCAGGGGTGGGGATCCCTTGCCCCCCACCCAATTTGTAAAAATTTTCAGTTTTTTATTTTTTGTCCTTCGTTTATAAATCTATATTTTCCCTGCTGTAAAAGTAGAGCTGGTGGAGTGGCCATTTTTGGTATCATCCAGACAGCGAGGGAGCCTATCCCCTTTTCTCTACTGCTAGAACAGGGATATTGTTTTGCGTCTATGTGGTGCACCACACCTACCATTAGCTTCTTTACTGCAAAGATCAATCAAAGCTGTGCTACTCATGTGTTGCATTGGCAATTGCAGGCACGAACCCGGAACCTTATGGTTCCCTCAGTGGACTACAGACTGAGCTAAATCGCCCTATGAAATGTTCTTTTATTTGTAATAGAGACGGTTTTCTATTATTTCAAAGTATTACTGTTTTCTTACAATCTAGAGTTACTGGAAATTTTAAATGTGCTTGCTGCTAACCATATTGGTAGCCTATGTTAAAAGACCAAATTTCTAAATGTTGTTTGCACCCTCCACAAAATCTCTCTGCTATGGACCTGCAAATAATATGAGGAGTCCATTATCACTAGGTGACGTATACACCGGCCTTGTATTATGATTAAGCAAAGCTTAGTAAATACCCAAGGGTAAGAGATCTAGTTTTAGAAAACTACTGTTTATGAGTTCGATTCCCAACCACCACCAAAAGATGCTCCACTGGAATGAAACTCTGAGTTATAAGTGAATCAGGTAAAGCTAGGCTGTAAGTCTATTAATATATATATATATATATATATATATATATATATATAAGTAAACAAAGGTATGTTTGGAATGGCTTTTTGCCGACAATTTTTTTGAGAATATGTGCTTAATTGGAGTCGTACCTAATTTTGAAATTAATTAATTAATAATGAATTAGGCGGGAATGCCTATTTTAAATGTATGGCTAAACAAATCGGAGAAAAATCAATCTCTGTATGTACATTTCGGCCTATTAGGCCTCATCAGCAGAGCTATAGATAGGAAGCCGCCCTGTGCTGATTTGAAACCGGACTGCCAAGCTGACAGGCCGATCCCATAACCGCTACACCAAATGGACTTCTTAGATTTTACGATTTGTTTAGAGTAGGTTAATATTCCTCTTCTAGTGACTTTTTTATTACACGACGATATGATAAGTTGTAAACAAGGTATGTTTGGAATGGCTTTTTTGCCGACAATTTTTTTGAGAATATGTGCTTAATTGGAGTCGTACCTAATTTTTGAAAATTAATTAATTAATAATGAATTAGGCGGGAATGCCTATTTAAATGGTTATGGGATCGGCCTGTCAGCTTGGCAGTCCGGTTTTCAAATCACGCACAGGGCGGCCTTCCTATCTATAGCTCTGCTGATGAGGCCTAATAGGCCGAAATGTACATACAGAGATTGATTTTTTCTCGATTTTGTTTAGCCATACATTTAAATAGGCATTCCCGCCTAATTCATTATTAATTAATTAATTTTCAAATTAGGTACGACTCCAATTAAGCACATATTCTCCAAAATATATATATATATATATATTATATATATATATATATATATATATAATATATATATAAATCTTTTTATTCAACCCATAGAGCTAACAGTTACTACCACTCCAGGTTAGGGTGTAGTGGTGATGAAGGTGTACTCCACACACCCAGAGCCCGGAATTTGGAACTTCATCATTAGATGCAGTTTAACGTCATAACCCCGACCAATAAGACCCTCAGCCACCGATTTCTAGCACATATAAGATAAAAAAGAGTTGGGGACTGTCATAAGAGCAATAGTATCAGGCAATTATATAGGTACTAGGGGTTGACGTGACAGCCGATTGATTGGAGGTGGTCTCTCCGACCGCCTGTCTCGCCTAGGTAAAGGTCGAAGCGGAGTTTACATGTCGTGGACTTCTTTGACGGCAGGTCAGAACCAGGAAAAAAGGTTGTATATATATATATAATGCGTAAATTTTATAGGTAAAATCTCTCGCTGGTTTAAGAAATTAAGGTAAAATATCTGTATTAATAACAATCTTATAACTACCTACTATATATGTAGTACACGACCTATTTTCACAAGGTCGCAAGTATGGAGCATCCAGCGAGGATCGAACTCCTTGCTATTCAGTAATATCTCTAGACTAGCTTGCTTTTACAATATATATATATATATATATATATATATATATATATATATATATATATATATATATATATATATATATATATATATATATATATATATATATATATATATATAATTTTTCTGTACCAATTTTTCTGGTATTCCATTCAACTATTGCAAAATGATCAATTACTAATCTCAGGGTTGGTACACTGACAAAATATAAGATGACAGGGTGTTCACGTAGTGATTTTCAGTGTAAACAAGTGACACGTGCGAGAGCCGCTGCCAGTGCTTACAGTAGGATCGCAGTGGTGGGATAGCGACTGTGACCGATTTAAGTAGGCAAAGAGTTAAATATACATCAACTAAGAATAAATAAATAATAGATAATAAAAATGATATATATTATCTACTATTAAAAGAAATTAGAATAAAGCAAATTAGGGTTCGGGTTGAGGTCAGGTATATCGCATACCAAGTCGACTTCATTACATGTAGATCGCATACCAAAGTACACGTTCAATACTTAATTAAGTATAATACTTTCAATCGATCATAATGTAAAGATGAAAAGAAGGAAAGAAAGCAACAAAAAAAGTGAGAGAGGGGGGTAAACTTGCAAATCGTCGTCAAAATTAAAACGGAAACTTATTTGGTGGTGATCCATGACAGTTTAACTACAGTGTATGAATGAACTTTTTTGCGAATTGGGTTACGGTTTAGGTGTTTGGAGATTAAGGTTGTTTTTAATTATGTATTGCTAAAAAAAAAAAGCAACAAAAAACACCCCCAAATTACTATACATTTAATGTTGAAAAAAAAATTTTTTAAACCAAGTTTAATTGAAATTATACATTGCAATACTAACACAAACAACTGAGACTAATGTGTCTACCGTTGGATTCAATAATTAATTTCAATGGTTAATTAAATGTATAGTAATTTGGAGTTTTTTGTAGTTGTTTTTTTAAGCAATACGTAATTAAAAACAACCTTAATCCCCAAACCCCTAAACCGTAACCCAATTCACAAAAAAGTTCATTTTAACACTGTAGTACACTGTCATAGATCACCACCGAATAAGTTTCCGTTTTAATTTTGACGACGATTTGCAAGTTTAACCCAAATGATTTACAAGGGAGTTTGAATAAATCTAACACAAAACTGGAGGGTAGATGGCCGAAACCTCGTAATTAAAGAAGAAGAAGAAGAAGAAGAAGAAGAAGAAGAAGAAGAAGAAAACTACTCATATCTAGATATGTCAATGAATGTAGAGAAATTAATAATAGAAACTATCAAATAATGTTTTACCTGTAAGCCGAGAGTCCAAAGCGAGATCCAAGTTTTGTAATAGATAATCCTGGAATATAAGTTGTTTTTTTACGCAACCCGTTCGTCACGGGTAGGATGTAACACAAGGTCGCAAGTATGGGGCATCCAGCGAAGACTTAACTTGCTAATCAGCAGTAACGGATCTGCGAAACTAAGCTTGCTAACCATTATACCACAATTGGGATATAAGCAGCATCTTTTTTTTTTTAAATAGTCAAATTCGTTTGGTTTTGTTGGTTTTTCTTTTGTGTTCCTTTTTGTTTTTTGTTGTTGTTTTTTTTTAACTCTTTTTTTTTTTTTTACAACGGGACGTAAACAGAAAACAAACAAGTGTACATAAACGAAGAAAACAACGCTGTTGGCCTTAGAGACGCAGACTTTCTTAGTTTCGCCCAAACTTTTAATTGTTCCGTGGGAAACCTTTCTCTCTCCGTAGTGTTGACAAACTGTCGGTCTGCAAGAGGCTGACAGTAGAGTACCGTGTTAACTCGGACTGCCCACTTTAGCCCATCCCCCCACCAAGAAATCCTTTTTTGTCCCCTCTTGACATTAAGACACTAGATATCACCACCGCTCCGAATCTTGTCTTATCGCACTACTTGTTAGACTTGTCTCCATGGGGCTTTGTTGTCCGAGCCGTGGGGGCAGGGATTGCAGGGGTGAAATCTCTTGAGTCTGTTAGTTCTTGGACGCCTTCTTTCCTGTCTTCAGAAAAAGTTAAATAAAAAAAATGAAAAAAAATGAAACGCTTTTTTCCAAAATCGGAAATTAGGTGACATGCTGTGAAACTAATTTTGATCTATCTATCTATCTATCTATCTATCTATCTATCTATCTATTATTATTATTATTATTATTATTATTATTATTATTATTATTATTATTATTATTTCATAATATATTTTTGTGAGTTTTTCACACACGCCTTAACTGGTGTTCTTTCACTAGGTCTGGTCTCTTAGCCGGAATTAGGTGATCCGTCTGTATCTTTAAGTCCCCAGAGAATTTTATGTGATTCCTTCTCTATGACCGATTCTGTATTATTATTATTATTATTATTATTATTATTAGTAGTAGTAGTAGTAGTAGTAGTAGTAGTAGTAATTTTACACACGTTAGCTGATGGTATTTCACTGAAGTCTGTGTGAGAACAAGTTTCATCAGGTCTCCTGGATTCTTCTGGGTAATCTAGCCGATTGCAGCAATGCAGTAGTCTGGAAGGTCTCAATTCTTCCTCTGATTTCCAGATCCGTCAGTCTTGTTTCGAAGCTTTTTGGGACCATACCAAGTGCACCAACTACAATTGGTATCACTTTGGCCCTCATATTCCACAGCTTTTTCAATTCTCTTGCAAGGTCCAGGTATTTGTCCATCTTTTCGTTTTCCTTCATCTTCACCCAGTGATCTGCTGGAACCGCAAAGTCCACCAGTTGACAAGTTCTTTTTTTGTGTGTGAATCAACACTAAGTCAGGTCTCCTGGCTGCAATAGGGTGACCCATCTTTATCTCGAAGTCCCAGATAATTTTAATATTTAAGAACAGATTCTGGTTTATGCATATACCATTTTGTTGTATGGTCAAAATTTAATTTTTTGCATAATTCCCAGTGGATCACATTCTTCTTCTTCTTCTTCTTCTTCTTCTTATTATTATTATTATTATTATTATTATTATTATTATTTACTCCTTTTGAGTTTTCACATCAGTGTTAGCTGATGGTCTTTCACTGGAGTCTGAGTGACAGCAAGTCTCCTCAGGTCTCCAGGACTCTTCTGAGTATTCTGGCAGATTGCAGCAGTGCAGTGTTCTGAATGGTTTCAATCCTTCCTTTGATATCCAAACTTTCCAAACCCTTTTCTAATCCTTTTGGGACTGTTCCAAGTGCACCAACCACAATCGGTATCACTTTCACTTTCATATTCCATATCTTTTTCAGTTCTCTGGCGAAGGTCCAGATATTTGTCAATTTTTTCATTTTCCTTTAACTTCACCCTGTGATCTGCTGGCACTGCAAAATCCACCAGTTGACAAGTTCTTTCTTTTTTGTTAATCAACACTAGGTCTGGTCTTCTTGCTGGGATAAGGTGATCCGTTTTATTATTATTATTATTATTATTATTATTATTAGTTTTTCAACAGTAACGGATCTGACGCTGGTGGTCTTTCACTGGGGTTTGTGTGACAACATGTCTCCTCAGATCCCCAGTACTCTTCTGAATATTCTAACAATGCTGTTGTTTGGATGGTCTTGTTTCTTCCTCTAATTTCATCGGGCTCCTTTCCAAACCCTTGGGGACCGTTCCAAGGGCACCAACTACAATTGGTATCACCCTTACCCTCGTGTTCCACGGTTTGTTTGTTTTTTCAATTCTCTAACAAGACAAATATTTGTCTATCTTTTCGTTTTCTTTCATTTTTCTCCTCTGTGGTCTGACAGTAAGGCAAAA
Source organism: Doryteuthis pealeii (assembly GCA_023376005.1). Lineage (NCBI taxonomy): Eukaryota > Metazoa > Mollusca > Cephalopoda > Myopsida > Loliginidae > Doryteuthis > Doryteuthis pealeii. The sequence goes on along the minus strand of CM042168.1, from coordinate 12,672,729 downwards.
TCTCCTAGATGACAAGTTCTTTTTTCTTGATAATTAGCACTTGGTCTGGTCTTCTAACTTGCATTAGTTGATCCGTTTGTATCTCAAAATCCCAAAGAATTTTATACGTCTCATTCTCTAGGACTGATTCCAATATGTGCATATAGCATTTTGTAGTATTGTCAAAATTTAGTTTCTTGCACAGTTCCCAGTGAATGATCTTTCCCACCCAGTCGTGCCTAGACTTGTATTCCTTTTGTATTAGCTTACTGCATCTGCTTATTATTATTATTATTATTATTATTATTATTATTATTATTTCACTCCGTTCGAATTTTTCACACCCGCCTTAGCCGGTGGTTCACTGGAGGCTGAGTGACAGCAAGTCTCCTCAAGTCTCCAGGACTCTTTTAAGTATTCCAGTCGATCTCAACAATGTTGTAGTCTGGATGGTCTCGATTCTTCCTCTGATATCTAGTTTATCCAGCCTCTTTTCCAGACCCATGGAGACCGTTCCTAGGGCACCAATTACAATTGGCACGACCTTCACCTTCATGTTCCACAGTTTTCTTTATTTTATTGGCCAGGTCCAAATATTTGTCCATCTTTTCGCTTTCTTTCACTTTCACTCGGTGGTCAGCCGGGACGGCAAAATCCACGAGATGACAAGTTCTCTTCTTCTTGTTGATCAGCACAAGGTCTGGTTTCCTGGCTGGGATTATGTGATACGTCTGTACCTCAAAGTCCCATAGAATTTTGTGCCTCATTCTCCAGGATAGATTCCGGTTTGTGTGTGTACTATTTAGTTGAATGGTAAAAACAGAATTTCTTGCACAATTCCCAGTGAATCACCTTTCCCGCCCAGTTCCGAGTCTCGTATTCTCTTTGTGCTAGTTTACAGTATTCGTTTATTCATTATTATTATTATTATTATTATTATTATTATTATAACGTTGCAGGACCTGCGGATATACCACAGTATGATAGTTTAATTATTACGTTTGATATATTTACTTAAGAGTAAAAATAGCAAAAATAGTATAGTATAATAAACTTTATTTAACTCTTTCTCATTTTTTCCTTTCTTTCCTTTTTTTCCTTTTTTCCTTATGTTCGATTGAATCATATTAGCGTTATTGGTACCGCGTACTCAACTTCTCTCTCTCTCTCTCTCTCCCCCCTCTCTCTCTCTCTCTCTCTCTCTCTCTCTCTCTCTCTCTCTCTCTCTCTCTCTCTCTCTCTCTATCTCTATCTAAAAAACGGAATGGTCCATTATTTACCTGAGGTGATGACACTCATAAGAAAAAAGAAATTCGGCAGATAAGCAACACCAGATAATCAGAATTTACATTTTTGCATTTCATCTTGGACGATTTGGATGATCTTATTTTAAACCAGATGTGTTACAAGATGATAACGATTGGAAGATTAAGGAACAAGTGTATTCGCTGTAGTGAAAAACTCTCAAGGAGTGAAAATAATAATAATAATAATAATAATAATAAAAATAATAGAAGTGATACCGATTGTAGTTGGTGCACTTGGAACAGTCCCAAAAGGATTGGAAAAGGTTTGGAAAGTTTGCAAATCAGAGGAAGGATTGAAACCATTCAGAACACTGCACTGCTACAATCTGCCAGAATACTCAGAAGAGTCCTGGAGACCTGAGGAGACTTGCTGTCACTCAGACTCCAGTGAAAGACCATCAGCTAATGCTTGATGTGAAAACTCAAAAGGAGTAAAATAATAACCCTATTGCAAGGATTTTCGGGAATTTTTCCAGTCATAATAATGATGATGATTATAACTGTCATTTCCGGGTTCGATACCGGCCCTCACCAACTCAGCACATGAGTAGCACAGCTTGGATCTATGCGATAAAGTGGAGAGCTAATTGCCGGTGTGACGTTCCACCTCAGACGCAGAAACAATCTTCCTTGTCTAGCGCTAGTGAAAAGAGGATAGACTCCCTCGCTGTCCGGCTGATTCCGACATTAGACCATTCCGCAAATTTTATAACTACTATATATAATCATAATAATATTAATAATAGAGTGATTTCATAGACAGTCTTTATAGGTGTATATCAGGGTTCCCAATCTTTTTCAACTCATGGCCCACTTTGAAACCTGAATTTTTTTGTGGCCCATGAAATTATTATAATAGAAAAAATATGTCCATTTTACATAAGATATATATATATATATATATATATATCTTATTATAATGGAGATTGTGTGTTTTTCTGTCTGTAACCGAAACTATATTCCTACTCAAGTCACAATTCCCTTAGTTATTTATATCATATTCTCCATGATTTTATTTTTATCTAAATCTCAATTATTAATAAAATTGTCTTACATTATTAATACTGTTAACTATGTCTACGTACTGATAACATGCAATTATATTTATATACACAACAAAATAGCGGTTTACAGTGTGAACGGGAAGGCTAATTTGCATATTAATATTAAAAAATCGAATTTAATAAATATGTGTTTCGTATTATTGATTTCTAATAGTTTGGTTTTATTTTAATGAATATAAGCAAAAATCTCTTCAATGAATCTTAAATGAAATCCATTAACAAGATAAAATAACTGTCATTTTATTCTTTACTTCCTCTTATAACTAAATACTTAAATTAGAAAAAAATAACAATGAAAGACGAGAGTGATGGAAGAGAAGTTACAGTTGTTCCATTTTTTATTATACACCCTCTGTTTCAAATCTTTTATTATACTCCCTCTATTTCAAATCTTTTTATCTGTATTCTTATTTAGTTTCATTAGCCTTTCTAATTTAATATGATATTTTATTACATTAAAACTTAAACACTTGCACCCGGAGGGTGCATATATTTGCTAGTATATATATATATATATATATATATATATATATATATATATATAACATAATATAGGGGCGTATCAGGGCGTAAATCTCCCCCCCCCACACACACACCGTGAATTAGTTGACATCTTACTTTCTAGAAAATATAAATTTCCCACATATATGATTGGATTTTGTATATAAAAAGTATGCTCTGAAATCATATAGAATTATATTTCCTTGGCCCACCTGAAATTTGCTGTGGCCTATTTTGGCCATATGGCCATAGCTTGGGGACCACTGGTGTATATTAAAGACAATTTGTAAGAAAGGTCTTTAAAAAAGAAAAAAAAGTGTTTTTTTTATTTTACTAATATAAAGAAACAGTTTGGAAAAAACTTGACAAAATGTGGAAACAAAGGAAAAGGTAGATAGACCAATACAAACAATCAATTTAATTAATGCGTAAACTTAATATATATATATATATATATATATATATATATATATATATATATATATATATATATATATATATATATGAAGTAGTCAAACAGTGTGTTTGAAAATGGCGAAGGCCGACAATTTATGGGAGATTATGTGCTTAATTAAGGTCATACCTAATTTTGTTAATTAATTAATTATAACTAAATGAATTAGGCGTGCATATCGGTTTAAATGTAAAGCGTAAACAAATCGAGAAAAAGTCATCTCTGTATGTACATTT
>CM042168.1:12661688-12664188 GCA_023376005.1 Doryteuthis pealeii | reverse complement strand
ACCCTAATTTTCCGACCGATTTGCAAATTAGCCCCAATAATATCACTGATGAGGTGATCCTGTGTAATCTTTGAGCGTATGATTACGAATATATATATATACTAGCAAATATATACACCCTCCGGGTGCAAGTATTTAAGTTTTAATGTAATAAAATACTGTATTAAATTAGAAAGGCTAATGAAACTAAATAAGAATACAGATAAAAAGATTTGAAACAGAGGGGGGTATAATAAAAGATTTGAAACAGAGGGAGTATAATAAAAATAAAACAACTGAAACTTACTCTTCCATCACTCTCTTCTTTCATTGTTATTTTTTTCTAATTTAAGTATTTAGTTATAAGAGGAAGTAAAGAATAAAATGACAGTTATTTTATCTTGTTAATGGATTTCATTTAAGATTTATTGAAGAGACTTTTTCTTATATTCATTAAAATAAAACTAAACAGTTAGAAATCAATAATACTAAGCACATATTTATTAAATTCGATTTTTTAATATCAATATGCAAATTAGCCTTCCCGTTCACACTGTAAACCGCTATTTTGTTGTATATATAAATATAATTGCATGTTGTCAGTATGTAGACTTAGTTAACAGTATTAATAATGTAAGGCAATTTTATTAATAATTGAGGTTTAGATAAAAATAAAATCATGGAGAATGTGATGTCAATAACTAAGAGAATTGTGACTTGAGTAGGAATATAGTTTCGGTTACAGATAGAAAAACACACAATCTCCATTATAATAAGATATATATATATGTGTGTGTGTGTATTATAATTTGCTTGAAGCATTCTGTTTTTATTGGTTTGGTGGTTGGTTTTGAAGGCTATCACAATGCAAGTGTAAAGAAAAATAAAAGTAACTATGGTGTTGTTTATTAACCTCAAATGTATTCTTAATATTTCGAGATAAAATCTCATCAACAGAAGATTTCTGAAACTGAGGCTGTTGCTAGTGACTGTCTATTTTGTTCTGTGTCTATCTTCCAAATTCTGTGTGTGTGTGTGTGTGTGTGTGTGTTCATGTGCGTTTGTGTTTGTGTGTGTGTGTCTATGTGTGTGTGTCTATGTCTATTCAACGTTCTCTGTCATAAATGAAATGTGAATCTGTGAATTGGCTAACAGAGAACTTTTCCGTCGCATTGTAGAAACAACTGTGTCCAGAATTATTCGATGTCGTCTTCTGAAAAAGTTCAGAACAACAGTGAGACCGGTAAAAACACATCCATTGCCAAAAATACACGCACAAAAGGACAGAAGATAACACGAGGATAATGAAGGTCGATTCTCGAAGGTCTTCTTCACGGATGGATCTTGATGGTCCTAACGATTGGAGCAAAGGATGCGTCGCAAACGGACGAGATCGTCACCAACACTTGAGATGCCAACAAGGAGGAAAAGGTGTTCTGGTTTACACCGCGAATGTTGAACAGACAGGAGTTAGAAACTGGAAACGCATAAACACAGCATGAAATTTCAATAACCTTGTATTAATACATTTACGCAAACAAGAAAATACACTTGTAATAATTGTTGCAAACGATAGTATTGTCTGCGGGAAATGTCAATTATATAAATATAATGAATACAATTCCACATAACTGAGTCCTTGTAAAGTTGGCAAGTAATCGTACTTACGTAGACCCTTTTCCTATCTCTGCCATTCTCTGTTAAATATGTAGAGCGTCGTAATTCACGTTCGGCTTTAAGAGCTGGCAGTTGTAAAGAGGGAGATTTCTCATCTTCAATTTTGCCGCTAAAGTTTGCGAGACTGTGATTGGTTGGTTTGAAAAGAGATACGTCGACCAAGGGAGACAACATACCTACCTTAGATATATTTTTACAGAGGAGGAGGGGGAGGTATTGTTGTATAACCATCTTAAGATTGGTGCGTACTTATGGGCATTTCCATGTCAAATCATCCAGAAAAATTAAAATTGTCACCCACCCGCTTCAATTTTTTCTGAAAATTTGTGCAGGTATGGACTATCTTAAAGTTAGACATTCTCCAAAATTTGAGCTTCCGATTCCAAAAATTGGCGGAGTTATTTTAATTTTTAGCTCTCCAAATTTGGTAGGGTTGGCGAAAAATGACGACGAGAGAGAGAGAGAGAGAGAGAGTTATCCACAAATCTCTTCTATTTTTGTCCATAAAATGAGTTCTAAAGCTTCCCTACTCCTAAACATCTCTTCCTGCGGAATCCAAAAATTCTATCGAAAACGTCTGAAAATCAACCAATTTGAAGTTATTGATGATTTCTGATTTTTTCATAGCAAGAGCGATATCCCGATGTGGCACTGAATCTAAGACAAAACTTTTTTCTGTTATTATTTTACATCTATTGAACATTATTTGTACCAAAAAAGATAGTTTCTCCATGGAGCTCTTATATCTGCCTCTCAGCCGATCCACTCTTATTTTCAATTATCTGTCATCTGAGCTTCGGCTGGTACTTTCTTAGCTGGATCTTCTGTTATTCTGGATCTGTCT
>CM042168.1:12651688-12659188 GCA_023376005.1 Doryteuthis pealeii | reverse complement strand
CACCTGTGGCACGCGCACAGGGCCCGGGGCCGGGACCAAGGGGAAGCTGACATTGTATTTGACTGAGTCCCCTAGACCGTGTGCATAATAGAACTGTGTGCGTGTGTATGTGCGTGTATAGCGGTGGTGGTGTGCAGAACCTCTTAGCCGGAAACTTATTGTGCTTTCATATTTAATTGCTGGTTGGATTGTAGCGTTTCTGATCGGCAGATTATTCTTTTTTTATTTTTTAAATATTTTTAATATTTTATTATTTATTTATGAGGTGGTTTTTTTTTTTTTTTGAGGGGGAGGCTATTTTCAATCCGAGAACCTAGCTCAAAATAATAGAAAAAACAGTAGAATGAAATAAAATCATCCAGAGATCTGCGAGGTCTGATATTCATTTTATGGATTTAAATATGGCATTGTTCTAAAAACAATATGTCTGTAACTCTCTCTCTCTCTCTCTCTCTCTCTCTCTCTCTATCTATCTATCTATCTACATTACTAGTTGATGGAATATCTACTCACTTTCTGACTCTCTCTCTCTCTCTCTCTCTCTCTCTCTCTCTCTCTCTCTCTCTCTCTGTGTGTGTTTGTCTGTCTCTGTGTGTGTGTGTGTGTGTGTATGTGTGTTTCTCTCTGTCTCTCTGGAAAAGAAAGGCATTTTCCCTCCATTCTCTGTGGTACCATTGCACGCAAGGTAAAAAGGCCATGACTCAGATTTTCCATATGGATTTATCTGGAAAAGAAGAAAGGATAACAAAAAATACATAAATAAATAAATAAAAAGAAAAAAAAAGAAGAAAAAAAGCTTGAATTAATAATATCCAAAATGCTTCATATAATTGTCCGGTCGACAATGGCGTTGTCCGAGTCCATTATCAGGAATGAATGCATTACCTGCGCGACTTTCCTCTCGCTTTGCTACTTCTGCATTGTGTGTACGCATGAATACATTTATGCACGCATGCGTGTACTTTCGTGTGTACATATTCATCTGAATATGTATTCATGTGTGTGCGTTGTTTCCCGCGCTTTTGTGTATGTTTTTTTTTAAAGCAAGTTCGCATTCTACCTAATTTCAACCTGTATGTATGTACGTACGAGGGGGTGTCAAAAAGTAATGCCATTTTGTTTAGGTTTAGTTTGGTTTGGTTTGGTTTACAGCATATCAACCTCAGTGGGTCATTTAATGCCGATAAAGTTTTGAAATAAAGTTATTTTTAATGGACACTCTTTTATGAATACATTTTTCTATTTAACCCATATATAGGACCCTAACAGGTACTACCACTCCGGGTCAGAGTGGACCAGGGAGCAATGGTGATGAAGAGGTGCTCCACATTCCCCAAACCTCCAAAACTGGAACATTTTGTTTAGGACAGGTATAATTACCAACACAGGAACATGTATCATACATCAAAATGAAGCTGGTTCTCTGTGGATCACATCACTTCTTCTCTACATAGTCACCGTTTGTCTCAATAGCAATGTTCCACCTTCAAATGAGGACATGTATCCCTGCCCCGTAAAATTCTGTTGACTGTTCTTTAAGCCACTTCTTCACTACAGATTTCACCTCCTTGTCACTGGAATAATGTTTGTCTCTCAAACCCTCTTTCATGGGTCCGAAGAGACGGGTTAAGAGACAAACATTATTCCAGTGACGAGGAAGTGAAATGTGTAGTGAAGAAGTGGCTCAAAGAACAGTTTGCATGTATTTGTGCCTTTGATTGTGTGCATGTGTTTAGACGTATGAATTTTATACGTGTTTTTTTTGTTTTTGTTTTTGTTCTTTTACATACGATGTATGTGTGTGTGTGTGTGTGTGCTTAAACGTTTCTATGTGTATATATATGTCCATGGATCTATATATATATCATATAGGTATATGATGTGTAGTGGAGAAATAACTATTGAATATGTTTTACCAGTAAATCGATAGTTCACACCCAGATCCAAATGTCTTAATATGATAGATTATCCCATACACTAATCATCATTCAGGGAGGTCCCTGTGCAGCATCCAGAATCTGCGCAGTGAAATGCAAATGTGAAGTGCAAATAGTCTCATCCAGGACTTGAACCCGGTTCGCTGTGTCCATTTCCTACGACGATAACCATTACAGAACAAACGCTTACACATACATCTATCAATCTATATCTATATAAAGGGCAGTTGTGTGTATGTGTATGTCCGAAGGAAACTGCGAAAATAAAACAATTAACGACAAAATGAATATATATACACACATTAAATATCAACAGGGCTTGGTTTTTGAGCAAAAATAATAGAGATCTGATTTATATTCGTGAAGATAATTAGAAAATAAAATCTAAATGATAACAGCATGGATTTTTTTTCATTTAATATTTTAGATAGTAGACATTAACATTTCTTTTCAGAGTAGTTGGATCAATGCAAGGTCTTTTTTTTTTTTTTTTTTGCATGGGGATTTAAATGGGGCATCCCACAAGGATTCAACTCATAATTCAGTAATAATAGATCTGCGAGACTAACTTTAAAAAATCCCCCTCTACCCAGGCGATGCCGGGTAGCCGCTGCTAGTACATATATAAAGGGCAGTTGGTGTGTATGTATGTCCGTATGAAAATAAGAAAATAAAACACATAGCGACATAGTAAATATATATACACATTCACTATCACCAGATCTTGCTTTTTGTGCCAAAGAATATGAAGATATTTAAAGATCAAAATATACATAGAAATAGCATTGAAATTCTACTTAAAATGTCCAGCATTTGTAAATCTCTAAAGTAAACAAATAAATACACCAGGTGATGCTGGGTAGCCACTTCTAGTTACCAATGAACATTTCTGTGATTTCTACATATTTTAGAGACCTCACCTTTGGGACTAGCCTTGTATATACAAGAAATATAGAAACAGCATTGAAATTCTACTTAAAAATGTCCAGCATTTGTAAAACAAAATATACATAGAAATAGCATTGAAATTCTACTTAAAATGTCCAGCATTTGTGAATCTCAAAAGTAAACAAATCAATACACCAGGGAATTTTTTGTCCCTCCTCTACCCAAGTGACACTGGATAGCCACTTCTAGTATAGAATATATAAAACCCTCCCTTCTAAGCAAGTTTGGGTCTCTCTCTCCGGTCGAGTGTCGTACGCGCGCCGGGCCTGTGGGCAAGATTGTTCTCATGCCGCTGACCATGCTTAGAGATATCTCGTATCAGTGAATTCATCCGAGTTGTAATCAATAAATCCAGTTCGCAGGTGAACGTCCTGTAATGGAAATCTTATGACACAATACTGACATATAAAACACAAACAAATTATCAATCAATATATGGATTTATTTTATTTTATGTTTGATCGTTAAGGTTACTTTGCAATTATGAGTGATGTTGACACCGACCTTTCATTGTCTTACCGCTATGGTGGTACTGTAGGAATTGTATTATTTAGATTTTTCGGACTGTTGTCCTCATCTTTATTGTTATATACATAACGTTTCAACCGATGTGCCCGGGCCTTCTTCGGCTGTTATTTTTTAGACGAGGCTTGATAACTTGTATTATTTAGATTTTTCGTATTGTTGTCCTCATCTTTATTGTTACATACGCAACGTTTCGGCCGATGTACCCTCCGACCTTCTTCGCGTGTTTCTTATCAATTTTTTTTTTTAGATGAGGCTTGATAATTTGTATTATTTAGATTTTCGGGCTGTTATACTAACCTTTATTGTTATATACACAACGTTTCGGACGATGTACCCTCCGACCTTCTTCAGGTGTTATTTTTTTTAGATGAGGCTTGATAATTTGTATTATTTAGATTTTTTTGATTGTTGTCCTCATTTTTATTGTTATATACACAACGTTTCGGCCGACGTACCCTCTGACCTTCTGGTATTTCTTGTCGAATTTTTTAGATAAGGCTTGATAAATTGTATTATTTAGAGTTTTCGGGCAGTTATACTAACCTTTATTGTTATATACACAACGTTTCGGACGATGTATCCTCCGACCTTCTTCAGGTGTTATTTTTTTTTTTTTAGATGAGGCTTGATAATTTGTATTATTTAGATTTTTTGGATTGTTGTCCTTAACTTTATTGTTATATACACAACGTTTCGACCGATGTCCACTCCAGCCTTCTTCAGGTATCATTTTTTTAAGATGATGCTTGATAATTTGCATTATTTAGATTTTTCGCATTGTTGTCCTCATCTTTTTTGTTGTATACACAGCGTTTCGGCCGATACGCCTTCTTGCCTTCTTCTGATGTTCTTGTCGAATTTTTTAAATGAGGCTCGATAATTTGTATTATTTAGATTTTTCGGACTGTTGTCCTCATCTTTATTGTTATATACACAACGTTTCGGTCGATGTACCCTCCGACCTTCTCGGTGTTTTCTTGTCGACCTCGGGAAACTTCTCGTCGTAATCGAGGGCCTTCTCGTCGTAATCGAGAGCCTTCTCGTCGAACTTGGAACCTTCTTGTCGAGCGCAGGAGCTTTCATGTCGTAATCGTAGCCTAAGTCAGGGCCAAAGTCGATTGTTGCATGTGATGGACAGCTCAGCAACAGGCGGCCTCAATGGTGTAGGAGATTTTACTCCTCTGCAGAAAACAGAAAGGAAGATGACGAGGATGTCGCTGTAGGGGATTATCTTCCCTTTGCCTGGAAGAGTTATCTTCCCGCTGTGTTGCCATTTGTGGCTACCAGGCGACCTCTGGTAGATAAGCAGCTGATTCAAATGCTTCTCGCTCTCTTTCCTTATTGCCTCTGAACGAGCACATGGGTTAGACTTATGTCTACCCCCTTCTCGGTGGGGCTTTGGCCCCCCTTACATTACTGTAAGTCTTTTATACAGCATGGACTATCCTTTAGTTCCATGCCTGTAACATTTATATTTTATGTACATTTGGGTATCTCGTTTATACCTAATATTATATCTTGTATTTACCATTCATGAATGTGTCCTTTTATCTCTACTCTTATTTGTATCTTATGTATCTATGTACTTTATGTATCTTATCGTTTCCATGTGCTGTACACCTATTAAATATTTTGTCTCACAACGTGTCGGAGCTGTTGTTCAATTAATAACTGTAAATCTTACATCGCCTTAAATCTGTCCAAAACAATTGCCCCCCCCCCATGCATTAAGCAATTTGTAAATGAATCAATGAATTAACTTAAAACGGATTCAAATACTTATAAAATCCTTTGTACCTGCTGATATAAACATCAATATTGATAAGGGGCTTTAATAGTCTCGTTTGATTTGAACTTCAGAATTCTTGTTACAGGTTCAATGCTCTAACCATTTAGCTACATCTTTGCCACTCAAGATGCCGCCCTGGTATTTATTTATCTATTTATAAATGCGTCTGTGATTTTGAGTAGGTTTTTTAATTGAACACCAAACACGGCCACCAGACTGACCCCCATAAAAGTGGAGTGTAGATCTTCCCAGCAACGAACCTGATAAAAATGACTGGTGATATCTGGTTTCCTGGCGTATGAATCTTAGCCACAAAGAGTCCGTGATAAAGCATATCTCATGTTTTGTCGGATGCTTCGAGACAAGAGCGTTTTCACTTTCTTTCTTTCTTTTTTTCATTCTTTATTCTTTCTTCCATTCGTTCTTTCTTTCTTTCTTCCTTTCTTTCCTTCTTTTATTCTTTCGTTCTTTTTTCTTTTGTTCTTTTTCTTTCTTTCTTTCTTTACTTTGTCCTTTCTTTCTTTCTTTCTTTCTTTCTTTCTTTCTTTTGTCCTTTCTTTCATTCTTTCTTTTTTTCGTTCTTTATTCTTTCTTTCATTTGTTCTTTCTTTCTTTCTTTCTTTCCTTCTTTTATTCTTTCGTTCTTTTTTTCTTTTGTTCTTTTTTTCTTTCTTTCTTTCTTTCTTTCATTTGTCCTTTCTTTCTTTCTTTCTTTCTTTCTTTCTTTTTTTTCATTCTTTATTTTTCTTTCATTTGTTCTTCCTTTCTTTCTTTCCTTCTTTTATTCTTTCGTTCTTTTTTCTTTCGTTCTTTTTTCTTTCTTTCTTTCTTTCATTTGTCCTTTCTTTCTTTCTTTCTTTTTTTCGTTCTTATTCTTTCTTTCATTTGTTCTTTCTTTCTTTCTTTCTTTCTTCCATTCTTTTGTTTTTTCTTTCATTTGTTTTTTTTCTTCTTTGTTTGTTTTTTATTTGTTTCTTTCCTTCTTTTATTCTTTCGTTCTTTTTTCTTCTTTCTTTCTTTCTTTCTTTCTTTCTTTCTTTCATCCATTTTTTCTTTCCTTCTTGCCTTTGTTTGGACGCCATTCGCCTTGACTTTGATTGTGTCGTCTGATTTCCCACAACCACTGAATCAAAGCAGATCAACAAACATTAAAAAAGAAGAAGAAGAAGAAGAAAAGACTATCGAGATCGGGGTGGGGGCATGATAAATTGACCTGCTGATAGGACGATGAACAGACAAACACGACGAGCAACCTTACAATTCTTATTCAATTAATTCTTTTCTTATTAATGAGAGACAGCCATTCTTCATTTCTCTTTGTAATGAAATATCCATGAAATAAGAACGAAATTCTGTGTATCTGTAATTCAAACATTGCGTGTTTGAAAAGAACCAGGAATCAACTCAATTGAAACACTGCATATTTCAAAGCCTCCATGCTTCCTGTAGTCCGGCAACACTATACCTGATACCCCTCTCCACACACATATGCACACACGCGCACGCATACCTGTATATTATTACTGTAAACTGTTCATGTTCCTGACACTAATACATTATTCTGTGTACTAGACATGATACTTTGATGAGTTGTGGTGCACCTGAGTACTGTACACAATAAATTTCATTATTATTACATTTACTCCTGATGATAACACTACGGAGTACTGAATCAACTCAATTGAAACACTGCATCTTTCAAAGCCTCCATGCTTCCTGTATTCCGCCAACCCTATACCTGATACCCCTCTCCACACACATATGCACACACGCGCACGCGTACATGTATATTATTACTGTAAACTGTTCATGTTCCTGACACTAATACATTATTCTGTAGATAGACATGAGACTTTTATGAGTTGTGGTGCACCTGAGCACTGTACACAATAAATTTCATTATCATTATTACATTTACTCCTGATGATAACACTACGGAGTACTGAAAGTACTAGGGACGAAAACTTTGGTGGACTAATCAACAGACTCCAGTCCGATATTTAAAAGAATGTTCAGAAAACTAGAATAGATAAAAAAGAAACCCGTCAGACATGAAATGTCCGTCGTTTTTAACACAACATGCATAAATTCAAACATTGAAATGTCGATTAGTTGGTTGGTTGATTTTAACGGCACATCAACCTGTTTGGGGTTATTTTATGCCTATTACCAACATCGCAGTCTCGGAGGACCATAGATTTCCCACGCCCTTCTTTTTTTTTTTTTTTTTTGTGGGGAGGGATTGTTCCTCTCCAAAGCATAGGTATGTAGACCTTGGGTTGCCCAAGCGAAAGAGCC